>CM040399.1:48683529-49013529 GCA_022702515.1 Ilyophis sp. 1 JC-2022 | reverse complement strand
ACTCTGCTGATGATGCAGCACTAATTCAACCGCCGCCCCGTCGCCTCACTTCCACTTTGTTGCCATTGGTGGGTGTTTTCAAAAGGAAGACACCCCAAAAGGCACACACACACGCGTGTGTGCATGCATACAGCAACCAAACACCACACAGACACAGACCTGACAGCAACATACAGCGACCAAACACCACACAGACCTTACAGCAACATACAGCGACCAAACGCCACACAGACACAGACCTTACAGCAACATACAGCGACCAAACACCACACAGACCTTACAGCAACATACAGCGACCAAACACCACACAGACCTTACAGCAACATACAGCGACCAAACGCCACAGACACAAACCTAACAGCAACGTACAGCGACCAAACACCACACAAACCTTACAGCAACATACAGCGACCAAACACCACACAGACCTTACAGCAACATACAGCGACCAAACACCACACAGACCTTACAGCAACATACAGCGACCAAACACCACACAGACCTTACAGCAACATACAGCGACCAAACGCCACAAACACAAACCTTACAGCAACATACAGCGACCAAACGCCACACAGACCTTACAGAAACATACAGCGACCAAACACCACACAGACCTTACAGCAACATACAGCGACCAAACGCCACACAGACACAGACCTTACAGCAACATACAGCGACCAAACGCCACACAGACCTTACAGCAACATACAGCGACCAAACGCCACACAGACACAGACCTTACAGCAACATACAGCGACCAAACGCCACACAGACCTTACAGCAACATACAGCGACCAAACGTCACACAGACACAGACGTTCCCTGTTATATTACAAAATTGTACTCTTTCCATCACTCATAGCCTCTCACTACTGTTTTACTGACCAAAATGCCATCTGTGTGAGGATCATAAAATTATGGACTTTGTAATAAGCTTCTGTCTTGTATTTATTGCATTAATTCATACCATTAATATGTTTTTCATCCCGAAAATTAAGAAAACAAGAATTGCAAGCCAAGTAAATTGAAAGTAGGAAACACAGACTCATCTTAGGAGACAGGGAACCTGTCCATTCTTTTGTCCCCCCCCCCCCCCCCCCCCGCCCCCCATTTCACTAGAGCCAAGCTAACTTAAGAAACTCATCAGCCTGTCACGGACTTGTAGATGCTGCTCGTGAGGCAGTCCATTCCTGTCAGAGGCAGATTACCATAGAGACATACTGGAGTACACAGACTGTATTTCTGCCCTGGGTTTGCAGAACCAATACTGACCACTTTAGGCAAAAACAAATAACGATTCAAATGGCAGGTTTTGCTTTTTATTCATATTGCAAAGTCTTAAAGAGGGACGAGAGAGAGAAAGAGAGAGAGAGAGAGAGAGAGAGAGAGAGAGAGAGAGAGAAAGAGAGAGAGAGAGAGAGAGAGAGCGAGAGAGAAAGAGAGAGCGAGAGAGAAAGAGAGAGCGAGAGAGCGAGAGAGAAAGAGAGAGCGAGAGAGAGAGAGAGAGAGAGAGAGAGAGAGAGAGAGAGAAAGAGCTTTGCAATGGAGCCCTTCTGGCGGTGTTCTTCCTCAGAACAGGAAGAATTACAGCCGATATCTCTTCTTTCTGATGGTCTTAGATGAGCACTTCAAATAGACATGATGGTGACTCATAAGAGGGAAAGCTAAAAATGTCTTCCTGATTTTTTTTTTATAAATTTTTTTTTTTTATTATTGAATTTAAAATGTAACTTACCTCAGTTTTTTTCCAGTTTTAATATATGTAAGACAGGCTTATAGGTTCCTAGTGGAGAATTACCCATTCTGAGTCGGTTTCCCATTTTAACCTTCCAGATAAATGTAACCCCCCCCCAATGTAACCCCATTTTTCTAAAGCTCAAGTAATGAGCAACAACGCAGAAATCAGTTCGTAACCTCCTCAACATCCATACACAAAACAAGAAGTCCAGTACAATTAGGCACATACTGTATCACCACTGAATGTGGCTTTACGAAGCCTTTATTCAAATACAAATACAGTATGTGCAGGGAGGATAAGCAATATTATATATTAATTTTAAAGGGACAGAGCAAACGGTGGAACTTATCATCCTCGAAATAAAATGGCTTGAAATATAACGAAACGAGTCTGCAAGCCATTGCTTCAGCTCAGTGTCAAAAATGGACAAAAACGTTCCGTTTGGTGTCGGATTGGACACCTTCGCTGTGACCTGGTGTTGCCGCTGAGGTAATTCCCCAGGCTGCATGCGGCGAAACAATACGTGATAAACAAAGTCTAATTAAATAAATAACTAGGCGTGTGCCCTTCCTTGCGAGTGCCCCGGCGCAAAGCCTCAAATAAACGTGTGCGTTTAATCCATTACATCATTATGTCATCTCCATACTAATCTGCGCCGTGGCTGCCATTGCTTTGACATGCAAATGAGGCAGAAAAAAGCCAGGACACATTAAGGAGGGAGAGGGAGGGGGACGTAGCAATCATCATGTCTCGTCAACGGCGTTAAAAAAGAGCCCCGAGCAGCGGCAGCATTTCCCCCCCATCTTTACTGTATCTCTATATCTATTATTCCCTCCCCCACCCCGCCCCGGCCAGCCCCACCACTCCCCCCTCCCCCCCGCACGCACCCCAACAACAGAACCAGCTGATCACACCAAACAGCAATCTGCTCAGATCAGACACCCTATAGAGAGCACATAAACACGGCGGCGCGTGGCGCCCGCACCAGAACAACCCCCCCCTCAAACGCAACCAGCCGCACGCGCGCCTCATCTGCATATTCACAACGAGGCCCGCCAACAAGCAGGCAGCTGCCTCACGCTCATGGGCTAACCCCTCCCCAAACCCTCATCAGCGCCGGCTCGCGCTAACCAAAGGTAGGCGGCAAGAACTCAAACGCGCACTCGCAAAAAGGGGGAGAAAAAAAAATAAAAAAAAAAAAGAGAAAAAAAATAAAGAGAAGCGCTCCTCTACAGCGCTGAAGGTTGCGTGTCTGCGCCTCCCCCCCCCTCTGTTCTCATCACCGGGCACCTGGTGACGAGCGGCCGCTGATAATCCACGCTCGCTAACCAATCAATCAGACGCCTCGTAATCAGCGGTGGAAGAGAAAAAAAAAACAACAAAAAAAACGCACAACTTACCCTGAGTTGCCTTCAGTCTCCAGAGCCTTGGGGCGCGTCTTTTTCTGAATTTATTGCTGTCGCATTTTTACAATTTAACTGAAAAAAAAAACGTTACCTCTGTACTGAAATCTGTATGGATTTTTTTTCTTTTTTCATTTTGCTCACTACTTAAAAGCAGTCGCTCTCTTTCTCTCCCTCTCACTGCATGCCTCTATCCCTTCCCTGCCTGTTGCGACCGTGTTGGCACACACTCTGTACAGTAGATATATATTTAAAAGCACACTACTACTGTAGTACATATAAAAAGCTGGAGAGAATGGTATCCTGCAGATCTGCTGGACTGTGTGTGTGTGCGGGGGGGTTGTGTGGGTGTGGGGGGGGGGGGGGGTGTTGGGGGTTGAGGGGTTTGCAGTGGGGGTGGGAGGGAGCGGTAAAACCAAGGGAGGGTCAAAGCTAAACGGTCTACAAAGAACATGGGGACCAAAAAGGACTTCTATTTTTTTCCCCCCTCTAAATAAAAAAACCTGAACATTCCCTCCCTCCTCTTCTCCTTCCTTCCTTCCTTCACCCACCAACCCTCCCTCCCTCCCGCCCTCCATCCATCCCTCTCTGAGCTCATAGGCCTTCCCACTCCAGACTCCAGCATCCTTTGAAGGGGTTAGCTGTCTGTATGGGAGAGAGCGTAACGCTGCCTAGCAGCCTTGTGAATTTTACCTTGGGGTCAGAAGTGCTAGCTTCACATTTGAGGGACAGAAAAAACTATAATAGTAAGAAAAAATAGACAAGGAAAACGCACCGTGCTTTTCGGCAACCGGATAAAGATCTGATGGCGAATTTAGCATAGGATTAGACAAAACCCCATTCTGAACCACTCCGCACTGCATTTCCATTCTTCAAAATGCGTTACAAGACAAGCTGTGATTCTTTTTGTCACATAAAACAGAGAGGGGATATTTCCTGCCCTCCAGAGCAGGCAAGTCAGAGCTGAGGTGAATTATATGGAGCAATGCAAAGTCAAAATGGGCTATTTACAATAAACAGATTCTTATTATTATTTTATTATTATTATTACCTATGATTACTTAAACATAAAGTTAATCATAATGCACATGCGATGTATATGTGAATAGCACTACTGTTTACAGCACCACAGCATGTCTACGCATATTTGAATAAGACAGAATCCTCTTTAGCTGTGTTGGATCAGAATAAGGCACGGTGCAGACTGAACAGTGAGACAGATTATATCCACACAAACACACTGTAAACCTCAAAGGCCCTGTAAGCCGCCGCACACTTCATCCACACAACCTGATTTTGTGTACAGCGCGGCGCTCGGGGAAGAGCGGAGCGCCGCGCGTCCACCCCGCGGTCCCCGAGTACACGCCCCTAGCTGATATAAGGATGAGGGATCGGTGAGGATATATTGGTCCCTTTGAGTCGTCTCCCGTGCACTCTGTTGTTTTATTAATCCGCTTCATTTCATTGCGGCCCACCCGCCTTTCACCCAAGGATCACAGTTAAAACAAACACAGCTAGACAGGTACGCCGCCTTAACTCGGCCAGGTTATAGCTCTTTTTTAACCTTTCCTGGGGGCTCAACCCTTAACACCCCCCAGTTCAGCTTAGGAAAGCACACCGCCAGCTACGCTCGCTCTCTGCGCTTTCACCGACGCCCTCTCGCCGAGCAGTGAGCTACAAGTCACGCTCCGCCGATGTGTTCGGAGCACTAGAGAACAGAGGGACCAGCAGCTCGATCTTCTCTCTTCAAATGAAGAGCACCTGTGTTTACAGAACACGGCAGGCCTGTGTTGCAGTGCACAAGCCTCGATCCTCCCCCCGCTTCCACAAACCCCCCCAGTCACTTTTTTCTGTTCATCTGTTGGTGTGAAATGAAATACCTGCAATGTGTTGTCTTTTGGGCAAAAAGGGTGGGTGCGGAGTGCTGTGAAGATTGCTTGTGTGTGTGTGTGTGTGTGTGTGTGTGTGTGTGTGTGTGTGTGTGTGTGTGTGTGTGTGTGTGTGTACACAAAAATCCCAGGAAATTTCACAGGTGAAGAGAGAAGGATGTGGGAATCACTATGGAAAGGGAAGCAAAAATACATCCGATTCATAGAATATCATAGTTTTATTTTTTAAAAAGGCACAATAGCATGGTTTCAATTAGCAGTAGCAGCAACAACAATAAACACTCGTAGCAGTGATGGGTACATTTTACTAAGCTGGTCTTTTTTTTGCTCACTAGGTATGACAATTTTAGCTACATCCTGATTCCACATCACCTCAAAATTTCCTGCATGACTGTAAAAAACCACATACAAGCATGATGACAGCTGGGGACCTGCACAAAACCAGTGGGTCTCTGACCACAACTGACCATGATCCTGTCCACTCTGCTGTAATAAGAAATTGCGTTTTGCCTGTATTGGTACCAAAATTAAGGGACTACGGCAAGCATGTTGCTTGTAGTTTTTCTAGTTATTTGCACCAAGCTCAGACTACAGTAGTGGAATAAATACTCAGTCTAGTCAAAAAGTTAAGATTTAATTTTAGATTTTAATTTTAATTCTAAAAACTTCAAAACATCCCATTTAAGTGAGTTCATTAAAAAAAAATTCACATTCAATTGTTTTGTTCTAAAATTCTAAGAAGAGCGACCATTTTGTTCATCATAATTACTCCATGAAAAATGTCAAGAATACATCTTCTTTCTGTATGAAACTCATTTAACGTGTGATATAGTAATTGGGGGTGGGAATTTTCACAGTTATACCTGGAGTATCACTAAGGAATAATTAATCTAATTTAAAAAATTAAGCATAATGAGGTGACTTTTTTATGAAGCCTAAAAAGGATCAAATGTATTTAACATCCAGTTAACACTTTTAATTATTCACAGGCTGAGGTATTAATTAGGGCAATTAAAATTCAATTAAAGACACAAAGACAATGGGAGGATGCTAAAAGAATATAAAAGAACATTTCAGTAAGATAAGAAACAGATCAATAAACTGACAACTGGATTTCAGTGGTTTGCAGAAAAGAAAATTACATTACCAACTGGAATGTAAATGTTGCTAATGACCTACGACAGCTGTCTGAACGGACGTGATTTTCTCTGAAAGGAAAAATCACCATTGTCAAATCAAATCATCACGTTCCTGAAAGTCAGCAATGACCAGCGTCATATTCAGGTTCATGGAGAAAAATCACTGGAAGCTTGAACCAAGGCAACATACGTGCTAAAAAAAATGAATACTTGACATATATATATATTTTTTTAAATCTCAAGTTCAGAATCTCAATTGAAAATTTTGTTTAGCCCGGTCCTTGTTCTTGAACCTTATATTCAAAGAAGCTGCATATTTAAATTTCTACTCTATTCAATCTTAGCATTCGTTTTACACAAGAACTACTCCATAAGCATGATTCAGTTCACACAATAACTATTCAGGTTTGTCTATTGTTGTGGACTACTCTGTACCGATTTTTAAGAGTACAATCTGTGGAAAATACTATTAACGTATTTCCTTATTTTTTCCCTTGGGCGGGATCAGTGGTAGGTTGTGTGCTGGGATTGAGGACGGACTCTGAGCAGAGGTCAGTTCTCAGTCCTGACCAGCAGGCAATCCCAGCCTGCTCCAGCATAGCACAGCACAGCACAGCACAGCACAGCACAGCACAGCACAGCACAGCACAGCACAGCACAGCACACTCCACAGCCAAGCTGATGAGAAGCAGGAGTGACTAAATTCATGGCTACTGGAGCAGCTGATGAAATAGACGGGCGAATTGATGTCGGGAAAAAAAAAAGCCTTTCCTCTTTTTTATTTTTATACAAAGAAGATGTTGTTGAAGAACACATACTACGAAAACAAAAAAACAGACCCAACAAATCCCCCCTTCCGCACAACTACAACCCAAAAATGAAGTGTGTGTGCAATAACGCACGTGTGTGCGTGAGCATCTGAGCGGGAATACGTACACACACACACAGACACACACGAACAACAAATATGACTATGTATCCATCTAAACTTAAGGAAAATGCAATATTTAAATGAGTACGATTTTCTACCAAAATGCAGTAATGTTTTGTAATTCTGTTTAAAAATGTAAATATGATGAAACACAAATATTCTGTCAACATAATACTATAGGAAGTTTATACGATTGCTTTTGTAATTCTAGTTTTGAGTCAAGATGAGATGTAACAAATAAATCAAACCTTAAAGATATATATTATTTTGTATTGCATGAGAATATTCCTGATTACTTCATAACGGTTAATGCATAGCGATGGTGATCCCACTTAGACTGCACTCGGAAGACATGTTGGAGGTGTGAACGGGATAGAATCTCGATTACAACCAGGTCTCACCTTGACCAATGCCTCACGGTGGCCTTTTCCATTTTTCAGACCAATTCTAATTGGGATCAGTAAGACCAGAGATGCAGGCCAGTCTTAAATCTACAGCAAGTGATTTAAAAAATAAAAAAAAAAAAACTACAGTAAAAACCTTCTGTAAAAACCCTCATCATCCACATCATCCACACCAATGTGATGAAAAAATACAGTCATAATTAATCAGACATTCCAGATTAAAATAAAGGCTTTGATTTTAAACATTTTCCTCAATAAAGGAGAATATGATCGTAGATGAAGCAAAATAAAATTTTAATGCATACAATAACTATTTATTCTGCATCTCACAAAAATTGTTTCCCCATATTTATTTAAATTTCTTTATATAATTCTTCAGTATTATTAGTTGATTAAATGCTTTCAAAACCACATTTTATTCCCTTGATTTAAAACACAAAGAAAATGAATGTCCCAATATATAATTAACTATTTTACACAGATGTATAATGCAAGCAATTCTGACAATTGCACAGATGAATTTGAATACGCTCTTATAAATTTAAATATTCAAAATGACTGAATTTAATAATATATTTTTTAAAAGTCCCTATTTACTAGAACAATACAAACCCCATGTAACATAATCTACCTGAGAGAGACTGTTATATTTTGGATAGATAATTTATTGCTATAAGGACACATGGCAATAATGGATTTTCTGGCTTTAAGTCCTCCACTGTCTCTAAGGATATTCGAGTAAAGCAATGTCTTTGGTCTAATCAGTTGAAAAAAAAATAAAAAGTATAAATATTTAAGAATTGTATAAAACAACTATTCTCTTCCATTTGCTTTTTTTGCTTTTAGCATGAGGAATGAGATATAAAGTGGCGTGCACTACATCACCTGGGAGCGGACAGGCAGGGCGTGCACTACATCACCTGGGAGCGGACAGGCAGGGCGTGTGTTCAGAGGAAGCACACATTGTTGCAGTATTTGATGGGGAAAGGGTTACCACTGGAGCATGTTTGACTCTACAACGCCCCACATTTTCCTTTAGTCTATTTACACCGGTTCTAAGTGCCTTTCTGCAAAGACTGCTTTCACTCTCCCTAAAAACCAAAGGCACACATTGTCTGCCAGCTTTTTTTAACCACACTTCCAAAAAACACTTTTTTGTTTTTGTTTTTATCAGTGTGGTACGACACTGTATTCAAAGCAGTATCTTTATTAATGGTGAAACCAAAGGTAACATGAGTATAAAGTTCATAGCTTTACTAATACTAAAACATGTAGCAGTCCACCGAGGGTGACGTCACACCTTCTGTTTCTGAAGACTGCCACTTGAATTGATTGAACACACACAGTGCGATGCATTATGTAAAGAAAGAGTCTGTACACTATGAGATATAGAGGGTGACACAGGGCTGGTACCCCTAAACCGACTGTGACGCGCTGCATCCACCACGCCTTCACATTTCTATAAGACTTCCTTCCATCTTTCAGGAGACTATATAAGCACCCCATCAGAATAAGTTAAAGCCCCCAACACTCGTGCTCAACGTTATCAGTGCGTAAGTGAGTAGTAAAAAAAGTAACACATGAGTAGTGTGTAATACAACAGCAAGTATTAACGATGGTTATATCATATTTAACGTGCATGTCATGTAATTCTTACAAAGGAACATTTAAAAACTGAACTTAATGAATAAAACCAATGTGAATACCCAATATTGTACGGAAAGTATTTTGTTTTAGGTATAAGTACACAAAAAACACACAAATAATAAAAAGGTATTGATGTAAATGGTCCATTTTAAAAGTTGTTTGTTACCACAGTAACAAATATTTCTATATAACGTATGAAAATCAGAGCGACGATAAATTTCATCCCAGTAACACACAAGCCACTGCCGATAAAGAAACAATTGCAGTGTTTTCACACCATCTACAGCTACACAAAACCCAACATGCAAACGGTTAATTTAGAAGTTAAGGGGGAAACAGATGTTTGCCTCCTTTGGCAGTGTGTGCACGAGAGGAAAAGTGTCATTACCTTTAGATGAGCATGCGGGGACCTCTCAGCCCGGCTTCTCTAGAAGAAGAGCATCTCGCGGAATAGGCTGTGGGCCTGGGGTGAAGCCACGTTCCGCCTGCGATTCTTTAAGCTCGCTGGAGCTGAAAAACACAAAATGCTAAAAGATTTCTCATGCTGCCATTTTTCTGATGCTATAAAAATTTGCACAATGCTGATATCGTTGTAAATGTGAGGCCGACACACTGAGATGGCCCTGAGAGAGAGAGGGGGGGGGGTCATAAAACAGTAACATCAACATACAAATGATCATATACAGAAAAAGATTGCGAGACATTATCTCTTCACTGTCCGTCTTCCGTGAGAAATCGGAAAGGCTCCCTTCCACAGAGCGCATAGATGATATCCCTGCTCCATTTTACTTAGCGCTTTTTAAAATTTTTGTGCAATTCCATTTTCTGGGTTTACAAAAGGCAGCCACCCTTTGTATATTTTTTACATGAGACAGAGAGAGAGAGAAAGAGAGTGTGTGTGTGTGTGTGTGTGTGTGTCTGTCTGCATGTGGTGGGGGTAGGGGGTAGACATATTTGGTATGTGTGCACTCAGAAGGTGACAGACGAGCATGGCCATATATGGGGAACAGGCGCTGGCAGCTTTTTCTGGGGTGACCTCACAACAGTACGCGGCGAGAACCGGAGGGGAGAGATTGACAGAGATGAGAGATGCGCAGAGATGCGCGCTGCAGCAGAAAGTGGAGATGAGAAATCAGAAAGGGACAGAGTCGGAATGAGAAAATAAAG
Source organism: Ilyophis sp. 1 JC-2022 (assembly GCA_022702515.1). Taxonomy (NCBI): domain Eukaryota; kingdom Metazoa; phylum Chordata; class Actinopteri; order Anguilliformes; family Synaphobranchidae; genus Ilyophis; species Ilyophis sp. 1 JC-2022. The sequence goes on along the minus strand of CM040399.1, from coordinate 49,003,208 downwards.
AACAGGAGGGGAAAAAGCACGGGAACGGGGAGCCTAGCAGAGTGAGGGAAAATGAGACAGGAAGACAGAGGGGCTTATTTTTGTGTGCCAAATCCACCTGCCGTCTAATCTAAAAGATCACAAGGGCAATGCAACGCCCAAACTATCAGACGCTCCCTCTTCAGATCTATCGGTGGAGGCTGATAGAGGCCTAGGACAGGAATAGGCCATCGACACTTCAACACATGAACACATATAATCTAAAAACAAACGGCTTCATTGTAGCATGGTGGGACATCAAATGAAGGGCTCGAAGGTGATACGGAGACAAAACACGTTTCTCATAAAAATGCCCTCATCTTCATCAATCATCGAAATGGGCTCCGGTACTCATTCTTGGATTTGAAATTAATAACAAATGTTCAAAAAGTGCAATAGGTTATCCCTAGGCTTACTGTGTCGCATCATACTAATTCATTTCATATTCAGGCGAATTGTAGTACACTGCAGGGGGTTTTGTCTGGATAGGGAGGACACTCCCCTTTTCTGTTTGATTTGGCTCATTTGGGGCTGTGCGATCCCGGGAGCTTGTTATAGCTGCCACCCCGGTGAATGTGCCTCCTGGACGGGGAGGGGGGGGGGGAGGCGGCGGATTTGAGAGTGCTGACCCCGAGCGCCGGCGTAAGCCACGGGCGAGCGAGCAAGGCTTCGCAGAGCGCCAGGAAAACCTGAACGAGGCACGCCATCTACTAGCACAGCGGAGGTACTGCAATCCTCCATCCGGGCACTGAAGGTGCGGAAAGCAGAGGAAGGACTTCCTGGGAGATGGGAATCATGGCTTCTCTGTGGCTCGGAACAAAAAAAGGCACAAGAAACAGCCTGTTCTTGAACTATGGCATAAATAAACAATGGGTTTTGTATTGCACACATCTCTTCCACCAACTGTATTGTTTTGGAAATGATATTGTTTTTCTGGAAGTAATATCGTTTGTCTCTATATGCGTGTATTTTTTGTAGGTTTCATAATCGTAGTTTTCACAAGAATACATCACAATAAGTTTTGTGAATAAATAGAAATGTTTGATTCAGCTTGAGTAATGTACCTTTCCTAACTCAAGACCTCAGACTAACTCCAGAATCAGGCCAGCTCTGAAAATACAGCTCTAGAGTGTTAGGGCTAACACTTCCTACAGAGGCCTTTGAAGCCAAATTGCATGGCAAATTGTAAAAAAAAAAAAAATAAAATAAAAAAAAATTAAAGCCTTAGAAGAGCTGACATGCCACAAGTTCTGGCTCCTATTTTTATTATTCCTGACAAGGTGCAAAAAAAATCTACGTTCGGGGTCAAGGGGAAAAAGACACAATTGCATCAATTACCAATAATCACCCACATATGTAGAAGCCATATGTCTCCGATTTGTTGAATTCAATTTAAAATTCCCAAATTCTTATCTACATTAGGCAAGATTTGGAGATAACGGGCTTGGCATGTTTGTCTATGAAAAGAATAAAATAGAAGTAAAAAAAATATATTATGTTGGAATGCATACACTTTTCAAGGTCATGTTAATGTATCAGGATAGTGTGCGGGAGAAACCGGACAGAGGTCTTGCGGGTATAATGCAGTGAAATGCTCTCCGTGTGACGCGGGAGCGAAGAGCACAACAAATTTACGGAAAACACTGCACTAACTTTCACTGCCTGATTAAATGTCCAGACGGCGCGTAACCTTGAGTTCCGACCGTAATAAGGGGGCAGGGAGGGCAGATAAAAATCAGGAGGGTAAGCCAGCTAGATAGACAGACAGAGAGGAATGGAACGGCACGGTGCAAAGCCATTCACAAATCATTTTCATTTTCATTCCTACCGAATAAAAAAAAAAAAAATTACCAAGGCATCACCACCAAAACCCCGCCCCCCCCCTTCTCTACACCCCATGAAAAAATAAATCTAATTTTCCCATCCCCGCCAGAGCGACATTCTCCTGCTGGCTCCCCCAACCCCTCCCAATCTCGCTCTCGCGCTGACGCACTCTTTTTCTTTTTTTCTCAAGCCGGGCTCCATTTTGTAATAAGTTCTGATCAGTGTTTCACCCAATTTGCATTCTGCTCTGAGAAAATGGAGGCGCAGCCTTGATGGAGGAGAAAATGGAAAGAGATAGTGGGAGAGGGAGAAAGAAATAGGGGGAGAAACAATCAAAATATCACATTAGCCTGCGTGCGAGTGCACGCGCGTGCAAACGCGCGGTGTGGATCTCGTTCTCCGCGCGTGCAGGCGCGTGCGTGTGCGAGCGCGCGGGAGACACGGTGTCATAGAAGCCTCATTGTACCGTTTTCTTATTTAAATTCAATCACACAACCTTGCTGAGGGCTGAAACAGATGGGCTGCTATGTGAATTTCTGATCAGCTAGCTGATAGGTTATGAGGTAGGACCGTAATTCTATTCGGGCGGCTGCCTGCCTGACTGCCAGTTTGCCTTCGTATGAGAATCAGAGTTTCAGGACCGTGCTGATTGAGATCGCCATTCCTACAAACTACCTCTCACCTTCCGGGCACCTATCGGCCTCCCCAGCGCGAGGCCTAACACATACATGTTACATGTGACATGGTTCAGCAATGTTATATTCACGACTGCGCTGTGAACTGTCAGGTGTGTGTGTGTGTGTATACGTCAATTTCTGTACACACTAGTTTCAAATAAAATATAAATAAACTCTGCATGAATTACTCAAGTATTTTCTAAATGGATCCAACTGCAAATCCCATTGTCAGAACCGTTCAAAACCTCAGGGCCATTTTACCACAGGGAAAAGAGCATATCAGACTTAACGTACCATAGCTTATAGCATGAAGAGTTGTGGGATTGAAAAAAAAAAAAATGAAAAACTGCAGCGGGAGAATTTAACGAATATTACACAAGCTGCTCGCGATTATAGCCTGTGAAAAACCTAGCGCTGTCAACACTGTCTGCATTAAACACACCTTTATGGACACCTTCAAAAGTTCTGAACCTAAGGAACCAAACTAAGAGGTTATTTTGATAACCACTTCATAATATGCCTGTGAAGCCCGAATAATAGCATGCCTTTCTCTTCGAACAGATCCTCTTCTGCTCACAAATGGCATGTGAAAGCTAGAGTATAAACAGACAAATAAACCTTCAAAGACCAAGTATAATCACATTGGCTAAGCAAGTGTTGGTTATGCATATAGCACAAAATCTACAACCAATCACACAATAAGAGCAATTTGATTGTCTAAAATATGTAAATCACAAAGCAATTAGCTGAAATTTAAATTATACATAAGTGTTTGTGAAGCCCTTCTTGCCTGATATTAGGCACAGGATCACAGTGAGGACAATGATAGATTTGAGAAGCTCAGCAGATGGGGTCAGTTAAGACACCTGGATTTTATCAAAGGTTCAGAGCTCTACGTGGTGGATAGGGGCGCTCAGCGTTCCCAGTTTAAGAACAAAACAAGACTTAGTGAAGTCCAGAGGCCGAGGAGGAGGTTTTCAGAGAATCATAATGGGTAGTTCAGACGGAGTTCGGGATTGGAAGATAGAGAAGTTAATTACAGCCGTGATAGAGCGGCTTTTCTATTTCTATATAAAATAAGTTTTTCATTAATAATGGCGAGGAGATCAGCGGTTATCAGCACCTCCGGTGGGATGACGAGGGAAAACAATCGCAGATTCTTTCACACCGTTTCGCCATCTCATTTCCGACCCCGCATTTTGGAAAGAAATTAATTTCCTCGGCTATCTAATAAATCAGAGACAAGTGAACGCTGTTGGTGCCAATCCGACAGGCACAATGAGATACTTTTATATACAATAAATTGCGTCTCCAAGCGAAGACAGCAATACGTCACACACACACACACACACACACACACACACACACACACTGGGTTCTAACCCTACTAGAGGTTGGCCAACAACTCACATAGCCATGTCAGCTACAGACATTAGCTCCACCCTGCACTCACCCTTGCCACAATTGCATAATAATTATCTTATGTTTATCTTATAATTATCTTAGTAGTATCAACACTGCATAGCATTAGTCATAACGGCAATATGGCTTACAAGGGGTTAGTTGTCTTCCCATTTCTGTACTTTATAGGCAAAATTTCTTTCACCATTTTCTTAAAAGTTGCAATGATGTGAGTGGCTCACCACAGATTGAGCAAATGATATACTGTTGATGGATCGGCAGTGGTAATACACTGCCGATCCATTATTCATGGGGCAGCACAGAGCAACGTGTTACATTTCACATGCAAAAATCCGGCGAGATTCGATGTATGCTCACGCTTTCCACATGACCTCTAAGGTTCGCACGCTGCACGCCGAGGCGCCCCGAGGACTTCGCTGCAAGCTCTACGAGTTAGGAGCGGGTCCAGCCTTGCGAGGCCGGCGCTGGATGCGGGAGCTGCCGGGGAGGTCCTCCAGAAGAGCCCTCCAAGACTAAGCCAAAGAGGGGAGGGCAGTGCGGGAAAGGGTTAAACGATGCTGTTGTAAAACATTGATCCGCCGCAGATAGAGAGGTAGATATCAAGGACCTTGTCCCCTGTCATTACGGCATTACCATAACTGCAGCCTCCCTGGCGGAACAGAAACGCCATGCCAAATTCCACACAATGATCCCATTGATTTCCATGCCCAGACAACATGGGGCCCAGAGGATGGCAAATTGTAGGTAATTTTACAGGGAATTTCACCTGCTTTGAAAAGTTTACAGGGTGCCGGGTGGAGCGTAAGAGAGGAGAGATCAATGATCAAGTGTACCAGTCTTCAACAGGGGGAAATGGCGCCAAAAGTCCTCGCGCACAATGTGTTAAATACATATTTGAAAGACCACAATAGGAAACGGATGAGTTGTGGTGGGATGATAGGGGTCGGTCATTTACGGCTTATACCCAATATACAAGTTGAAATTTACACACAATATGATGTTTAGCATCTGAAACACCCCACGTTATTGCACCACATAAGCACAACTAAGAAATAAAACGAAAAATAGCTATTTATTTATACAATAACCACACTCATAGTCTTTATTCAATGTTGTCCACCCTTGCTTGATGGTCGCAATTATTGTGCAGGTAAAGAGTAACCCAGAGAAGGGCCATATTTCACCAGTGCTGATAATAACAGACGCACTACTTGCGAGAATTGCCGTTCCATTTCAGGCCTCTTTGCGGGACACAATCAGAGCTGCAGATGAGGCACATAAGCCTGTGAAACACAGACACCCAGTGCAGCGCAGCGGGAGCCTAATGTAGAACAGACATGATATGGAGCACAAATGTGTGTGCATTATCTGGGGAGAGGGAGCGGATGGGAAACCATGAGGGGTGGATTAAAATGAATGAAAACAAAAAATACCCAACCATCTCCTGTGATCTTTCTTTTATGACCATTCGAGCCTTGAACCTTGCACACACACACACACACAGTTCCTCTGATCATCATACGGCATTCGTGTGCTAGCACGCAGGCCTACTATATCACGGCATCAATGTCCATATTACTGCATTTCCATACAGCGCCTGCTTTTTTCCTGTTTACTATATACTCTTGTCTTTTTGATCCTGGTTTTGAATCACTTACAACAGTGCATGTCATATCAAACTGACTAGGAGGGAAATGCCCTGAGGATAGAGGTTAATTCAGTCAGGGAAAGGTGCACCAAAAATCCCGCTCATCTGACAAACTGTCTGTTTTTACATGTTATAAAGTGTGCGCTAGAAATATGCCACAGCCTGACATGTGTACAGACAATGTTAGACAATGTTGATAAATAAAATGACATTTTAAAAGCAGCAAGTGCGTGCATGTCTTATTTTCTTCAAACAAAAGCAAAAACCTACAACAGGTTGGTAAGATGCGCGGAGGAAAAAAGGAGGGAAAAAACAACTGCAGGCTTACTGTAATAATACTCTCTGGCACCTGGCAATCATAGTGCACCATTTCATCTGATCACATGGCGCTGTCCTAAACTCATTCTGTACACCAGCACTCACTGACCTTCCCATACCCTCGGAACATGAAAGGCCTTTTATTCATTCCAGGTGTGTAACTCTGCCCAACTCTGCCTATATGTGCGTGTGTGCGTGTGTGTGTGTGTGTGTGTGTGTGTGTGTGTGAAAGACGGAATAGTGTGTGAGAGGGAAAGTGAGAGCGAGCGTGGGAGTGCAGCTCTACGTGCACAGTGCTTTCTTTGGAGTGACAGGAAGTTCACAAGGTGAAAGGCACCTTTTGAAGCACTGCCATTTGTCACATCTGCCTTATGACAACCCTGCTTAACATATTTTAATGGGGAAATATTAGAACAATGATATGATCTGAGCACAGGTGTAACTACATTAGTCGCGTGCCTGGCGAAACCCATTCATTGCGGCTCAGTCTGTTATATTCGTGGTACGGATCCAAACAAAAGTGACATTATCTGTGGTGGCCTGCCACATTGTAACAACGCCGCGCGGGGTTCACACCGTTCTGCCACGCTGCTGGAGGCCCCGTCTCCTTCGCCCAGAATCATCACATGTCCTAGAGACCAGTCCGTCTGTGCGAGTGCGAGTGTGTTTTCAGCGTGTGGGGGGCGTGTGTGTGTGTGTACGCGCTGTAGGGTATCTGTGCGCTTAGATTTACTACCTATAGCCTGGCTCCCTGCCCCCTCCCTCCTCAGAGAATTACTTTCATTCTGTGGACAGCTCTTTATGATTGTGTTCAAAAACACTTCAGCACACACTGCTCGCATGCGAACGTGTGATTAAACACAGAGAGACGAACACGCATACACACACAGACACGTACGCACACACAAACACACACACATACACATACATGCGCACAAATCCACACGAGCACACACACATATGCACGCACACACACATATCCACACACACACACACACACACACACACACACACACACACACACACAAATAAGAGCTGAGCTGTTGAAATGGTGGAAACACAGGCTCCATTTGTCCCTGTCAGGCAAGCTGAGCGCAGGGGCCTCCTGCTTTCCCCAGGACCACATCGCCTGGGTGGTGACGCCATTGACCAGACTGAACTTGACCCCACACACTTGACCTCCCAGACCTGGTTCACAGCAGGCCGAAAGGACACAGCTGAGCTCAGGGAAAGGCCTGACTGGTTAGACTGCACGGTCAGAGAATAGATCATTTTTGCAGCAGGATGACAACAACAAAGGGCAATATTGAGGGGTAGGAAGTTTCATGTTAAAGCCTTTTGTGTTTCTCATTATACATATTATATCTACTTTCAATGTGAATGCTGCATTATCATTGACAATCTTTTACCATCCATGTTACATGATCAAATAAAAATGCAAATTGCAATTAGAATTAACAATACTGCAGTTTTTACATGCAAGTGACGACAGAATCTTTAGTCTTTCTACTCATCACTGAAAACCATTTTTTCTGTCAGTATATAAAATCACAACGGGACTTTACCAGCCATAAAGACTGCCCATGACTCAAGCTGGAGTATTCTTTGTTTGACTGCATCGAGGTTTAGACTGTATTTATGAGCCTTGGAGGTTTATGTGCTGTGAATCGTGGTAAAGCATTGAATACAGAACACAAGAAAAAGCTTATTGCAGTGTAAACATCTAAACTCACACATTGTACCTCATTTTGTGCCAGTTTTACATTATGTTAGTGAAATTACTCAGGGTTTGGTCCAGTTGTCAAATGCAGTGAAAGTTTGATATATGAGCAGCGGTCCATCACTTAAACCCTTCCCCACCACAACCAATGACATGGCTGGGTTCCTGCCAGCAGGCCGCACGGTTCCCCTCAGAGCAGCAGACAGTGACTAATGATTGGGCCTAGCACTGGAAGCAGGGAGCAGGGGACTTGTTTCCGGACAGGTTACAAATAGGTGGGAGCATTAAGAGATGAACTTGAATAAATGCTGATCTCCGATAGCGTGGTTTACCCACTAACCCCCATTACAACCGCCGCAGCGTCCGCCGTAAGCCCGGAGAAACGAGCGGAGAGCGGAGAGCTTGTTTGATGGCGGAGCGTGGCTGCAGACAACCGGGGAGAAAAAACTGAATTAGAACATTCATCCGGCATAATACTTGCAATGACAAAGCACCCATACAGACACCCACATACACAAAAAACATCCAGGCAATGTAACGTTACAGAAGACTCCAATCTGCTGGATGCTCTGAGTTTTATGGCAAATTAAAACGTGGAAAAATAATGAAATCGGGCGGGCGTGCGTGCACAACCCCCCCACCCCCCAATGTCTTTTTTCTCGACAATCAGTGTCACAAGAAGCGGAGAGGAGCAGTTTGTGAGGAACACTTATCTAACGCAGCTGCAGAGCCCTGTTCCAACAGCCTTTATCTCTCCAGGAGACGGAATTCAATATACAAAAACGGCATCATGCAGCAATATCACGCCTGCGCGGGGGATAAGGGCAGGGCTGCCAGGTAATTGGTTGGCTATGGACGAACACAAGGTTTGAGGCTACCCGCGGAGGAGCGGAGATGGGTTTGGGGGGGCTCGCAATCTTCCTTCCACAATACACAACCCCCCCCTCCTAAACCATACAGCGCATGCTAGATGTGTGAGGGGTTTGTGGGTCCCGCGTAGCTCTAATAATAATGCATGTCACACTGCAGCCAACTCTCACAGCTCCGTCCCTTCGCTTTACCGGGTCCTCCATGCACATTAATTGGGGAAATCACTCACATCCCTGACATTTAAATTAAAATTACACCAGATAATGCCATAACAAGAAAAGGGGAATACCATTAAAGAGCACAAAAAAATTGCTTTCTTAAAGATAAATGTAAATTGGGAAGCCTGATTATTCCGCGTGGGGAGGACCGAGCCGCGTAGCCTCCGACGCGCCCGCACACAGGACCCCGTGCACCATTTCCTATCCTCATCCCGCTTACTCCGCCCCGGATAAAGGGGATGGAGAAGAGGGGGAGAGAAAGAGAGAGAGAGAGAGAGAGAGAGGGAAAAAAAGTCATTTCTCTGATTTATTTATGATGCAATGAAGGTATGCTGAACGCATCAGAACAGGCAGCAGTGGTCAGACTGTCAGAGAAGATGAAGTGTCTTCATAGTCGAGTGAGCGAGTCGGCGAGCGAGGTTAACTATCTCCTCCCCGCGCCGCCGCCGACGAGCATCAAAATGGCCACACGTTTATTCCCCCGCCGCCGCTGCGCGGAGCACAGCGCCACCGCTGGCCCTCCCTGCGCTCTTTTTCCATATCGGGATACGTTTTTAAAAATGTACAATGGATATTATTCCAGTGTAATGTCTGATAATGAAAACATTACCACCATTTTAGAGAGGGGGGGGGGGGGGCGTGTAACTTTTCCCTCTTTTCATTCAGATATACACCAATATTCTAATATTCTACCCGTTTAATGTACATGAAAAACTAAACAAAATGTTATTTTGATGTTAGACAAGAATGGAAGATAGATGTATCAAAAGGTAAATAAAAACCAGTCCTGCTGATATACAGCTTTGGACCAATTTCATAGCATTGAAACATATTGGCTCCAAAGGCTTTATTTTATTTTCTGCCTGTCCTTGTGCCTGTGTACAGAACGGATGCTTCTGACCGTTATAATTCCTGGTACACCCTTTATCTAACCAGGCATGGAACCCTGTTGTTTTCTGATACATCAAAGCTGAGTAAGCAAGCAGATTACAAAGGGGCGCTGTTGATATTTCAACCTGGAAAATGCAGGACGTCTGATGGGGTCTCTGTCTGTACCACAGAGTTTATCCAAGCTTCTGTACACTGAATGAATGGAACACATGGATACCTAAGCAATGTTTTTTCATCAACAATATCAGTTTTTCCTTCAGACCACAATACTTCCTCACACACATAGTAAACAAATGTATGAAATGAAAATACAAAAATAAGATTATAAATCCTATAGTCAGGATAATGCTGTACACATTTTGTAGATGCTTTTGTAAAAATGTTTATCATTCTTTCATCTTACTTATCAAATTGCCACTGCTACTTTACTCCAGTAACTCTCGCCTTGCATTGGGAAGCCATGTCAAGATGAATTAGTTTAGAAAAACACTGCCAAATAAATACAATTAAGAATTTATAAATACAAACTCCCATCCCAGAGGTGTACAACTCATATATGCGATCCTTCGAGAAAAGAAATAAATATTGTTCATATGCAAAAACCACAAACCACGGACCGGAAAGACAACAGCCTTGATAAGGTAACAACAGACCAGACAATTTTCAGAACAACATCACCCTCTGCAGGAAAAAGCAGAGCGTGTCTGGTAGCAGCTCATCTCCCAGTAAATATGAGGGACAAAATGCCTGCAGCAAATTCACAACACAAACCTCAGACAGGAGGAGAACACCGGTTCAAGCCGACAGAGATCTGACAATTCAAAATAGAGAGGGCACTAGTTCCAAAAGAAAATTCAATAAATATATGAAAATTACATTTCTTCAATTTCCACTGCATTTTTTTTTCTTAATCGCAAAATCTTCCACAATCACATTCTGAGCCGTCATCACGAAAGCAAGATATAACATTTCACAACCAATAATAAAGCGCTGATTTAACCCACCCTGTTAACAAAAAAAATATTTCAGATTTTCAGAAGTACAAGTTATTTTCTGCAGTGGTCAGCACTGATTCATATTAAATTAGTGAAGGCTATTTTATTTCATATTTGCATTAATATCCGGATCTCCAGGTATCCCGGTGTGTCAGCTGAAGAGTGCTGGAAAAATCGTTGTAAAGACCTGACCAGGTGAGATATAAAAGTGGCAGGTTACCTTAACACTATTCAGGGCATAGTGATTAACATCAACAAAATATGCACTTTCCACTGTAATTCCCTCTCATTCTTACGTGAGCTCTGCAATTCAATCAAACACCCTCAAATCAACTTCTATTTTTACATCCAATATATTTCTCTTCTGTAATTGTAATTGGCAGTTTTCTGTTCTGTATCAGTGATTTAATTTAATGAGACACGGAGAATTTGAATTCAACCGCTTCTTGAGAAAGCAAAGGAATATTGCCGTGGACACTACCATCAGAAAACTGTAATGAAGAGCACAATCTCTCCCTTGTTGGAGGGAAAAACTGAATATCTTCAGGTTTTTATTCCAATAAACAGTGTGCATTAAGCCAGGAAGGATTCTGGTTTTGGGCTGTCTGTTCTCCCAAGAGCCCTGAAGTGTGCATGGAACTCGCGTGTGACATAGCGCTGTGTCATAATTTTTTTATCTTTATTAATCTATAAGGAAATAATTTAAAATATTAACTGAGAAGTGCAAAGTGCACCGTCACGAGCTTGATACACAATCAGTGCGCTAGCCTGTATCCAACGTGATCCAAATGGCCCTAGCCCCCCCTTCTAATCTGATTCACTGACCCGCGCATTAGCAGTGATGGGACTGAATTGAAATGTCCAGTTCTCCTCTCCCTCACCCTCTCCATTTTGTGAGCAGCATTCGAAAACTCAGGGAGTGAGCTTGACTGAATTGAGTCTGAAGGAAGCCCTTTGAAATCCCTGTGTGTCCTTTCATCTGACGGAGTGCTTCCCCCCTCTTTAGTTTAACACACCAACAGTCTGTACCTTGGGGAAAATGCCCTTGAAACTTACCTCATTTATTTGGCAATGAAACAAAATGCTTCTTAGCGTTTTAATGTTTCTTTTCCTGCTGTGTGTTGCCTTAAAATGCGGCATCATAAATACATTTAAAAACGGATCGTGGATATACAATGCATCGTAAATATACATAATTTCGTAAAACAAAAACATTCATCGAATTTCACTGGAAACCTGATGCACACGAGCAGCTCTGTAAATTTTTATTAAATTTATTATAAATGAAGATATGTCCATCACAGACAACAAAAACACCACCTTTGATGGATTCACATTCACACAAAAATGGATTAATCTATCGAGCAACCATCTCTATATATTGCTATTCTGCACAAAAATGCTAAATTTATAAGATCTTTATTTCTTATTAAACGATTTATTTTATTTTATTTTTTTTAAATAGAGATTTACCTCATGACTGACCTGGTATCTTCGCTTTGCTGTTATTGAAGACTTTGAACCTGAGCCTCTGAATCGACTGACGCTTGAGCGCGAGTGTTCTTTCCAAGGTTATTTCAAGAGGATTTCCTTTAAATTCTTTACAGAAGGCTTACATTTGGAATGCATATTATACATAAAAATGCATTAAAATAAACTAACAAAAGTTTTGAAATCCCTGTCATCAAAGTGTTATTCTGCTTGGACATGAAGATTACTTTTGGTAAGGAGAGCCCCGCAAATCTCGCTATGGGGTTATTGCTGGATTAGTGTGCAGGTCTTTGAAAACCAGAACCCACACTTCCCAGTCCTGGCAGTACTAGTCTTCCACTTAGAGGCCGATGTCCCACTGGATGAAACCCATGGGCTGCATTGAGCTTTCCCTGCTGGGAATTCCCGTTTAAAACTCAAAACAAAACCATGAGGTGGAAAGACCTTCTAAACCACCATCTGACGATGCAGCATAAACTCCCAGTTGCAAAAGGTTACTCATTTGTGGGTTGAGCCTCATGGCCCGCAGCGTTCAGACGAGAATGTGTAAGAAAATACATACAGGACTTTGGCCCGACAACGAGAACAGTCTGGGCTGCCACGCAGGATTGGCTGCTGACGATCTCAGGTCCACAGAGTGCCCAGCCACTGACGCCTCACAATCAAGCAGATTCTTCTGTCTTAAAAGTACATCTCACAATAACACATCGAGATGACAATGCGATGATCTATATGGTTAGTATTAGCGCTGTGTAGTACCGACACTGTCGGACAACCTGCCCGCTAAAGTCCACAGGCACACGCCTGCTGCCGTCGTTGAAATGGGCCTATTCAATGAAAACAAATTCATAGGGAAAACAGAATAATGTACCCGAGTATTACTACAGCTGAAGTAGTGCAAAATGTCGGCCGAGCAGAATCCGAGCGCGAATATCGGTCGGAGCGGCGTCGAGAATGAAACACGGGCCTCTCTCGACTGCTACCTTCAAGGTAAAATGAATAATGAATGGGGCTGCGATGGACACAGAGAGGGACCATCAATATTTTAATATCTTCCCCAACTCATTTCAGTCTCCCTTTCCCTGGTTGCCGGGGGGAGATGGGGCTAGGGGATTGCACTGGGCCCCGTCTTCTCTAAAATCTCCGTTCAGTCCGAACACAATCTGGGACGGCCGCTCCCTGGCGATACGCATGGCGCGCACGCCAAGGAGCCCATCTCAGTCAAGCACTCAGTTCTGCAAGACCCCACAAGTACATTCTGTAATTCCAATGACCTCTCAAGCCTTAAATATGCTGCAGATATAGAGTAGTGCTGTGTACTGTCAATATGGGGTCAAAATAAAACTGAAGCCAACCCTGTAGTTTTACAGTAGTGCTGCATTTTTTTAAATACATTTTTTATCATGTACAGTAAACATGTGCTACTGGCTTCAACTAATCTTCCACATTCAAGATAACTCAAGAAAACAGCCTTTTAGTTTTACGCATACAAATTATTTCATTTTTTAAATAACGTTTACATAATTTTTCCCTCCATGTTAAAAGTGCTCTCATAGAGTGGTTGCACACGATGATCGCCCTCCACAACCTCAAACAATGACTCCCCTACCTCGTCGCTCCATCATGAGAGGCTCACTTTGGCACTGAGAACAACTGTAAAAGACAAACAATACGTATTACTTGGGAGTGGACAGAAGCTGTGCAGACGAGCATCTAGCATTTACAGCATAGGTAGGATTCTTGTTAACTGTTCCTAATATTTCACAATCTGAGACTTTATTTGCAACGAAAGTGCTCAATATTGCCCCCATTTTGTCTTCCCACTGAGACTTCAGTCGCTGTACAGCTTCAAATTTATACAAGTAACACCAGTATCAAAAAAACTAATAATTCTGTTACTTTACAACAGTGGCCCCCAACCCTGTTCCTGGAGAGCTACCGTCCTGTAGGTTTTCACTCCAACCCTAACAAAGCACACCGCATTCAACAGCAAGAGATCTAGAGTGCCAAATTAGGGTTGAAATAAAAACCTACGGGATGGTAGATCTCCAGGAACAGGGTTGGGACCACTTTACACTCATTTTTATCAGATAATCAATCAGAAGGCAGAAGGCAGAAGGCAAGGTAATTGTGAAGGCCCTCATTTACTTTATTCTAAATGAGCAAGACATTGGGAAACAGTAAAAACTATGCCATTTCCAAGCAACGCACAAGACAGACAAACCATAAAAAGTGATTTCATAATCTGTTGGGGAGAGAGCTCAATCTGATGCAAATGAATGTGCGTACTGGACTTGTAATTTGGTCAGAGGTTTATTTTTTAAATTTTTTGCCCTGCTCGTGTAACAACGGGACTGAGTCTTCTTCCACTTCGCTCGCTTGGTTAATCCTTGCGTCATCTCCTCTCACGGCGTCGCCGTCCTGATGACACTTTGCCCGCACCGCGGAGACGAAGCGGGCACGATGCTCACTGACCTTGCCATTGTCACAAATGAAGGGTCTGATCTCATCAAGAACAGGCTTGCATTAGACGCGAGGTGAGCACATCAGCTCCGCAGATCACAGCTCGGGCTACCGATCTAAAATCCCTTCCCTGCAGACGGGATGCGTGAACCGCGCACGCAGGATGAAAGAGGAAACATCGGCATTTACAGACAGAGGAGTCCATTTCCCCACAGCGCGGGCCCAATAAAAGAAACATAGCCCCCTGTACCTCACACTCCAGACCAAAGCATCAACCCCCCCAGACCCCTCCTCATTGAGAATGACTTGCTCCATGGTGTTCTCCAAACATTCATTACCTGCTAATCACTCGGTTACTTCTGACTAAGCCTTCCGAAGGTTATAAAAATGTACGTTCAAGACCCATGTCAATTATCTGAGGAATCAGTTCAATCGTAAAAGCTATTAGTAGAATATGGAGACATTTTTTTAGGCCACCATGCCCCAAAAAAGCTTTAATAAAAACAACCTGTCCTGAAAATATCAGAAGAAATGAGTGGAACGCTAACCACAAGAACGATTGTCTGTCCAGAAAGGCAGTCACCTCCAATATCAGAAAGTTAATGTCTAAAGTACACTTGTCAGCCAGATTTAGCTCTATGCTCCATCGTTAAAGAATGACTCCATTTAATGTTCTGCTCAACCTTCGTCAGCGTAGCCTCATCAGCCTTACATTTCTAATTGAACGCTGCTCTTAAAAGTTTGTAATCCTTGCAATGCGGCACAGCGAGTGTGTGCATTCACCCGGGAGGGTACACAGCTCCGGATATTCCCGAGCCCCGAACACGGCCCGGAAAGTGTAAGCAGAGTAAGAAATTATCTCACGTCCGATCGGATTTCGCGTTTAGCTGACTATGTTAATTAATGGAACAAATGTATATTAGCAGATTATGTAAGCGTGTGGAAGCCAAGGGCCCGGGTAACAAAGCGTGGCACCAGCTAAGTCACAGCTTGGAGCACCCTGCCCTGCCACTTCATGCCAATGCGGACATGCCTGATCAAGCAGAGAAGGCCGAGACGGCCTATTAGACATCAGCGGGTAATTGTGTCAGGGGGGTCTGGTGGGACAAAGGACCCTGTTACTTTTCCTAAGGCACTGAATGTCAATGTTCATTTTTATATGTCCCGAGACATCCATACCCAGTGGACTAAAAGACGAGCGCTTGTATATATATACACACACACACACACACACACACACACTTGAGCATTCTTTCTTTCTCTCACATATACACACATGCGTGAACACACACACACAACCTTCAAATTAGGTCATGCCCCCGGCAGAATGATCAAAGAAGGCAAAATCACAAAGAAGGAGAGAAAGAATCGAAAAGAAAGAAGAGAAAAATGAAAGTGGGAAAACACTTCAGGACTTATCACGCTCAATGACAAAGAGCGTGTGCCAGCCACAAGCACACACATTTAGGCACATCATGCACACACATGAACAAGTACACACACACACACAAAGGTGTGCAGATGAACACATGTACATACACATGCCGGTGCGTGTACACACATACACGCGCACGCACACACGCACACACGCACACACGCACACACGCACACACGCACACACACAGGCCCTGTCTCTGCATCTCATTCTCAATCCCCTGCTGCCAACGACTTCTTCAAATGAGAATAAGACATGGGAAGTACACCTTCCACTTCAGCACACATGTTAGGAACATTGAATCCACAGAATACGTTGTCTCCACTCATATCATACACATGGCATGTTTAACAGGATTATGAACCAAATTTATAGTAATTAACTGCCGAACTATATCTAAATTAATCTAACAACATTATTTTAATCGCAATGAAGTGACAGATCTGGGAATCATAGGCCCCATTTTCACCTGGTCATTTCAGGTACATATCTAGATTGTATCCGGATAAGATTTAACCACATCGCATAACACCTGGTAGACAGGCGCTTCTCCGGTTAGTCGGACTGAAATCCGATTGCCATTTTGTAAGCAAAATGCTAAAACATGACAACCCACTTCCTGTATTCCACCTCTCAGAGAGCAAAGATGGTAGCTGCTTCCAAAATATCAAGTTTGCATGGCACTTATCAGTTTCTTAAAGTTCAAGGCTTGCTGTGATTGTGAAGCTACGTGTGTTTCTGCTTTTGGGGATGGCTACATCACGTGACGCTATACTTTGGGAGGAGTTTGGATTGTCAGATTTAACTTAGAGGGACGGATGCATTTACACTTGTATAACACCTGTCTCAAATGTGTCTGACCACCTCCTTAAGTGGTAGCGATCGGATTTGAATCTGTTCCTAATACGCCTTGGGTGCATTTACACCTGCATTTTTATGCGGGTAAATCCCTATCCGGATATAATCCGGATGCTCAAGGTGCATAAAACTACCGGGTGTAAATGGGATAATGTTTTAAATGTTGCTTCAGTTGGTTTTAATATAATGGGGAAAGCAATTTTCCGTCTGTGTTAGGAGCTTCCCAGTGTCACAGAAGAAAGAATCACAACCAAACAGCAAGCTGGGCCTACACCCTTCATTCAAACGCTTCCCAATTATTAACGGAGAAAAAAACAAAAGATCAAAACTTTCTCTGCTGCACGCGTGTGGAGGTGAATACATCCCTCACCTCCTGCAGAGCCCCCTCACCCCCCCCCCAGATCACATCCTGATTCTAATTGGTTCAGACCAAGCTTGTGTCTCTGTAATCCTTGCATGTTAATGCCCTCGTGGTAACAGTCTCTCATCTAATGGCCGCGCAGTGAGAAGCATTCTCAACCGCATTACCTCTTATTGAGTTACGGTGCCCCACCGTTCCAAATAAGACAAATTTAATTGATCCAGTCTATAAAAATCCAGGACCGCTGTGAATGGCCCGCTTCTCTGGTCCATTTTCTTATTTATTTATGTCGTTTCCTGACGTTAGCAGACTAGGCCCCGCATGTGGCACGGGTAAATTAGGTTTACCCACCGCCAAACAATAAAAAAGGAGGAAGAAATTTGAAGGTTTTGAAATTAGATCAAAGCCACAGCAATCAATCAAGGAAAGGTGCTGAAAGCCTCACGCTTTCAAGGGGATTTGGACGCTTCTGAACTGTGGGTGTCCGGCCCACTCCTCTGACCATGCTGCTGTACACTGAGGTCTGAGGGGGTGTAGACCACAGGCCATATTCATACTAATTCTCAGTGTTAAAAATAGCAGTAAACTGCGGAACATTCAAAGAATAAGAGTAAACTATGCACCAAGTGCAAGAAAATTAATGAAAGTCTTTTAGAACTTAAGACCTCTCAGAAGAGGAAAAAAGTTTTGAGTATCAATGAAAGTTTTTAACTATTTCACAGAAAGATGAGAGCCAGAAGACCTCGGTCTGCAGCTCATAAATTACCACTAAATATCACAGGAGAATAAATGTGCCCTCCATAACAAACCTAGCTCTCTCCATCTGTGTAAAACTAATACTTCAGAATCAGCCATTCTCTGGATTCAAAAAATGCCTTACCAGACAGTTTAAGAGGTAGAGAGAGCGGTAGAGAGAGAGAGAGAGAGAAAGAGAGAGAGAGAGAGAGAGAGAGAAAGAGAGAAAGAGAGAAAGAGAGAAAAGGAGAAAAAGAGAAAAAGAGAGAGAAAGAGAGAAAGAGAGAAAGAGAAAGAAAGAGAGCGAGAAAGAGAATAAGAGAGAGAAAGAGATGATAGATAGATAGATAGATAGATAATGATGTTAACTGCTAAACTTCAAGTTTATTCATTTAACACTAATTTCATACCAAGAATTATGCTCCTCCACATTTTCTGTGGCTGAAACATGCAACCACCATTTAATCCTCCAAAGGACATACCTCACAGTTGAATTACTGAAGACGGTTTCATTTAAATGAAATATATTTCACTTGAAGATACCGGGAAATGTGAAAATATAATTTACAAAAATTAAACAATGAGGCGAAACTTCCACTTAAAAGTAAGAGTGAAAGTTCCGGACAGATTCATTTACTAAAACCTCTACTGACTAAGTGGGTAGCTTCCACTTAAGGACATGTGCATTGGTCAAATTGCACGAAGAGCTACGGTCAATGTCAGTGGTGTGACCGACAGCTTGAGTCGGCTCAACACATCCTGACATTCACGCACGCGCGCCAGTGAGCGTCACGCTCCCTACGCTGAGGAGAAAGGGGGGAGAATACAAAAGAGAGGGGAGGGAGGAAGAACAGAGGCAGGGAGAAGTAAAGAAGAAGGGGAGCTAGGAAAAAGGGATGAGCTATGGGGAGAATGGAAGGAATTGTATGGAGAAGAGAAGGGAAGTGGGGAGAACAAAAGCGAGGAGAGGAGGTGGGAGGAGGGCAGAGATGAGGGGGCCGTATTCGCCTGAGGGAGATTTTGCTCCTCCTGGCGTGGTGAGCGGCAGCTAAATTAAAATCCTGTCCATTAAATCCTGTGTCAGCCCAGAAAATTCCCTTTCCTTGACCTTTTGGATAAATTTCCATCAATCTCATTTTACGCACGATTACGGTTTTAATGAGAGATGGGCAGTATTATTGCACTGGCTAATCTCAACTTTCCCTTTTTCCTCATTTCTCGCTTGCAGTTCGGCTAAACGGTGTTGATAAAGTCTTAAGTCTACAGATAAATAAAAAGCCATTTCTTTCTTTCCCTCTCTCCTTTTTGCAAAAAGCACTGGACTTCTTTTATCAACTTATTTAGTAACACCAGCTTATAAATCACAAGAATTTAAAAGTGAATTATAAAATACAAAATTATCAAAACACACATTTGAATTGCAATAAATGGTTCATCAATTTATGATTGACCATGAAATATTCTCTCCCACTGAAATTAATATTAATGAATTACCCCCCCCCCCCCATTTGCTGGTAAATTAACTTACTCCAAGCATTACTGAAAAACAGGTATTATTTTACACATACCCTTAGACATGGCAGGGTATTGAGATAAGCCTCCTATCCTATTTCTCTTTGAAAATTGTCTCTCATGACAAGCTCAGGGTGAACACTAATCACCTTGGGAAAATGGCCATTTTTAAAGAGTAATGCGCTCAGCTTTCAAAAGCTTGTGTTCAAAACATTGTTCACGTTAGACAAGAAATTGGCTTTGGCATAAAAGACATAATTGGACATAATTGCTCACAAACTGTACACTGACATTATTGAGATCAAACATTTGGCCTTTAGGGTAAAATGGGCAGTACGTGTGAGAGAATTCCTCTCTCTGAGACCTAAGTACAGAAAACAGGCGACAATATAACGGTCCAAAATCAAACAACCTCAGCAAAGCCTTCCAGGGGCCTGATTAAGTGGAATTAAATCTAGCTTTTTAGGTCAGATATGCTTTACAACACCAAATAGGCACCACAATCAGCCTGCTATTTGGTCAATTACACAACACTAACACATTGTAACACAGAAGCATACACAATACACGTTATTGTAACACATTATAATACACGTACACAATACACATTATTGTAACATTATAATACACATAAGTATTCTATAAGCCAATTGAAAGAAAGATTCTTCAGGCACCCGACTGACTTAATGAGTACTGGTTATATCATGTCTGATTTGGTGCTATGTATGGTGCTATGTATGGTGCTATGTACGGTGCTATGTACGGTGCTATGTACAGTGCTATGTATGGTGCAATAACAGTGAGAAAAGCAGTATGTCCAAAAACATTGTAGCAATACAATTAAAATAAGATAAAAATTCTTAAAGAATAAATACAAAAGATATATTGAATGTGAAGACAGGGTGCTGAGGAGCAAATAGAAGATGAGCGGCAGACCACCACCACTATAAGATGTGCGCACATAGCGCCTCCCTACCCAACGGGGCCCGTAAGCCCTTCCCAGAATGCCGCGCGTGTACTGGGCGTGCTGGTCAGAGAGGAAACGATAAAAGGAAGGGCGGAGGCGCGACACGCAGCACAAGAATGAAGGAGAAACGTCTCTCAGCAATGCGACACTCCGTCAGGATGAATACTGATGATCCGGGGAAGGGCGGTGGCGGCGGCGGCGTTCGGGAGGAGGGGGCAATTAAAGAACGCCCAAAGCAACGATCTCACAGACAAAGCATTCAGTCTCCCTAATTAAATTCTGTAGCAGACACCTGCCCTTTCACCCTCTCCCTCCTCATCTCCCGGGTGCTCGCGTGTGGCAGTCACAGAGGAGCGCTCGACAGGCACATTTTATTACCCTACGGTGGCTGTATTAAAGAGATGTCATTTTATAGGCACTCTGGCCTGATTTCACCAGAAATGGAATTGTGGGGTCACGGGGGGGGCGAGGATTACGGCGCTGCCATACATCTTCCCCACAATCTCACACACTCTGCACCGCATTACAGAAAGGAACATAAGTCATCAAAGTCCATCAAAGTCAATCTTCTCTTCCCTGCGCAAGAGGGTAAACAGCACCTTACATCCAATTATATGCCCATTAAGACGCTCGGACAAATGATAGAAAAATGCAGCTAATTTATTGAACCGTAAATATGGCTGTGCGATACAGCCAATACACGTAACAACCCTCAACCAAGCCCCGGACTGCAGAACGGTAATGTCTCCATTCTCAGCGCCCGTACATTAAAACGGCCTCAGACCAGTCCGCTGTATTAGCCGGTATAAAATAAAAACACGCGAGAGCACCGCCGCATCCTGTTCAGCCATGACATCTTACACGACCCTGTGCGTCAACGGAGGCGGCCGGGTTAACCCCAGTCGCTCACTAAACGCGGTCTGTGCCGTCGCACACAGAAAAGGTACTGGCTGACGCAACACTCCACAGAGCCGCTGATCTAGGGTGAGACAGGGCCCGAAATCAGAGAGCTGATCTGGATCAGGGACTTCCACATTCATTCCCCGGAGCTCTTCGGGGTGCAGGGGAGAGGTAGCCATGATTGGGAGAAGGGCGGTAATGGTGCTGAAGTTAATAAAAAAAGAAAAAAAAGCCAGGTAATGGATATTGGTTTTAAATCACTACCCGCGTCTTCTTCGGATGGAGACAGTTTTCACTAATGAACCCTGACAGCCCATTCAAGCGCCGTTTCATAGCCACAGCGAATTCCCCACTGCCGGACTCTTTCCTCCTCAGCAAACGAAGGCCAGGGAAAAGTTACAACTTCAGAAAGAGTAACTACTGCCCATTTTCTGGTTATTTAACACCCAATCTAACTTCAAAGTCGGTAATGGCGAAATAGCTTCGCTCAGATCAAACACACCGGTCCTCACTCCTCTCTAGAGCAGTGCAATTAGTTGACTGCGCCTGAGCCCAAACTGCCAACCATCCCGAATAAAACACAATTCAACTCTAAATACTGTACTGGGGAACAAGCTGACACCTAACATACAAAGTTTTGGAAATTCAATCCAAAATGAGCTAAAAGGAAGAAAAATAGCAAGTAATTAATATTACACCAGGCTGTACTTTGTAAGACGCTTTGTGTCTCATTTATACATTTATATTTGAGGAAGAGCGAGAAGGAATATAAGAATGCCGACATATACCCCATCACTTGGTACACCACTATGTCTGGAAAGTATGGCCAGTTAATTTCAGGAAAGGACTAGAAAGTCTGTGCCCTAAAATAAAATCCAATTAGTTTTTTTATTGTAGGACGAACATTTATGTACAATATCTTTACCAAGAACACACATTTTCCACTGGAGAAGTTTTTTTACCTTTTCCTCTCAATGTCCAAGCCACATGTGAGGAGTTGAAAGCGCATGAGAATAGTGTGCATGCATCTTAATTATGCTCCCCCACAGTTGCAATGCAACTCTCTAATTTACTGAAGGTTTCATTGTTTTTTATTACCTGCACTCAAAAGCATCAAAATGATTATTCTTAGCATTATCCTTAACAATAATAATAATAAGTAATTCGAATTCTACTGTCATTAATTTTAAAAACAACTATCATTTCGGGAGAAGCAGAAATGCTATCGAGTACCCCAGATTGTTTAGTTTCTCAAACAAATCAAAAGTATCACAGAAAACGTGTGTATATGCAGATTTGATGTTCTGTGCTTCTCACTGCAGAACCTTTGTCGTGTACCAATACAATGTTTTTTAGACAAGAGAAGGTTGTAAATTTAGCTCAGTAAATTCCTTCATACATTTGATAATCGGGAGGATTTGATCATGGCACTGTCCAAAGTAGAATGCAAGCGAAGACAAAGTAATGGACTATGTTTGCATCCAAGTACTCAGTGTTCTATCAGTTTACTCAGACCAAATGATTTCACTATCACAGATACTGTAACTCATGTTTACATAAGGTGGCAGAGCTATGGTTTAAAAACAAGTGAAGGACCTTTTAGAACCCAGCTTCTATTCAGTGATGTTGTTCTTGTGTATTTAGGGAGCATGGTCTTGAAATTTCCATGGAAACAAGATTATTGTACAATCACAATGCTGTTGAGCAGAAAGATTTCTCGCAGAAAACTGTGCTACCTGACTATAAATGTAATTTCTAACTCAGCATGATTTGAATTACAATTTCCCAACCTTGTGAGCCTGATTTATTAAAGCAGAACTATCATTACTTAACTTCAGATTCTCTCTGACCTCTTGGGAGACTGTTTGACATCTTGTATTCCCGCTTTTCAATTGGGTACCTGGGAGATGTCTCTTTATACGAGTCTACAATAGGTTTCTAGAACAAAATTTATATTTTATGGTGGAAAGAAAGTGGATTCACCCTCAAATTGATCTTTAATTCTACTATCGACATCATCACTGGGTCTATCCACCTGAGATGCATCAGAATCATTTTCTAAGAAACACCTGCTTTCAATAGTTACTTTTGGTAGTTGCAAAAATTCTCAGAGTCTCAAAGTGCAAAGGAATAATTTAAAACATTTGGGCAGAAGACTGCTCAAGAAAGCTTTAAAACATTATTCAACAATAAGCGCGAAGAAGCTGAAAATATGCACAAGAGTCACGCTAAAACTATGCACTCCAGACTCAAAGGCAGAGCGGTTCCATTGTATTTAAAACAGTCTTTAAAGTCGGCTTTTCTAATTGTCACTTAAGAGCCTGTGACAGGCATAACTGAATTAATTTGTGTACCTCTCCCCGATACGTATCTCTTTGCCTTTGTAAACCAAACAGGGCTTCAGAGGCAAGGGGTCCACGTAATCTACAGCACATGGCAAACAGCAGACCATTGAGGGGTGAGCAGACAGGAATTTGCCTCAACAAAGACCTGGAGCCTTAATATGAGTCCCCATCTACTAATAATCCTCAGGCCCTCTCCTGGGTTGGGCTGGGCTTCTGTTTCATACCGTTCCAACCTGGAACTAATGCGCTGTTTATTTCACCCTGAAGACGATGTCTAAAGCCTTCTGAGCACGCAACCTGTCTTCATCTCCTGCAGCTGAGCCCAAACCAAGGTAGGGGTGTGTGTGTGGGGGGGGGGGGGGGGGGTTATCATTGATTTCTACCTACATTTCACTGGCTCTCTCTGTACATTCTCACAAAAATGTATCCAATCCATTCCTGTGGCTCATTCTATGTGACTTTACAACAAACAGCCAGCTTCGCTTGGATTTAAAGCCACACTTTTAGGTTCAACTTGTTTGCTATATTACTTTTGTTTCAGCTGTACTTTCTCCGTTACTTTCCACAGTTATTTTCCATTTCAAATTTGGCATTATGAGGAAACTGAAAGATCAAAGAGGAGGGAAAAAAATTGAGAGTAAACCCATGGCAATCTCTTTGGAGCGATGTCACTTCCTGTCCTGATGACTGAGCGCCGTCAGCTGGTCAAAAATACCCCCATGTTTTTTTTTGTCGGTTTTTTTGTTCAAAACAAGCTGAAAAGATTTACAATTCAGTCTGGTCCATCACAATAAACACCGACAGTTCCTATCAGACTCGGCCTAATGCATGCTCTTTCATGGCTCAACCAGCAAGATAATACAGCCTCAGATTGTGTATCCTGATAAGAGTTCCCCTTGCACCCCTGTAGTAATGCAAGGGGGATCTTTGATGTGAAGACATCGGGGATACAGCACTCAATTGTAGAAAAATAAAATAAAATCTGTTACTGTGGGCATCTGAGAATTAGAAAGGCGCTGGTGTCTGGCCCGACTCCCCTAAAGATTAATAAATAAAATATCAAAGAATTCAAATATCAAAACAAACCCTCTCGTGCTGCAGTAGACGGTGCAGGGGTACGTTGGTACAGCCCAGGAGAAAGCCTGTCTGGGAGAAGGGCGGATGTTTGAAGCCCGGTGGTGTTGCGTTATGCTGTTAATGAGCCAGGAATGGCAGTGCTTCATCGCGTGGCGCCCGCGGATTCGGAGTGGACAGATGAAACGAGGCAAAAGGTGCTCTGCCTAATCTGGCTTCATTTTCCGCCTCTTTATCCATGACCAATGTATTTAAACGGCTGCTCCTTTGACAGACGCTCAGTTCAAATTATTCCTAACTGGAAATTTGCAGGAGTGATATTAAATATCCTTCAGGCCAGGTTGCCCAAAGAGAATGTGGAACATCAAAAGGTAGAGCACTTCAAAAACTAAAACTAAAGACTACTGTCAACCTCTAGGGGGGGGTAACACTGTCGCTGGCTTCAGATCCTGGCTCGCCAAAATTTCTTGTTTAATGTGCAGATTTCACCAACCCCCAAGCCGGAGTAGAATATTACACTGCACAAGTCGCGTACACCTCACTGCCATGACAGTCACATGACTATGCATACACGGGGACACGGTGCTAAATGAAAGTCTTCTAATCTGTCACATCAGATCCTATTTTCTGAAAATCATCCCTCCTGGCACAGTAAGCAATTAAAGCACGCTTGCTCTACAAACCCACCTACCCTGAAAAAACCTCTTCTAGCCCAACATTGTGTTTTAAGGTCCAAGAAGAACTCCATCTCCTGCTGGAAGCTGTCTAAATTAAGCTTGTTGGAATGGACATGTATGAAGGAGGGAAGGGGTCCACGGAGGTGCAGATACAGCTGGAAACGTTCACCCACGTCTCCTAAATGGATGTGACAGGAGTCATTAAGCTATAAACTCCTCAACTTTCATTTTCCTGAAGAGTGGGAAAAGTGCATGGATTGTGTTGAGAGACCCCTGTATAAGCCTATTATCTTCTAAGCTTTACACTGGAGAGAGGGGCCTCTACACAGTCATGCGGAGATTCACTTTTTTTAAATGGGGCCAAATGGGACAGGAATAAATGATAAAATGGCAAAATAAAAACCAATCATCTTGGCAAAGCCATGAAACACAGCAAAAACCATGTTTCCGATCAGTCGATCAGTATTGACATCTCAGTCACATGACATCTGAATACGAGACACAGGAGTCCTTTGTGGGAAATGACCTTGTCCGTCAAACTTGTGATTCATTTTGGGACATGCACAAAACTGTAAATCATTGGTGTTCACCATCACAACTCACACAAATGGCATAGTAACAATAATAGTTCACTTTTTTAAGGGGCATAAACTAGAATTAGAACAATGCGAACAGCAAGCACCGCATTGCAACAAACTCCAGGAATGCGTGAAAAACGTTAAGAAATATTAATATTAAGAAAGGAGATTCATGAGTATCTGAACATTTCAGTTTCCAGACAACGTTTTTTCTATTAGCAGTGACCTTAACCAAACAAGCAAGCTTTAAAACTAGTATTTCAGGAGTTATGGCCATCTTATAAAAAAAAAACACCTCACTCACCCAGACTCTCCCACTGTTTTACAAGTCAAGTCAGACCAAATACCTACTTTCAAATCCGTCATACCCACCACTCATAATATACTATGCAAGGGTCGATGCATTGAATTTGTGTACAATTGTAACATTGGCTCACAAAAAAAAGAAATGAATAAACGCAACGGTGGTCAAATTGAGTGGCTGCTTACATGGGGTGGACGTGAAGAGTTGCTCTCTCAGGCGCTCTGCCCCGCCAAAACGCAAATGTTTGGCTTTGAATGCCATAGAGGGAGACGGACAGAACGCTCTATGCCTACAGAACAGCTGCGTGCGCTTCCATATCTCACGGTGACATTTTTATTCAGGCACCTCGCATACCTTCCGTTGGTCTTGACACGGGGGCAGGCTGGGAACACCGAGAAGCTGAGGTTCCTTGTAGAGTTACATCTTCAAACTTACAAAAGACCTATTGATCAGTTCTCTGAGCCGAGCTCGGCAGCTACCACCTGCTTGGGTTATGATGGCCCGGGTTATTAAAAACACTCTCTAGGCTATGAATGCATTTCTAATGTTGAATTTGCATTGCCACTTCCATGGAAATTAGCAATTTATATTCCTTTTGAGAAATATATATATTTTAAAAGAATAAAATCCTCTTTGCTTCAAAAAAAAAAAAAAAAAAAAACGTGGGATCCCTTGACTTTCGTTTTGCTGTTAAGATCCACCTAATGGCTGCCCGGCTGGGTAAAAAGTTACTTTTTCAGTGAAATATTACAATGCGATTAATTATGGAAGAGTAGCTCCGTTCATTAATAAAATGTGAAATGGGTGTTCGGCCGCAAGATACATTCCTCTAGGCGCGCTTCTTACAGTCTGGCTTCTTACGTAGTCTACCATAGGTATTTAATTAGCTCATACAAAGTTTGTTGGATTACAAAGTTATTGGAGAAAACTCAAAAAACCTCAATTATGATCCTATAAGAATAGCTGCAACTATACTTCACGTCAGTCATCTGGGCATGGAGTTCCCAGAAACGACTGCACTGTTTCCCACAAATAGAAATTCAAGGAAATAAAATTAATTAACCTAGTGCTTACAGAGGTACAAGCCTGGGACTGGGCAATATGAGAGCTGGAACTCTAGAGGGCCCTTAAGATCAAGACTCCACCAGTCAATCCCCTTCACCTGGCAACATAAAGGGTCAGGCCCTGCAATGTGAGGACCAGGAATTCCAGATTCCAGATGACAACAGTAACCTTATGTGCATCACAGGAGCAATCACACAGAGGAGATTCAGGGTGAATCCTTTACGCGAACGGTTTTATTTTTCCCCACCCAGAAGTAAAGATGAAAATGGTCAAAATCCACCATGACATTCAGAAGTACGGACAGAACCCCATCAGCGCTGACCCGGAACAGAGCCCTCCTGGATCCGCGGTCAGAAGAATAAACCTACAGTCCTGTTAGCCACATGGGTTATGGGTTTAATTATCACCATCTGCTGCCTTCATGCTTCTACGCTTTCCAGCCCTGCCGCACATTCTTCAGAAATTCAGTAGCTTCCTTCTTATACATTTGTAAACATTGTTGACTATGGAAAGGGTCCATGTTCACTTTAAATCCCTGGCCATCCCCAGGCCTGCTCTAATTACCTACAGCTGCTCACTTCTCAACTGCTTTCCTTGGCCCGATTCTTCAAAAATGGAACCTAGTTTCAATGTAAATCATAGATTCGTAACAGACTAAATAGAAAGGCAGATTGTTACTGGAAGCAACATGGGCGACAGTAATAATGATGTTACAAGTTTATTTTACATGACAATTACCGTTTTTCCTGGCAGGAGTCCAGAATTGGAGGGTGGATTATTCGCAAATAATTTGTTTGGATTGCTCCTCAGTGTCTGCAGGCCTTTCTTTAAATTAAGGTAAAACTGATTCATAATCACTCCACCATACTCACAATTTCAATTCCTCAAAACGTCTGGGACACAAACACTGAACTGCAGGTGTCTCAACTCGTGTAAATAATGTCGATGTCAATAATGACAGTGTCAATGAATATAGGCTGGGGGGGGATACCGTCCTCCAGAAATACTACATTTTATAAAATGGCAGTTAATGCTGAAGTACAGGCTCACAGAGAATGTTTTGTTGACGGACAACAATAATTCCTGTGTGCCCTGCTACTGTCGTTTCACACTGTTCTGCACCATTAACGAGTGGCCAAATCATTGGTGTCGATATTTTACCAAACGTGTTGTAGGCTGCAGTCTGCAGCTTCTAAACAGTTTTGTTATGAAATGGTTTGGTTTGTTCAACCTCAAATATCAGTGAAATGAGTATATTATCAGCAATAAAGCAGGATTTATTTCTGGCCTATTATTTACCCAGTTCTCTCCCACACTGCAGCCCTCCAGGTCACGTGGCAATGCTGGCTGCAGTCAAGGAATAGTTGTTATGATGTTCAGGAAGCTAGTCTAGCACTGTTGTACAGGATCCCATCACAGGACTGTTATTGTCGTGAATGTTTTAACTAAAGCAAAATCCATATCCATCCGAAAATAACAACCTCGTCCCTTTGGAACATGTTTAATCTTAAGTAAAATGGTCCGTGCTGGAATTTTCAGAGCCACAGATCCGAGACTAACATGAGGCCTTCCGTTTAAAGATAGAATTTAAAGTGACTGCACCAGGCACATCAAATAAACGGACCGTCTTGGTCTAAAACTCTTAAAAGCATCCTGTGTCATGGCTCATACTGATCAAGACTAGTTGTACTTCTGCTTAACCTTTTCTGCTCAGCATATAAAATAAAATGGAACGAGGCGCACACAACTGCCATTTGACATGAGTAAACTGTTAAAAGTAAAGACTTGGTTTTTGCAACAGTTAAACTGTATTTTAAAAGAGCATTGGAAAGAGGTCACAATGTCTGCCTACATAACTAATTAAGTTAGAGAATTTGAACTATACTTCAGTGGCTGAGTTCCAATTTTTTTCCCCCCCTTAATTAAACCTCATCTTACAGCGAATGAAAAATGGCCACAGTATTGTGTTGTGACAGGCATTTACTGTAGAAAATGACCCTTTTGTGAGCAATTAACATCTTACACTATAAGTAATGACGCCGTCTTTATCATAGATAATATCAATTCACCATGAGTACACGTCACATACTCCCCCAAAACATGCTGTGTTAATACTTTTTTTTTTTTTTTTTTTTCTCCTGTGTCCTACGCCATGCAACGCTGTCACTTCTATTGGGCACCTTAATAAAAAAAAATTATTTCAAAACGCTGCAGCCATATAGAACCAGATATTTCATCACAGCGATATGAATGTATTTCTCCCCATAATTGCAAATATACAGATCGGGGCAATTGTGGGAAACAGGTATGATGCCGAGCGATTTCTCTTACAAAGATGGACCTTCTGGCCCTCAGAGTGCAGGGACCAGTATCTCTTGCCTCTGTGATAAATTAAGTGCTTTAATTGCGGTTGTGCTGAGTGGGCCTTTGATGAGACAGAGATCTATGATTCACATGGAGCTCCTCCTCCCAGTCAGTACCATTATCTACCACCACCTACAAAAGGCCATGAAGTGATTCATTACTGGTCTGGAAGATATAAATATGCCTTTAAGGGGAGATGGGGTGAAAAGGCCTGCGAGCTGGGGCCCTTCTCGTCACAGCAGGGCCCTTTCATTTCACCGCCCGTAAGCTAATTCAAACAAGACCCTGCCACAGAGCCGGCCCGAGAGCTCCTCGGTGAACTGTGTCCCAACTCACACTCAGCTTTCATCTCCTCACGTGACGTACCCCAGACATCACTTCCATGATACTTCCAAGCAAGCTTTTAGCCATTTTTTTGTTTCATGGTGAAAACACCATAAACGCTGACTGTGTGATGGACAAGTAGTCTTACCCACTTAACATTAAGTACACATTTCCTGGCCAGGACAGAGGCAAGGTTGTGCCTGGTCTCGTCTGTGTGGCTATACGTCTGAAACAATTACCCCTCACCTGTCAGCTGGGACAACGCAGATCACGTCTACTGAAGGCCCTGCACATATATTCTTAGCTGAACTCCTCCCACACAAAGTCTAATTGTATCGTGTTCCGCCATTTTACACAAACCTGTGGCAAGTCTATCACCGCAACCTGACACACAGAGCAACTCTCATTTCTCACAGAGAGTCCATTCGCCGTACGTGTTCACGGTCATGGTAAGAGCATGGGATACCCACGCGAATCCCGGAGCCTCAGAGATTACCTCAGGCTTCACTCTCATATCAACTTCTTCCGTGAGGATTAAGTTAAGAACACGCGGCTAAAATCTAAATCTTTGAATGAAACTAGCAAGGCGGCAGACTAATGAACTACTGGGGCCCCCTCGATTCTGTTAATAAGCGCTAAGAGCTCCAAAGCCTCGGACAAACCGTGTGAAATGTCAGGAACACATTAAAAGAAAACAAGCCATCTGCTGGCGTGCGTCTGCCGAGCCGGAATGGCACAGGGAGCGCAGTACGGGAGTATCGCCAGGCAAAAGTCTGCAGACATCCCACCACTCAACAACTATCAACAAACAAAAGGGCCGCAGAGCAAAGAATTTCAATCTCATACTCAGAGGAGAAGGACAAATGTGGCCATAAAACATTTTCTCAACATGCCAGTTTGTAACTCTTCCAATTAGCCACATCACAAGCCCAGTTAACCCTTTCACAAACAGAGATGGAAATGAAAACCAACCAAGTCTTGTCCTTCCATGAAAATCATCAAAACTTTATATCGCCAGCCACAGTTACAGGAGCAAACACAGTTTGTTTGTGAAACGAAGCACGTGTAGGCCTAATGCCTACACAGAATACGGTTACATCTTGTCTGGACCAACTGATATGGGGATCATAAGAAGCAACCGCGATTCTAACCTAAACCGTTTCGGGAAAATATCTGGAACCGACTCAGGGTCAGCACCTGGGCCCACAATCAATCGACGCCCATGTAATGCACTGCCATTCTCTGCGATTAAAGTGGAGGAGTAAGGCCCACGAAGAGGAGTAGTCACGTAACGCAGCGCACCTGCCAAACACATGTGAGGTCACGGCACGGCTTCATGGAACCAATAAAACATAACGCACTAAAACTGCTCCATACATACTGAACAGAAATACTCATCACATCAGAGCACTACATCTGGCAGCTAGGTGTCATGAGGGTTTTTTTTTTTTCCTCCTCGGAAGACAGAAGTTGCACATTTTAAAAACACCCTCCATGACTGTAATGTTGGGATTCTAATGGAGACCGCTGTATTCTTTCTTCCATGTTCTAACACATTGGCCTCCGTAGAGGCATGTGGTCACTATTTGCAAACCTCATTCTGGTCTGATTAGCAAGGCTCACCTTCATTTAAGAGCATCTGGTTTAAACAAACATAAAATATTAACCATAAGCCTAAAAATGGTAAAATAGCAATATCCTGTTTAATTTGTTAAATGTTGTTTAGCCCCAGGTCAGAGACTGCAGACTACAAAACTGAAGACAATTTCACAGAACTGAAGATTAACCCTTCCCATCATCAATATATTGGTCACCATATATGGCACCACTTTCAAATTGAAAATGGACACGTATGAAGCGAGTAAATAAAAGCCCTGTGTCTATACAGGGAGCACTGTGCATACAAAGCTCAGAGAACATACCACCCAGAACCGAATATAACCTCATCTGCTTCCCACTCAATCCCACACAGCGTCATCCGCAGTACCCAAACGAAAGCGAGTGAAATGAGCGTTGAAGACATAAATATCGCCCGTAGGTTTCCCTCCTTCCTCTTCTCCCTACTTTGAGACGGCGAAGGTTTTTTTTATTAATTTTATTTAATTATCCCGTGAAGCCCTTTCTTATTGCAGCATTGCTTCTGGTGGCCCACTCCCACAGTGTAAGCCGTGTAATTTAATAAAGCCCATTAAAGAGGCGATTTGATTAAAAAATTAAGCTGCCGTGATCGCTCCGCCTCAGGATGAGATCCAATATTTCACATTATGAACATTATGAACATTATCGAACAGAAATTATCGCCGCAGGGCAAATTAATGCATTCCATACGATTATGTGACAGCAGCGTCCCCGCTCAGGAGAGGGACGCAGAGTGTATATTCTTCATCCGTTTGAAGAACACGGCAGCGAGAGCATCTCTCCCTGAAGCTCAGGTGTGTTTTCCACCCGTCTTCCTGTCATCCCAAACACCTATTCATAATTCTCCATTTGCGTGCTTCTTGCTGGACTACCGTCAGTCAAAATGAGTCTACACTAAAAGGACAATTCTGACATTTCCCATGTAGGCGGCTTTGACATTTATTTTATTTTTTTTCTTTAAACATCCGAGACTGAATTATGACACTTGCATCCAATTCCACCTGTAAGGGCACAATAAATTAACCGTAACACCACACTTTCAGATATTCCTTAAATTGCAATAATCACCCGGTGTTTATCTACGGGAATCTTATATAACCTTTTTTAATCCTATCACCCCTACGGTGCACACTGAAAATGCACCAACTCACTGATAGAGAAAATGTGTCAATCCCCTTCCTGTGCCAGAACGCCCCCCCCACTAAACACAGCCTGTACACTACGGCTAAATGCCTTTTTGCAATTACAGTTTTAATCCCCCCCAATTAATGCAGAAAATTATAGCCTGGATCTAGCTGTGGTTTTAAACCATAAGTTATTGATTTGGATATGAAAACCTGCATTCTTCAAGGTTAAATCCACTCCACCCTCATTACAGCTCCATCCTTGAGAGGCCTTGCATCAGGGGCCCCAGCGAGGAGGACAGAGGTCTGCTTTAATGAAGGTGAATTTAATGGGATTTAATGTAGCTTGGGGCAATGGAGCAGCAGGAACGGGGTTTTAACAAAGAGCCAGGGAGCACGGGTAGAGACTCTTTATTTATTTCACATTTCGCTGGTTGAGTTAAAGCAGGCCAAGGAATTCCGTATGCACTCCAAGAGGGGCCGGGGAGCCAGCATTGACACACTGCTCACCAGTTAGAGAAGGATGGGGGGCGGGGCGGGGCTTGGCCGAAGAACGTTCTCATGTTTTATTATTATTATTATATTTGATTTTGGGGGGGAAACCTGCATTTAGAAATGGAATTGCACATTCCTCACCCATCCTAAATCTAGTAAAACAGTCAGCTCCACCTCCAAGGAGCACAATTAAATAATGAAAAGGTGCAAGCCTGGGCAACCAGGCCTATATTAAATGCAAAACTATGGAATCAGTCTCACTCATGTCCACGCACGCGCGCGCGCGCACACACACACACACACACACGCACACGCACACGCACACGCACACACAATGCCCTCTGATTTACACAAATGCACTGTACACAGCATGTACTTTCTTCCTTATATGCAATTAAAACTGTGATGATCAGTTACATTTCAACCAAAAAAATCGAATCAAAATGATTAGCATGTCCTGTTTGGTCTGCAAAGTGTCCAAAGTGCAAAACCACTTTGTTCAAATGCAAAATAACACATGATTTAAATATTTTGGATTCAGCCACATACGTACGTACTTACTCTTGAACACCACTCTGATTCACACGTACACTGATAACTCATGCTGCCAAGATGCCTCTGGCCTCGTAACACTACAGCAACCACGATAGGTTCTGGCCCAGGTTTAAAACACTACCATGTTATTAACTGGACACGCATTTGTAAAAAAATCTCAGTGTGAAGTTCTGGGCTGCGGCCGGAAGGTGGGCTCCCATGTGACCCTGCCTCAGCTTTCATACGCTTGATGCGAACAACGTGTGCTTTCTGCAGATAATATTAACCAGCCCACCGCTGCAGTAATACCCCATAAATATGCCTCAATCCTGAAAACCAAAAGTAATTACTTTCATACCTTGTTCCTAACTCTTTGCCCAGAACGATTCTCCTTTCTTCAACTTGTCCCACAGCTTGCTCTGAATATAAAGCCATCGCATCCTGGAAAATGATTAAAAACAAATATGCATTACCAGCAATAAAGTTGTACACTCGTAAAGTTTACATAATATTCATACCTGGCCGAGCATTAATGAAAGTATATGAGCTACATTGATGTCCAATTGTTTTTTTTCAGGTATGATGTTTGCATGTATGCATGTGTTTTTAATCATCTGGCAAGTTCAGCAGATGAGTACAATGTGCTACAGAGAGCCCATTGTAAGGAAGAACAGGGTGAGCTTGGACCCATTGAACAGTGTATACATTCAAAAGACATTTAAAATGGAAAGCAAATGCCAACTTTCAAATCAGGGACACAGTCACAAAGTTCTAACCATAACAGTTATTGTCCCGAGACAATACTATGCAAGGCTCTTCAATAGTGCGAAACAATTACATTATGTGCTGTTGCCTGGTAACATGAATCATCATGAAACATGACAGATCACACCCAATAATATTAAGCCCGTTTAGAATACCGCCATTAAAAAGAAGATTCAGCTTTTACTGTTGGGTTGATGAAGTGCATTTCACTGACTTTTCTATTTATATCACCTCATACCTGCTGCTCAGACAGGCATCAATGAAAACGAAAACAACTGGATTATTGCCGCTGATAAAACCAGGAGATTGGCAAAGTAAGTATGTATTATTTGCTGCGTAGCCTATGATTGCATATCAATGATCTGTTTATAAAAGAATGGAACACCGAGTAAAAATGGGACACCGAGTCCATCAGAACTTGAAAAAACAAGTTGAACCAAGAAACTATTTCCACTGAACAAAATCCATTATTTTCCGACAAGTCGACCTTAGTTGTAAAGAAAATTAGGAAAACATTTGCTTAATTATTGATAATAAAAAATGGCCCACAAAAAAAAAAGTTCTATTGTTCCCTCGTACATTTAATCCCTAACTTTCACTTAAAATGTCTGGAATCCCACAAACGAATGGGAAATATAATCATACATTCAGAAACGAGTTTCAATTAAAACAGCTCGCAGAAGACCACAGATAACGTTAGTTTTTAAATAATTGTTCCGAGATGCATTCATACTTCACATGCAAGTATTTAGTATTATGTTTAATAATTCACAGGACATACTTGTTATAGCTACAAACACTTCAATGTGCACAATGTGTTTTCAAACACTCACTGGAAACCTCATTCCCCCAAAACTACATTAAACCATTAAGCATAAGTGTACAGAGTGCTGATGTAGGCCTACCATTTCACAAAGGGAGAATCTCTAGTGTGCATATTCACAACCTTGTGTTTGCGGTTTGATGTTTTTAGTGAACGAACAGTGGGCCTACTGACGTTTCATTTTAGCATGTCTGCGACCCCAATACTTTACAGAATAATGTGATTTTAAATGCAGATTAAACAAGCGAAATGCACTGGTAGAAGTTAACATGTGAAACAATACGTGACTTTATTTCTCAAAGTAGCTACCGTAGGCCTACGTTTTTAATTACACTGGCATTCAGACAGGCATTTCCATTTTGTTGCAGTTCAGAACACAACTTCGACCTTTGATTGACGAAGAAAGTGTTACATTGAGCAGGATAAAGTACGCAACTATTCTAACCACAGAACTATATATATGACTGAACCCAGATGAACGACTTGTACACGACGTTTTTCCGTAGTGCAAAACAAAATAAATATCAAATGTTTAGAACACGAACTCCCTTGAAAATGTACTGCACCGTAAGAACGATCCTAGTGTTGTATCAATCCTACATGCATTAGTTGCACATTGGCGAGTAAATATTTATCTTAGGAAAGTTACAAACCTCTTCTATTTGTGTTTAAGTTTCCTCTGTTTTCCTTCCTATGTAAAGATGGACACCTGTCGGATTGGAAGTAGGCTAGGCTCATTATGAGGTGTAGGCCCTTCCTTTATCGGGATATCCTTGAATTAAGCATGAAAACATTTAGGGGATGCCGTTCTCAAATAAACGCTCTTAAAACAATGTAACGCGTATCAGATGCTGTAGCTAACGCAGCATATACGTCAAATAATTTAGAAAAGTAAAATATTGCATCTGTCTATGCAGGTTGGTTATCATAGTGAATTTTATTTTTTTAAACGATAAAATGTTATGCAGGTCCAGGGATGCTACATGGCATTGCAACTTCGATTGGAATGGCCAGACGAAGCTAAAATTTACCTTTTTGGCCACACATATCAGCAGTGAGCTTGGTGTCAGCAGACAGTTGCTTGTGTTGAAAATAATGTTTTACCTACGGTAAAATATGGGTTTCCTTTTAGGTCAATGAAATCATAAAAGACATTTTGGTCAAAACCCTGATCCTCTGCCAGGAAGCTCACTTGGCCACCCATGGATCTATCAGCAAGACAGTGATCCCAAGCATTCCTCAAAATCAACCAAGGAATTCTTAAATAACCACAAAATTACTCTTCTGCAGTGGCCATCTCA
The DNA here is from genome assembly GCA_022702515.1 of Ilyophis sp. 1 JC-2022. Lineage (NCBI taxonomy): Eukaryota > Metazoa > Chordata > Actinopteri > Anguilliformes > Synaphobranchidae > Ilyophis > Ilyophis sp. 1 JC-2022. The sequence continues at coordinate 48,966,474 of CM040399.1, read as the reverse complement.
GTTTGCACATGAAAATGCATGGTTTTAATTGAAGTTCAGACTTAAATATTTTGAATGATTCTCTATTTTGAATCATCCCAATATGTTCAACAATCTCATAAAACATAGAAAATGGCGCAGTAGCGTTATCCTTGCAAAGGGCGGGTGCATGAAGTACTGAAACAGGTGGATATGTGTCATATTTCGTTGGGAAATACATGTATAATTTCAGAAAAGTGTGATGTTGGTTTATTCCATTGAGTCATTATTAAAGTAAAATATTTTTTATGTTTGAAGATTAAAATATTGCTCAGTCGTATATATGTAATGTTAATTGTATAGTTCTTGTTCATCTTTATACAGGGTGTGAATCTATTTGGAGAGCAAGGTGTACCCAGTGCAATGCACTGAATTGATCTTTTGCACTTCAGGTTATGAACACTTTTGACCTCTAATGCTATGGGCTCTTAAAATATATGGAAGACATAATTGTGCACTTTGATATGTACATTTTTCTCAGTTTAATTATTTTGCAGCATTAAGTGATTGATTCTATTGATTACTCAATTAACTCATGGAAACCAATATTTTATATGGACATTGTAATCAAACATTCCTTCCTTTTGAGTTCCTGATGCAAGATTACAATACAACATTTTAAAGTATATCCTATATGGTAAAAATTTGTTCGTAAATTAATGTCACAGTTATTTAAAATTGATTAAATTATAATGTTACATGTTTTTAAAACTACAGTATTTCATTCCTTTTGTTAATTCACATTTCCCAATAATAGAATGATTGAATCATAACAATTTCAAAGTAATGGATGTTTAATATCAGCTTGTAAAAGCAGAAATCTCTTTGAATACATCTGAGAATATTTACAAGCCACTTTTAGTCCTCTGACAAACTACTGTGCTGTTTTTAAGGTTCTTGTCTCCACATGACTTATGAATATGAGTATGATTTACTGATGCCAGCGGGTGATTTATAGAATGTTATATTTCATTCCACACAATAGCCCCCATTAAAAGGGATGCAGGGCTTTGGATGGGATGTGCATGCATTTCTCTTCCTGTATCCGACTGCACTACTGCCGTCCTGGCAAGGGAAGGAGATGGGAAGAGGTTTGTTGGATCCCAACAGGGGGAATTTTCACAGAACTGCTGTTGTCATTTTCGCCATTTGGAATGTTATTATTTCTTTTCATTTTGCCATTACCCACAATGCTTTGCATCAAAGCTCTCTGGCTCACAGCACAGTGAAGCAGGCAAACGGGTCAGAAAAACCATGGGGCCCAGCAAGTTTTGGGGCAATGGGAGGAAGTGGAAGGGCCTCTAGCTCCTGGACTTGGCGGTATCTGTGACAGGCCCTCTCCCGGTGAGCTCGCCCGTGTGATGAATGACCACCTCTCCTTTATTTATTGCCTCTCTAAATCATATGCCTACCATGCTTTTAGAACCTACTGGAGCTACTTTTTTTATTTTCTTATTTATTTTTTTCTCTTTTGGGGATGAAAACTACAAAGTCTACTTAAATTTTTCTGATGAAGAACATGCAGATATTTGTGCAGGGTATCAGACAGGAGTATGTGCCCATTGGTCAGAACCATTTAGTCCAGTTTGAGTTGAAATATTACAAGCCGACAGGACAGAGGTGTGAGGTCACCCTTTGATTACAGCGGCCATGTCTCAGACCAGTGGCTCATCATTATGATCGCTTTTAGCAGAGTAGCTTCTGAGATTTTAAATAATTTTTCAAAAACTGTTAAAAGCATGGAGCATGGTTCCAACTTTGACTCGAAGTAAATCAGCCTGGTTTATTCCATGTTTTTCAATATTTACTTGAATACCAGTATGTATAAGTAAAAAAGAGAGCCAAAAAATCTGCTGTTTTAATTTTGTTATTCAGCTATTCAGCTACGGATCCATTTAAGGAGTTGATTATACAGTTGACTCACCTCACCTGGTTTCTTGGATCGAATTGGATTGCCTGGTTGCTGATTTTAAGTTGATAACAAACATCAGTAGACTCCTTGGTTCTCAACGACCAGGGTTGGGGACACTGTGATGCATGCTCCATTGGCTTCCTGTTTCTCTCTGAGACTAGCCCGCCTCTAGTATGTCAGCTCCATTCCTCTCCTGTGTGTTGACACTATGATGCTATAGACCCCACTGACGGGGTCAAGTCTACTGGAGGGAATTAAACTGGACACAGCCTTCGCCTTGCCTGGGAAATAACACGGAGGCCAGAAATGCACTCATAAATAAATACATAACACCCCAACTGCACCCAATCCCCAGCCTTGCCCGACAGATTCCTGGTGACCCCGCCCATCAGTGTCATGGCTGTCCTGCTTACTGTCACCCAGCTTCAGATCATAATGATGAACTTTGTCAGGCTGGTGTAAATCAAATCCTCTTTTCCATCTGGATGCGGGCTTGGAGAGGATCCAGGGCCAGTTTCGGTGGACCTCATAGTTCCTATCTCTAGTTCCATAACACCCATCTCGTACCATGGAAGGAGGCCTCTTTACACCCATGGCTAGGATCATGGTTAGGAGTCATTCAACATCTGCCCTTTATTCTAATTTACAATTAAAAGCAAGATATTTCCTCGACAAAAACAGTTGTTTGATCAGTTCAGCCATCACTGAAACCAACTCACCAAACTGACTTTGTGAGTAAAAAGTGTTAAGACTTGTGTTAATGTTAAGGACAAATGTTGATTGAATACAGACCAATGTCTCAAAGTGCAGCGACGCGCAAAGGTCTACTTGCAAAAGTGCTCCTGGGAGATGATACTCAGTGCACAATGACCAGACTTAAGTACAGTATATTGATCACACTTCTTAGACATTGATGCATTTTTAAGTGCTCAGAATTTACATTGACTGTGTGAGCATGAGTGTAAGTACATTTGTGTGTGTGTGTGTGCGTGTGTGTGTTTGTGTGTGTGTGTGTGCATGTGTGTGCACGTGCGCGCATTTCTGTGTCTTTTATGATGCCAAACCATTGAACATTGAATCGGATGATTCAGTTCTACATTAAATGGATCGGACTGCCGTGATGATAAAATTATAAATGCACTGTTAAATACAGTCCAGTTCTTTAAATGTGCCATTGAGATCATTTATTTATGGTTGGTTGATATTACAACCTGCATTATTGTTAGAGGACTACTGCAACTGAGAGACTGCCAAAAGGAATGCTGTGGTACCCACACATGTAGCCTACCTTCTCTACATACAGGAGACCCTCACCTTGAATCTCTGCAGGATATTACCATGACGTCGACACTGATCGCAGCAGATAGCCAGGTCAAACTTATTTCAGCACACCTGTACAGAATAAATTCAGTAGTTTTGACTGTAAGGTTGTCATCTCAGCCTACTGCTGTGCGATTATTTAGCCCAGGTGTTTTTCTCACGTTACAATGTTCTTAACCCCACCAATTCTGCACACATGCCCCCAATGGCCACAGTTAAGACTTTATTCAGCTAATATGGGCCATTTTACTCCCGTTTTATTTTATTTTTTTAAATTCCTCAGGATCTTAATTCCTTTTTTTTTCGATACAGAATGTGTTTTTAATCAACTAGTGTGGAATGTTGTCCAGTCATTTTTATACTGTACTTTGTCTCCCTCTAATGGCGAAATAGAGATATAGCATTTTTTTAAATTTAGTATTATTTTTTATTTAATATAAAGTATTGCCTGAAATGTGCTCTATAAATTTGATTTGATTAGAAATATTTATTAATTTATGGAGGACAATTTGAGGTTATGGTATATAAATAGACAACTTTACAAAAAGCAGTTCTTATTCGTTTTATTTATTCCTAAGATGTTTTTGTTTTTACAAAGATTACATGCTTTAATGATGAATGGGTAAGATGTGAAGTAATATATATATAGTGAAATGTGTTTGTCATTTTTAATGGTATTCACTTAAAACTACAGCCTTGATAATCCCAATAATGAATGTCTGAGTTATAATTCTGGGGTATCTCTCCACTGAGCACCAGAATGAGTGGCAATAAGTGATGAAATTATGCATTGGCAAATCATTACCAATTTAATTCTCAAAAAATACTACATAATGCAATGCTGAAAACATATTTGATGATAATGTAAACATGATATATGCATGTTCACTGCTCTTACCCCGCTCATATAGAATCACACATAAGGCCATATACTAGTGCTGGAAATCTCAAATGGCTTCTGAGCACAAGTGTGGAGTACATATTGGAGGTGTTCACAGTAAGGTTAGCTTCTCTTTCTCTTGAGACATTGGATTGAAATAATGTTATTAAAGGGCAGTATGCTATTTTAAGAGCTATTTGTAATTCTGTTGTTATGTACTTGTAAGGTACACATGTAGAATGAGTGAGAGAGGGCTAAAGTCCAGACAGAAATGAAGACATCAAGTACTTAAACACTGGATCTGGATTTCGTCTTTTCAGGCATTCGATTTTATAGACGTCTAGGAATCTGCCTGTATTTAAACACTAACCGTGTCAGCAAGACACATACACTCCATCTAAAGGCATTCATCCAACTCTCAGAGGCCACTTTGCTTTACAATGGTGCACTCAGTCTACTGCCGGGCTTACGCTAAAACCACGGCAACTGTGTTTAAATATTTGGCATAGACCTCAAGCAAGGTTTCAAATCCAATCCACCTGAAATTGGATTAGAGTTTGCCGCTGTAGCGTCCATGAAGAATACACGCAAGGCGTTTTTTCAGTTGCCGATTCCACTGATGTGAAGGACCGAGGAGAGCCGCACTGACAGAAGAGACTCATTAGACGATCGCCTAGTCAGTCTAGTTTCTCTCAACTGCTTTGTTGGAAAAAGTGGGATTTTATTTCCCTCCATCAATGCCGTGTTTTGGCACAACCTAAGGGGGGGGGGAGGGGGGGACGTTTACTGCGCTTGAATCTAACAGCAATTAAATTGCATTGAATCTCTTCGTCTTGTTCTTGAACATAGATGAAAAATCCCTGCTGCCAGATGTATAAAGAATAACAGGGAGAGGTGAAAACGGCTTTTTGCTGAGTGGAAGAGTTCCAACGGGCTGCCGGGGTTACACTTTGCCGTCACGTGGTGTCCTTCTGCCATTGATCGATAGCTCTAAGCGGCGAAAGGTAAACATACCACAAGGGCAAAGGTGAACGAGTAAACCCCTCCCCTTTGGAGGGTGCTAAAGGCTGACTGCCGGGAAACATAGCTAACCAATCAATGACCTGCTCACAACTCACAGCTGCACACTGATACAACTGATTATAGGCGATACCTCTTCTCTCTCAAATAAGTGTGTCTGTGTGTAGCCAATTAATGTAATCAAATATAACATGAAAACAAGCTCTCAGACTGATGTGTAGTTACAATTTGAAGGGTATCTATGAAATATCTATGTATTGAAAAGTTTCTCATACCAAAATCCTCGTCCATGTATTGATCGTAGTTGTTGTAAATACAGATTTATTGTGTGTTGGTTATGGTTTTGTTTTTATAGTTTCAACATCATAATAAAAATGGCAGCCTGGCCTGTAAACTCTTGTACAGTGCAGTTTGTATGTTTTTTTTCTCTCTGACAGTGAGGTATTTGTTTGCAAAGGAGTTGTTGTCTTTATTATACCTCATTGCAGTGAGTCAGTACACAGAAGTTGATAACGGAACAGCAGATATGGAGTGGGCAAATCCCCGCTCCCCTGGCAGACGGACAGAAAGGGACAAAGTTTTGTTCACTCTGATTCAGAGCGTCCTGACAACAGCAGCGACAGGCTCGAGGAGAAGGTGACAGGAAAACAGGCCTGCGGAAAACAAAAAAACAACCGGTGAAATTCAAACACCCCGAAGCAATCCAGGTGAAGATTTAAGGTTCTACATGGGAAGAAAGTGAGGGAAAGAGCCACAGATCGACTGGAAGGTTTTTTGCGACACGTACCATGACACCCCCTGAGACTGCTTCACTCCAGTCTCTGATCTGACGGGTACTACCCAGCGGGGTGTAACGGCAAAATTACCAAAAACAAATTGGGTGCAGAAACACAGTGCGCAGGATTGGAGGTGATCGTGCCGCTAAAGCCCGGACTGCGTCAGATCACCTGTGCCAGAGCACCTTTTTTTGGGGGGATAAGCGGACACTATGAAGCTGTCTGGAACTACACTGGACCTGGGCTCCACCGACTACACTATGACCCTTGACCCCTCCTACACGATTCTGGAGTTTGATAGTCTAAGAATGCTTCCTGTGGATACAGGTAAGCGTTCCTTGAAAGGCATTTGTAACGTCATTGCAGGATTACAGCAAAGTTTCATGAAAATTCTGAACTGGAAACCACTATTTGACTATCTATGTAGAATAATAGCTTTGTTGATCTGTAATCTCTTGTATAAAATATCATAAATTTGCTACAGAACTTAATTTGGTGTTGGAGGGGTTGGGTGGGGCGACTGAGTATAAGAACAGTCAGAAGAGCATACAGTGAGCACCGTAATTCATTGGACAGTGAAACATTCTTTGTTATTTTGGTTCTGTACTCTAGCACTTCGAGTTGGAAAGAATACAATGAAAATGAGGTTGAAGTGCAGACTGTCAGCTTTAATTTGAGGGTTTTCCATCCATATCGGATGAACCGTTTAGAAATTATATCACCTTTTTTATAATAGTCCCGCCCATTTTCGGGCGTCAAAAAATATTTAACATAATGTAGTTTAACATAATTAATCATAAAGTAATCATTTTTCATATTTGGTCACATATTCTTTGCATGCTATAACTTCCTGATGTTTTTGACCCAACAATATCAAAAAACTCGATATCTTATTTTCTGGTATTCCTACAAGCGATACTATAACCTCTCTGCATTTCAATGGATCTCTATGAGAATTGGGGGGTGGGACTAGATTTAGCTGTAAATTATACTGGAACAGTATGTAACACATGGTTGGCTAAATGGCTCCAAGTCATCAAGGGTCTGACATATCAAACAAGCCTTAAACCATCACTCTGCTGACAGATATGCAATAGATATGGATGGATAACTTGAAGGGTTTCTTCTCCCGACTTATTTTTTCATAGAATTCAATAGAAAAATTTGTCAGGAGAAACAACCCATCTACTGCATATCTGGTCCAATGAATTATGGTCACTGTACATGCATGCTTATGGCCCTGTCACACTATTGCGTATGAGAGAAACGTATGAGTTGCGTATAATAAAATTCATAAAAAATTTTTTTTTTACAAAAAAAAAACCTTGAAAATAGCGTGGCTAGCGTATGCCTAGCGTATGCCTAGTGTATGCTTAGCTATAAACCATAACACGAATACGCATACGCATTTTTAAGCAAAAATAAAAAAACTTTCGCCCTGCCGTATGCCCAGCGTATGCGCGTGCTTGAAACCGTATACAACCTATGCCTAACCTACCCCTCCCGTATGTCCAGCGTATATATCAGCGTATGAGAGTGATATTTTTATACGCTGCATACGCTACGACGATACGCAGTGAATATTACAAACAGGTCAATATTTACATGTTCAACAGTGTAACAGTACATGCTCTTCCAGCGGCATTGAGTGTGCGTGGAAAGTAGACAAAAAGGACATGTGTTGAATCACTCTAAAAGATGGGTTCCCACACACCAAGGAATTTAGACTGCTTTCTCGTGCTGGAAAAATATCTCTTTTCTGTGATCTTTAGTTCTTATTTGTTATGATGCAGTAAATGCTATAGTCATTTTATTTAAAAAAACCACACTTTAAATGGTGATCATTGAAAGGAATTAAATCCTCTGCCTTATTTCCCTAACCTCTAAATGCTAATTATGTTAACATTGCTCCGTTTTCCTGAATTAGATCCACCTTGGAACGGTTTAGGGAAAAATGGTAACAGATAATTACTCTGTTCACCATGCAAGAAGCACATGTTGGCACATGTAGAACAATGACTTTATTAAGTCCAACTGATAGTTCAGATCTTCTAAAGACAATACACTTTTAAATGATCTGTTCAGCCAAGTGTTAGACCACATTTTGACTTACGCAACCTTGGTGAAAAACCTGTGGGAAATCCAAGGGTTAAAGTCTAATCCGCATGTATAATTTACATGTGTCTAACCTGTGGTCCCTGCTATCTATATGCTTAAAGTCAGCAGTTTATGACAGACAACTAAGGGTGCTGAAGAGACTTACCTCAGAATGCAGAACAGTGGGTATCCGAATTAAAACGGCTTGAGTAAGACACGGCCATTGAATTTGGTTCCTGGCTCTGTACAATTCCAGTGACCTGAAATTTCGTAATCAAACAGCATTGTTTTGAGAGTTTAGTACACGGTGTTCGGCTTCTTAGTAAGCAGCTCCATTCTCATAGTCTCATAGACCTACAACACACTGACATTTCTGTCGATTCCTAGTTGTATCCCCTGGCTTTGTCAGGCTGTGAAGCAATCTGCAGATAGTTTGCGTCTTTTGATTTTAATGCTCTTGGGCTGACAAAGTTGTGTGAGCAGCAACCATGGTGTGCAAGGTCCTTCTGCTGGAGAAATTAGGACTCTGAAATTAGGACTCTGAAAAAGTCGTATTTATTAATGAATTACCACAGATTATGAATGCAGCTCTCTATGTGCTCAGTGGATAAATGTTCAGGGATGCACGTCACTAATGTTTATTCAACCGACTTATCTGAACAAATGGTTTCTGTGATTTGTAGTTTGGACACTGGGAAAGACCAGGCTAATTAATTTGTTTAGCGCTGCAATACATCGCAAAGGGCATTGAAACCTATATCCCTCCACAATGTTAATCCGGAGCTATGCCCGTTGACCTATCAATGACTCTCCGATTTGGGCGTGGTACGCAATGTGTCATCAATGCCCTTCTTCAATTCATGAACTCAACATCATGATCTAAACTTTTAGAGCCCCTGGTACCAGAGCCCACCCTTCTGCCGCCAGCAACCATTGGGAGCCCGTGTTCCATCTGTGCGGACAGAGCCACAGGGAAACACTACGGGGCCTCCAGTTGTGACGGATGTAAGGGCTTCTTCAGGAGAAGCGTGAGGAAGAACTACGCTTACACTTGCAGGTGAGAGGAGGAGAACAAGCAACAAGGAAGAGACCTCGATTCCAGCGCCATAAAACAGTCCAGATCAGGTGTCACTTGGCGTTTCGTGGCTAATAAAAGCATGCAGTAAACTTCTTTAGAGCTGTGATTTGGTGTGTTCTACACGGCAAACCGCTTTATTGTCTTAAAAAGAAAAGCCACGTGCACTTTTTTGTTGATTCAATTCAGATAAGGACATAAAGTGGAAAAAGGTAAGAGTGGTGAGAAGCACGGGCTTCAGGCTTATAGTCTCTGACATGACAGACATTAGTCAATTCTCCCAAAGAAAGAGTATTATATGCATGCCTCACTAAATCTCAATGCCTGGTCAAGTGTACATCTGTCCGTTTGTTTGTTTGCCTGTTCATCTGTCCGTTAGGTTTAACAGGCAGTGTGTGGTGGACAAAGACAAGAGGAACCAATGCAGGTACTGCCGACTGCGCAAGTGCTTCAGAGCGGGCATGCGAAAGGAAGGTGAGAAGTCAACAGCAAATCTATACTGTTCGTACAGTACATAGTGTCCATAACAATGATATGGATCAGTGAAATCAAGTGCAATAGTGGGCTAAATGCAGAATGTGTTCAAACATACAATTTCAACAGCATAAAATGCGAAAACTAATTTTTTGGCAGATAATTTGAAGAAATACACAGTCCTAGGTATGGCATTACACCACTAAATGTATTTCAGAATTCTCACAGGAAATAAGAGAAACATTATGTTGTACATTACAACAACAAAAAGGTCCAAGTAAGAAAAGCTAGACTGACAGCAGCACAGTTTTGCCAAGTTATGACTTCACATCAGACACCTGCTAAATTTTGTGAGTAAGATGACATGGTGACATGAGGGACAGTGCAGTAGCTCACAGTGCCGTACAAGAAACGCTACAAGAGCCACAGAACGGCAGGAATCCCTTATCTTCTACAGGATTTAACAAGGAGTCAAAAGGTCCACTGATAACTGAGCAAAAAACAAGGATTCAAAAATCACTGAATGGCCTCTTCGCGTGAATAATTAACAAGGTTAAGTATGGATAAATATTTGCTGTTGGCCTTTAAGAAAGACACAGATCTCAAAGTACTGAGTCAGGCTCAGGCTGTTATGTAAGAGAGATAATGAACCTGGGCTGGAATTGTAGCTAATCAGTCTGGTCTTGCATGTTAAAGTGATCAAATATCTCAAATGAGCTTCACCACTAACATTCTCATTCTATTGGCACCGACAGCGTCTTAGTTGAGTTAACCAGTAATTATTCTGGGCATCAGAGAAATAAATGCAGATATATATGTGGATATATGTGCTAAAATTGATAGCCTTGGGATGTATATGATAATCTATAATGTACCAGGCAACAAATGGTGAAACAAACTGTTGCTCCATTTTATTCACCTTCACTTTTGATTTCTATTTATTTTCCAATGTATTCTGAGGTTTTTAAGCTCTCTGGCCAACGAAATCTCCATGAGTGATTTTGCCTGTCTTTCCGACACAGCTTTGCTTGTCACATGGTCCAAAGAACTACATTTCCCATGGTTGGGAATGGGGGTTGGTTTTCTCTCTGAAGGTAATTTACTGGCTTGATTAGAAGACGGGGAGCTACTCTTGTAACGGTTGGCTTATGGACTGGAATAAACTGGTTTGATATCCAGAAATGAAGAAAAGCAAAGAAAACTGCAAATACCATGAACTGTAGCTTCCTTCAAGCTTGTCAAATGATCATCTACAGTGTCAACAAAATACAAAATAGAGTAACTGAATTTTACCAGTTATAACCCTGGGAATTTCTGTTCAAGACTACTATACAAGACTTCGGACATCCCAGTCCCAGTGCGATACTCTCTGACACTCCCTAACTCTCTCCCCAGCGGTCCAGAATGAGCGTGACCGCATTATCAACCGCAGAGCAGATGAAATGGGACCGGGCTCTCTCTCCATCAGCGTTTTTCTGCAGGCAGAAGCCAACGCGCACCAGGTAGGCCTGAGGTTGGGTTCAACGAGAAATCTCCCATCCAATCACATCCTGCAAATTTCACGGCTCTCAAGTGAAAGATTTCTGGCTGTTATTTGAATTTTGGAAAGACAGAGGTTAGACGTAAGAACTCAGTTATGTCTGCCTTTTTAGAGATGAGATACGACTGATGTTCCCTCAGGGTTCACAGGCAAATATTGTGAGTGCAGAGCAGACTCCTGGATGCACTTACTATTAAGAAATAAGAAACCAACCACAGGATCTTTTTGATCGCGGCATATTTAATTATGGTGCCTGGATATTTCAGCCAGTGCTCCATTCACTTTAAATGCTTAATGGCAACCAGACATTCCCCTTACATTTGAAAGGAATGTGGAAAAATTAATAGGATGATTCAACACAAATGCAGAGCAAAATGAGGTAAAGCTACATTTCATATGATTCTAATTTTACACAATGGCTCAAATGTAAGTACATATAGGAGCTGTTCACATTTGGAAAGCATTGTACGTGCTCTGGAGAGTGAAAACAGTAAGAGCGTATCCCTGTTATTTTACCCCTACCCCAAACACGCATTCTCCAATCATACCTCTGGGCTGTTTACCATCAGGGTCATTGTGAAACTATGCTCAAAGTACTTTCACCAACCGATCTAAGATCAATTTAACGCCCCCCCTTATCCTAAACCCGCCTCTTTTGTTTAAAAAGGTGATTTAGAGTCGGTATTCAGGTCAGAATCGATCTACGTCATCTCGCCACCCTTGCCTGCTATTTGTAGTTTTCAGCCCTGTCCCCACCCATCAATTGTGACATCGGTACCAAGAAGATTGCGAGTGTGGGGGATGTGTGCGAGTCCATGAAGCAACAGCTACTCCTGCTGGTGGAATGGGCGAAGCGCATCCCAGAATTCTGCGCACTGCCAGTGGACGATCGGGTGCGTGTTTTATCTGATTGGAGCGATGCTTGTTGTTTATCCTTATAAATCAGGATGCTTCATATAACCTTGGTTTAAAATTGCACGCTATAGTGTTCAGGGTATGAACGATACAGTTAGGCTCGTTGTAAAATTCTAAACACAGAACATACAGATGGAGTATTTCCCATGGTTGGGGGGGTCAAGGTTAAATGTCTGTCTGTGCAGGAGTCATACAATGGTTGTGAACCATCCCCACAGACATGTAGAGCGAAAGTGTAAGAGTTTATCTCCACAATCTACAACAGTAAACCCCTCCCATATGTATAGTGTGTGATTGTAGTGGAGGGATTTATCCTGTTAATGTATAACAGTCCTGTAAATGGTTTGTCTGTGTACAGACAAACCATATACTAATATTCTGTTAGCGTACGACAGTGCTCTATCACCGTTTATGTGTAGTTAGTTCTGCTGATGCACAATGGTGATATATAGCTGTGTCTGTGTGTGGGTGACTGTTAGCATACGACTATCCTGCATAATGTTATCTGCGTCACAATGCTGTGTCTGTGTGCAGGTAGTTCTGTTGATGTATCACAAGGCTGTGTCTATCTGCAGGTAGTTCTGTTGATGTATCACAAGGCTGTGTCTGTCTGCAGGTAGTTCTGTTGATGTATCACAAGGCTGTGTCTGTCTGCAGGTAGTTCTGTTGATGTATCACAAGGCTGTGTCTGTCTGCAGGTAGTTCTGTTGATGTATCACAAGGCTGTGTCTATCTGCAGGTAGTTCTGTTGATGTATCACAGTGCTGTGTCTGTCTGCAGGTAGTTCTGTTGATGTATCACAGTGCTGTGTCTGTGTGCAGGTAGTTCTGTTGATGTGTCACAAGGCTGTGTCTGTGTGCAGGTAGTTCTGTTGATGTATCACAAGGCTGTGTCTGTGTGCAGGTAGTTCTGTTGATGTATCACAAGGCTGTGTCTGTGTGCAGGTAGTTCTGTTGATGTGTCACAAGGCTGTGTCTGTGTGCAGGTAGTTCTGTTGATGTATCACAAGGCTGTGTCTGTGTGCAGGTAGTTCTGTTGATGTGTCACAAGGCTGTATCTGTGTGCAGGTAGTTCTGTTGATGTATCACAGTGCTGCGTCTATCTGCAGGTAGTTCTGTTACGGGCTCATTCAGCAGAGCACCTCATACTCGGAGTGGCTCGTCGCTCCATGCCCTACAATGACATCATCTTGCTGGGTAGGTGAGGTCAAAGAGAGGCCATACAATTCTAATTTCCACGCTCTAGAGTGCAGTAGCCTCATTGTTACTCTGCACAGGAAATGACTTCATCATCCCAGTGAATGGGCCGGAAGTGGAGGTGTCCAGAGTGGCAGCTCGTATCCTGGAGGAGCTGGTCAAGCCCTTGAGGGAGTTGGACATCACCGACGGAGAGTTCGCCTGCCTGAAAGCCATCGTCTTCTTTGCCCCAGGTCAGCCCGAGGGGTCGACCCCTGACCCACATCGCCCTCGAACCACACCCTGACCCCAAGTTCCCTCTGTGCTTTTGTACTTCTCACCCTTTGGATGTAAACACAGACGTGGACAGGACTTCCTGTACACCATTTTAGTGGCATCTCTTAGGGTACGTCCTACTCCAAAAATGCACCCTCCTTTCCTCCACTACCACCACCTCTCCTCCGTGCCCCGAAAAGAGATTAGTTTGTCCTAATCTAATGTTGCTGATTAGGCTACACATTAATTACAAATGGTTACAAATTTATTAATGTCTCGACGCAAACCGCAACGTCAGTTACATTGTATACTGTACATGCAACTACTTGTACTCAAAATGTTCAGGCAGTTTTGCATACTTCCGGGTAGGAAAGTGTTAGTGGGGGAGTGGAGGAAAGGAGGAAAGGCGTAAAGAATATTGGGACACAACCCATGTCATCTAAGCGTCTGGCTTTATTGTGTTTTCCAAGGAGAGCCGTTACTGAGAGTGTCCGGCGTTTGACCGGAGGCAGTGTTTGGGTTTAATCCACACCGACCTGCTTGCCCAATTATAAAAGTTGAGTGGGTCGATTGTACCAGCAGTGACAGTTACAGGGCAGTGAGTGTATTTACTGTACGTTACTGTATGTTTGCGGCTCTCCGCTCCTCTCTCTCAGATTGCCCAGGATTGGGGAGCTCCCAGGCGGTACGCAGGCTGCGTTTCCAGACCCAGGTCCTGCTGGAGGAGGCGGCTAGCGAGCAGCGCGGGCGCCTCGGGGAGCTGCTCCTGACTCTCCCCGCCCTGCAGAGCGTGGCCTGGCAGATGGTGGAGCAGCTCCAGCTGGTGCGGCTCCTGGGCGGGGCGCGCGTCGACAGCCTGCTGCAGGAGATGCTACTGGGGGAGGCAGCGGCAGCCGGAGAAGCGGCCGCGCGAGGAGGTGAGGCACCAGGATGGGTCGGCCCCCACCCTCCCTCCTGATCCATCCCTTTCTGGACTCACTCGTCACATCATAGGCCTCCATCTGGTCTGGTACACATAGGATCTCCGACACCGGAGAGTGTGAGGTTTTCCTGAGAATATTAATTTGTCTGAATTGGTAATGTTGACCTGATGGTGGAAACATGGGAAATGCTGTTGATGTGTCTCCATTTCCCCGAAGGCGCGAGTCCAAATGTCCTCTCGTTCCCCACGCCGGGAGCCCCCGCTCTATCTCAGGACATGCTGGGGAGCCACATCATGTTGCCTGGCAACTTCACCTCCGTCATCCTTCCAGTGCCCACCTGTGAGTCCACAAAGCCGACTTGCGCGCACACACACACGCATGCACAATTCCCAGTGCTGAGGGCAAGATGTATCCAGTGGTGGAAGCCATGGCTTCATGTGCACTTATTGTACGTCCTTTTGGATAAAAGCGTCTGCCAAATAATTGTAATGTAATGTAATGTGACTACCGCTGACTGTGTATTCATAGTCTCTGGGTATGAGGGTTTCTCACAGCAATTACCAGCAGGGGGTGCCATCGTTCTCTGAAAAAACGATCCCAATATGTACAAGCGTCTTAAGGTCAGACTGGCAGAACCAGTAGCCCATGTCCCAGACTGCTGTTTATCTTAGCTATGTCATTCAAGTATGCTTCCTAAAAAAGGTAGGTGCAGGTGAGAAGAGAATTAAACACATGTAACCTCATTTCTAGTAGGTCCGCATGCTTAGGATGTTGACATCGGTCTCACAATGAGGAGTAATGACAAGCTTATCTCCTCTCCTTTCTAATGGCATTTTATGCATTCATTTTATAGTCCTCCATTAGCATAACATTATACCTTGTTGCCAAAGCAAATGTAACAAATGGCAAACAACTACATGGCTAAATATTGTACTACAATGCGTATCGTATTAAGAAGACATTTCTCTCTCCCTCTCTCTCTCTCCTCTCTTTGTTTTTCCCTCTCTCGCTCAGCTTTCCAGACGGCCACTCTGGTACCTGCTCGGGCCGGGGCCCAGGTGTATGGGCACGGGGAGAGTGCCCGAGTACCCACAGACTCTCTGCACAGTCTGACTGTACCACCAGTTCACACCTGTCTCTGAGTGACTCACAGTCATGTGACTGATAATAGTCAGCGATATCTCCGCTCTCACACGATTATCAGATACAGTAGACAGACAAACATACACTCACAATCACACACGACAATTGAAAGAAAATAAACGGTTCTCTGAAATTCATTTCAACTGTCCTCTTGATTATGTAAATTGAAGTTTGGATGAGTGGCTGTCTGGTGGTGGCCACTATGACAGTACATTAAAATTCAAGAGATTCGTGAGCAAGAAATGTGCAGCAACAGCAAAATACCAGCAGATGGCATACAAAGCTAATTTTAGAATTCAGTATCTTGTTATATCTTCCTATTGAGGAAGAGAAAAGTGGATTCTTCATACCAGGTTTTAAAAATGTGCTTAAGCCAACCAATCATAAATCCTAATAGGACACAACAAGGGGAACAGAGGTTAGTTCAGACCTCTAACCAGGTGGGTCGGCAGTGACATTGTGAAACGTGCTATCGATCTGTAACCCATGGTCCTCGTCTTCCTGTTCCTCCTCATTATCATTATTATCATTATTTTATTATCATTATTCAAAACTATCGAGATGATTCTGCAGAAAGAGTACAGCCAGCCTTTAAATTAAATGTAAAATAGTGATGAAATGGCAGGAAAACTACAGAGCTGTGGTGTGTGTTCACGTGCACGTGCGCGTGTGTATCTGTGTGTGCACGTGTGCGCGTGTGTGTGTGTGCGTTTGTGTGTTTCTGCTCCCAGAGACCACTCTGCCTATAGCCCAGCTGATGTCCAGAGGGCAAACTTAATGAGCATAGTGGTTATGGTCACAACCGCGAGGAGTATGCAGGAGAGGGGATTCTGTGACTCATGGATGGGGCTGAGGGAGAGACCCCCGCCCTAGCAGTCCTCCAGAGGTCTGCATGTTTATTTTCAAACTCAATTTACCAAATCGATACCTACATAGAGAATGGAACATTTTCTGTTATTTTTTATACGGTGGTGACAACCGTTGCTACAGCACGAAAGATAATCTAAGCAGATTGGGATTTGGACTTTTTATGGAGGGCTCACCTTGCAAGCACGCGTTCGCGCACACACAGACACACACACAAGCACAAGCACCATTAGCAGAGTGATAGATAAGTCATCTAAATTAAGTGTTACGATCATTGTGGTCAATCCTCTCCAATTTTTTCCCCCCAAAAAGAAGTCTTCGTTTTTGTAACATATAGGCTACAACATAAGAGATTAAGCTGTAATTTACACTCGAATAGTATGGAACACATGGCTGGCTAAATGGCTGTAA
Source organism: Ilyophis sp. 1 JC-2022 (assembly GCA_022702515.1). Classification (NCBI taxonomy): domain Eukaryota; kingdom Metazoa; phylum Chordata; class Actinopteri; order Anguilliformes; family Synaphobranchidae; genus Ilyophis; species Ilyophis sp. 1 JC-2022. The sequence goes on along the minus strand of CM040399.1, from coordinate 48,949,652 downwards.
ATCAGTCTGAGGAAATGAGCCTCAAATCACTCTGCTGCCAGATATACTTTTAAGTTCATGTTAATTTATCCACTTACTTTTGGTCCCTTAAAATGGGGGGGACCATGTATAAAAAGGGCTACAATTGCTACATGGTTCACCCGATATGGATGTGCACACCCTCAAATTAAAGATGAAAGTCTGCACTTTAACCTCATAGTCACTGTTCCATTTCAAATCCAATGTGATGGAGACAAAAAAATGTGTCACTGTCCAAACACTGAGTGCACTGTATATATACACACACACACAGTAGTACGTCAATATAAAAAGTAGAAAGTAGTAATTCATGATGTTCATGTAGAAATGTTTGTGTCGTAACAGTATTAGAGAAACAAAACTAAAGTTGCACACAAACATACAGGTGAGAAACCAAGATATGCTTGACATGATAGATTTCTGCAGCACCAATACCAATACGTTATTTAACTGGAAAATTTACATGTTAAATGTGAAAATTGTTTATTTTTCCCCCTCCATCCTTCCACTGTCTAATAGGCCAAGTGGATGAAAATTGACCAGGCTGAATCATAGGGCTTCATATCAGATAGTCATCTCAGTACTGCTGACCACACTTTTCTGTGCTGTTGGTCTATGATATTGGGCCGGTTTCACAGACATGGATTAGGCCTAGTCCGAGACTAAGATAAAAATTCAATGAAGATCTCCATTGAAAAAAGTTTTTAGTCTAGGACTAGGCTTAATCCATGTCTGGGAAACCAGCCCAATATGTTTTACCAAGCAAGTATACCACATAAGTCTACTTTTTTCACTATAACTAAAAATGCTTCTTTGGTTGTATATGCACATTTTATATCAAATAATACCTTCTGTTGTTGCCTTTATCATCAATTTACAGATTCAGATCTGGGCTGTGGTACTATAATCCTATGTAATGCTTGCACTCTGTTCATGAGTCCACAGACCATTAACGTCATTATTGTGAGGCATTTCACTGAATTTTGCATGCTTGCAAGCTCTAAACAGAGCACTAAAAGAAAGGCATTGGGCTAGAAGAGTGGTTCCAAAGGTTTTTAGAAATGCACACACACCAACCAAATTATCAACATCAGTTGATCGGCTAGACCTTTCTGAGATGTTATTTTTGAATAATACTACTGTCATTCTTAATTTTGTTAAGGTTTTGTTCATCTCAGGATCTATAAAACCCAAGACATTAGGACCTCATCTTGGACTACTTAATTTCCGAGCACAAGACCAAGTTTAAAAGATGGTGGATGGTATCAGCCCGAGATCAAAACTAGTTGTGGAGAGCATCATTGTAAGGAAATCTTAGGAAGGTCCAACAGGCCAGTAAAACAAGCCTTACAAAAAAACTAGTGAACTAAAGTTTACTTGTAAGTATACTAATTTTGATAAACTATAAGTATACTATTTTGATATTTATTGAGACTAAATTGGCCCCCTTTTTAACTAATAAAAGTACACTTCGTCAAAAAAATGTTCTTCAGTGCAGAACAGGCCAGCTGACCGTTGCTGAAAATCCATACTTCAACAAGCTTATCTCTGCCTACAGTGCAATACAGCCTGTCTTACCCACAAGCTTATGTATCTCTGCCTACAGTGCAATACAGCCTGTCTTACCCACCCCTCTTCAGCCCAGTCCTCAAACTCTTTTAGTTGGGTAAAAAAGATGGGTTCCAAACTTTGATTTACACAACCACATAGGCCAGGGCAAGACAGGCTGGGTTTTTCAGTTCGCCCTTTACCTTGACTCACCCACACCCTCCCTCTCCAGTCAGGCCACTTTCAATCCCATGGCTTCAATATTGGCCAAGTGCTTCAATTTAAGGTGAAGTGATTTTAACTGACCTGGATTCATCCTCGGTAGAACTGAAGAGCAGCGAACTCAAGTATTTCCACAGTGGGGCCCTCACGGAAGCAAGTCTAGAAGAGACAGGAAAGAATCCAGAAATTAGTATCCTTCATGAAAACACACACGCACACACACACACACATCCTGGATCGTTCCTCAAAGATTTGGGTAACATTACATTTCAAACACATACTGTACATCTGATTTTCAAGATGTCCCTTGACATTTAAATGAGCAATTCTAGCTAAAACATATTTTTAACTGTAGATGATCGTTCATGGTAATCATACGGAGAAGGTCAGTCATATTAAATAAATCTGCCAGTTCAGTACTTCTTAATTGAATTGGAACTCCACTCCATGATACACTGCCTGGTCAAAAAAGTTGCCGTTGCACCCGTCATGCATAGTGCTCACTGTACAAGCCTCTGGAGGCAGTGTTATAATCTGGAGTTGCTTCAATTGGTCAGGTCTAGGCTCAGCAATGTTATGCAGCAATAAAATGAAGTCAGTGGAGTACCTGAATGTACTGAATGACCAGGTTATCCCATCAATGGGCATATTCCAGGACGACAATGCCAAGATTCATCGGGCTCAAATTGTGAAAGAGTGGTTCAGGGAGCATGAGGAATCATTTTCACACATGCATTGGCCACCAGAGTCCTGACCTTAACCCCATTGAAAGTCTTTGGGATGTGCTGGAGAAGACTTTGGTTCGACTCTCCCGTCGTCAATACAAGATCTCGGCCAAAAATGAATGCAACTCTGGACGGAAATAAATGTTGTGACGTTGCATAAGGTTGACGAAACAATGCCACGACGATTGCGCACCGTAATCAAAGCTAAAGGCGGTCCAACGAAATATTAGAGTGTGCAACTTTTTTTTTGGCCAGGCAGTGTATTTGTTCATGGTTAAACGACAGCCAGCCAGAGATGTTTCCAATATGTTTGTATACAAACCTTTGGAATAATAAATGCACTCCAATACTGTTTAAAGAATATTGTTGTCGTAACATTAGCTAACAGACAGGCACGACGCAATAGGAATGTTCCACAACGCTATTGCGATGTTTCATGTTAAGAGATCAGAATCAGAATCCCTTTATTCGCCAAGTATTTACATACAAGGAATTTACTGTGGTTTATTATGTGTACATAAAAACCACATAAAAATAAAATAATAATATATAAAAACAAAACAAACAAAAAAAAAAAAAAAAAAGTGTGTGTAGTAGTAGTGCAAAAAAAACAATAAATATTATATATATATATAAAATAAAAAAAAAAAAAAAAAATAAAAAAAAAAAAAAAAAAAAAAAACAAAAAAAAAGTAGGTAAGAGTAAAAGTGTCTAAAGTGTGGGGATAGTCTGTGTCTGTGTCGTCGGAGGGTCGGAGGGGGGGGGGGGCCTGCCTGATAAGGCAAAAAGAAAAGAAAAAAGTTTTTGTTTTTTTTTATGGCGAGAGGTTTTGGATCCTGCCACCGCCAAGAGGGAAGACAGAGACAAACAGGGGGTGGAGGGTGAGAGGGTGAGAGGGGTTGGCCACAATCCTGCTGCTGTCCCTCCGTCGGGTCTGAGAGATGGCAGGTTGGAGAGATGCAGGGTTCAGCCCAATCACCTCTCGCGCAGCAGAGCAGTGATGGCAGCAGCAGTGCAATCCTTGTCAGTGGCAGGATGTGGTCGAGATGATGGTGGATGAGAAGGATGGTGGCAGAGTAGAATGGGATGATGGCAGGTTGAAACTTTGAACTTCTCTTGAGGTTGCACTTCTTCAGCTGAAGAGGAGACAACCTCTGCTGGGGGAAGATTCCTGCTGATGGACCTGAGGTGAGGGTGATGAGGTCAGGTCCTGGGAGAGGACAGGGGGATGAGGGGCAGGACCCCACAAGGGGAAACTGTGGAGTCTGGTGGGGAGGGAGGAGGGAGTCAGGGGCTTGGGAGGGCACCCATTTTCCACTCACCTGCTCTTTGCAGCATTTAGCTCTCTGTCCCGTCCAGCATGCACTCCTCCGATCCGCCATCTGTCTCCCTCCCTCCAGGAGATCCATCCCCAGATCCCATGAGTCGAGGAGGGTGAGTGGGTCAGATGAGATCAGGAGGAGTGTAGCTTGTGCAGGAGGTGTGCAGTTTTGAGTTGTTGGGAGTACAGGGAGGCGGGAAATAACGGAGCCTGGGGGGGGGGCAGGTGAAGATGGTCCGGGGAGGAGAAAGTTTCCTCACCCCCAGCCCTGTCAGAAAATGTGTTTCCCCAGAGTCTCGGATCCCCTCCTGTCAGGTGGAAGTCTGTGTGGTCTGGAAGAGGGGAGTCCCATCTGTAAGAGGAAGGATAAGAGAGTGGCAGAGGAGAAGCTGAAGGGGATAAGGAGGTGCTGGGGTGCAGGCAGAGTCCCAGTGGCAAGGAGGGAGGAGAGGTCCTGCAGAGCTGCAGGTGGATGAATCTGCCTGCTCTGTCTGCAACTGTGTGGGGGATGAGGGGGGGGTGGGGGGGGGATGGGGGGTGGGATGAGGGGGGGGGGGGGAAAAGACTCAATCACCACAAAGGTCAGGGCAACGGGGGGAGGTTCATCAGGTCTGGACAAGTGTCTTTTTGCAGGTAGTGGGAGGATAGTTGAGGTTTTGAGCAGTGTAGATGACCAGTTGAAGAAGTGACATTCTGATGACCAAATAAGCATTCCAGCAGGTTTGTGAGTCTTTAGCTGCGTTGAATATCCCAAACTATACCAGAAGGATGGATATGTGAACTTAAAACTGTTGCCAACAAGACTAAGACAAGTAACAGGCACTGTGTTCTTCATTTTCTCTTGGGTGACCAGAGTTAACATTGTACTAGTGCCAGTGTATTAAGATCTTTCATGGTTTATATTTTGTGTATATTGCTTGCGTAGATTATCGCTTTTTCATGGACTGTCTCCTCTGGAAATTCCAATGACATCAGATTTCCTTCTTCTCAGTGCTGGAATAGCACATTTAAAAAGAGGAATTTCCTGAAGGCAAATGGCGACACTGACGTACCTTTGGCTCAGGCTTAGTGCTTGGCTGCAGCACGCGAGCCAGCGAAGTGATTCAACAATTAAACAAGTGCGCTCGTCTGCTTCTCTGTTTCTGGAAGAGAGGAGTCGAGCATGCGCTGCTCATTTGTGACTTTTGCATTTGTCATCCTCGGTTAATCTTTAACGTCTCTGACACACTGGCAGATCGAACTAAACAGAGAAACGCAGTCATTTCCCACAGCTCTGGGCTCACTTATGAATACCTCAGTGACGGAGGGAAGCGTAGCTGGCGAGCGGGGATTGTTCTGGTTCGGTCACGCAAGACGCTTTGCCAAAATCAATCTCACAACAGCCTCGAAAATCTATCCATATCTCTGTGAAACCACACACAGTTTTGAATTCTCTTTTTGCACCAGCATTATATGGTCTGCATTTCTTCTATTGTACAATGACTTAAGAAAATAGGAAAGAATAAGTTGTCAGAACTCATTCTGGCCATTTTATCAAAGGGCACATCATTACACTCGCTATTAACACTCTGCCATAAATATGGTGTGAGTCATTTCTCAGAACCACAAAAAATAAGAGATGAATGCCAAGTTACTGAATTGATCAGGTCAAGATGGTAAAACACACACACACACACACACGCACAAGGCCAATTATTGTTCTGACATTTTTGAGCCAGCAGCTCCAGACAGACAGTGCCGCAGGATCTAAAACAGACAGGGCTAACGCTCCTCATGAAGAGGAATACAGTGAAAAGGCTTTGTGCCAATTTAAAGCCACCCGTGCCTGTCCTTTCACTGTCTGGCATTGTAGGGGCGAATGGACTGAAAGTAGCGTGTGGGAACCGGGCCATTTGCAGACGGTCCCTAGAGGGCACTGACGGTTTAGCAGAGAGATACGTACGTAAAGTACCAATCAATTACCCATCTCTCTCTCTCTCTCTGTGTCTGTCTGCAAGAGACTACTAGAATTTACATACCAGCCCGTTGTTGCTTGCACAATTATTCCTGGGCTATAATGCATAAAAAAGAGCCAACACTGGAAGGTGACGTGAGGACACAGGGCTGCGTTGGGGAAGGGCAGCTGTGTTTGATCTGATGGGGTAGGAATGTGCGCTCAGGCCTTTCCCCATTTACACTTCAGCATATGAATGGTGCTGGGGTTCATAGTGTTCTTGTACCGATTACATACAGTGTAAAACAATTCTCCCCTTAAGCACGGCAAAGTACCCTTCCGCAAGTGACAACCGACCACTGCTTATTTCAGCACTTTACAGGTATTACGGACATTTACGGTTGTTTGTAGTTGAGATTAGGAATGATGGCCTCCATTTAAGAGAAACACGCAGAGTAAAGTTTCCAACAAAATGTGCCAGTCTACACCTGTCACTGATCCAAAACTGTACAAAGCCATAGGATTCTCACCCTATGACAAATTAAATTAAATACAATCATACAGATATGGCCCTTACTCACTCCCTGAAATCCAAAGGAAACATCTGGAGCAGACAGATCTGACAGGGTTTATTTAGTGTAAAAATGCAAATGTCAGCTGGTGCTTGATATTTTCATACCACACCTTGCCACAGTCCAGAATAGTGGTCAGACTCAAGGTTATTGGGCAGAGTGATGCTGTTTAGTTAAGGTTATAACTATTGTCGATGTTAAAGCCAGATACAAGACATCGCAGATAAAATATACTGAATCTTACAGTTCTGTTGATACAGCACTGCATAGGATTAGACACTGAAAACCCCATTGTACAGCTCTCTTTAGATGCATAGAAGTCATAATAAGTCAATACTGAGCAGAAATCAAAAGGTTTCTGCCCATCACTAACAATTGTCAGAGGCAATAACCATCATAGATGAAGAAACATCTATAATAGACAATCAAATTATTACGTTGTCTTACAGTGCAGTATTATGCCATCTGGGGTTTTCCACCCCCAGAAACCATTCCAACAGGAAGCATTCCATTGCTGCAGCTCTTCAGTCAATAGTGCACCAAACATGCTTTCATGGCCCACCCATCACAGCTAGTTGTCTGACTCTTGATGGGTGCTATATAGACCTATACCGCTCTGGTGCAAACACATTTTTGCTAACTATTAATCCCCAGAAACTGCACCTGCAGAGGAACGCCAGTGGAAGAGCACAGGATTCAAGTGCTTCCAGGACTCCAGCCAACAGGCTGTTGACAGCGGGGCCTCGGTGGCCTGTGGTAGAGAGTTCTTATAGTTTCTCATCACATGGAATACTGTTGCCAGGGGGAGCCCACCCGAGCTCAGAAATAGTCCACACTGCAGGACCGGGTCCATTCACAGCAAAGTACTTTTCCATTCATGCAAATCAGCAGATCGCACTGGTCTATAGGTATTCAGTAAGGTATGTAGAGTAGAGCAAGGCCTGGGCTTTGCCCACAGAGGAGACCAGAGGCGCTCTTTAATGAGTTTAGACTATATGCCCTATACCCACACAAGCATTAGGCACCCATTATCGAAAAAGAAATACACAGTAAAACATGATTCCACCCACTTCCAATTTTACTTGGATGTGAAATTAAACTCAGTGGTTTACTATGAAAACAAAACTATAAAGAAGTTACACATAAGTTACAGCAAGAGTCCATTGTGTGGTCAACCTTGGTACTTTACTTAAAATACCTACCCCAAACATAGACGAAGCCACAGATCCGGATTCAGCATGGCTGTTTCCCACTGTCTCTCAGTACATTAGAGTTCCAAAGCAGTATGCCAAGTATTCGATTACAACAGCTTAAGAAAATGAATGCCACAATAGACAAAGTGCTACAAGCAAGCTGAGCCGATTCATCCTGCAATATTGAAAATTGAAGTGGAAGAATTTGGGCGGGGAAAGGGAAAACACAGGACATCTCTTGTGTTTGGTGTGAGCAGATAGAAAAGCCAGAGTCAACAGTCTGTGTTATGAAAAACGGAACACAAACATTTAGACCTTTTTGGTGAGGCTTCCTAGCAAACAAAAGGCTCATTAACGGCGGAAGAATATTCTTTACTCTGGGGTTTTAAAACCTGCGAGTGCCTTTTTACGAGCTGAGAGGGCTGTTGTATGACAGACAGAGCCTGGGTGGTTCAGTCCACCTGTGAGAAGTATGAATTTAAGCTCTGACAGTTACAGGATAGAGACGGGTTCCTTAGCCCATTAGCCCTGTTTACAGACCACACACGCTCTCTTTACCCAATGAAAATGTACATCTGTACAGGAAAAAAATGTATACACTGGGAATGAATATAATGAAGTGATTGTCATGGTTTACACGATGACAACAGCATTGAAGTGAGTCAGGTCAGCGGAGCCTGATGAATGAACACGAGCTGCTCTGGTTGGTATGGAAAGGGTGGGCTGATGCCGAGAGCCAACAAACATTACTTTCCTGATCAGACAGCCATATTACTATGGACAAAACTATCAAAAACAGGGATCATTACTGGGCAAGTACAAGCGGTACAACAGTTACTGGACTTGCCAGAGAAAGAGATAAAAGATAACATACACAGTAAAATCACTACACTAATGGAGTCCATAAATGGGTCTGGAAAAATCTAATTAATATTGTGACACAGAGCTAAGTTTTGTCTGACACAGAATAAGTGGTCTAATAACAATCCTGAAGGGTCTGTATAACATGCATTTTTACACATCTGACTTGATATTCCAACATACGACTCCTTAAAAGCTAAAAGCAACAAACTGATCTGCTATTGGCTAACTAACCATAATTTATTCAGCACAATCTTGGGAAGGTACAATACAGCATTAAAAACAAGATTGTGTCCAATATAACTTTCATGAAGAACACAATGCATTGAGCAAGAGTCACATTTACTCAAGTTTCGATCTTCCATACTGTACCAGCATAATTTACAGCTGAATCTAGTCTCACCCCCCAATTCTCATAGAGATCAGTTCAACTGCAGAGGTTATAGTATCGCTTGTAACAGTACCTGAAAATAAGATATCGAAAGTCTTTTGATGTTGATTGGTCACAAACTTCAGAAAGTAACAGAATGCAAAAAATATGTGACCAAATATTAAATATGATACTTTAAAAATATGTTAAAGCAAGGGGTATGAATACTTATGTAAATGAGGGATTTCAGTTTTCGATTTTTAATACATTTGCAAAAATTTCTAAAAACATGTTTTCACTTTGTCATTATGGGCAATTTCGTGTAGAATTTTGCAACAAAAAATGAGTCTATTGTAGAAAATGTCTGTAATGTAATAAAACATGGAGAAGGTGAAAGGGGTGGGCAGACTTTCCGGCTTGACTGTATTTGGCCAGAAATGAGTGTGTTAGACTATAGACTATAAAAGTACAAATTACTTCTGTCGCTGGCAGTGCAAAAGTCTTCAACATGCATATGAATGCATTGATATTGGCCTGTTCCAAGGCTAATGTTAAAAAAATGATCTGTTTCCTATTAAACTGGGACTTTAGTAGTGCATGAATCTGCTGGAAGAATACTGTCCTAACTGGACCGTGGAAGTATAAATTTGAAACTAAAATTATTTTATTTCAGAAAAAATGGAAAACAACACTGCTTTACCATAGGACACAAAGCACTGCAAACACTACGGACTTTAGACAACCTGGCCACTGGTATAGACTGGTAGAGACTGGTAGAGACTGGTAGAGACTGGTACACCTGACAGTTCAGACCAGACAGTATGCTCCCTCGGCGGACATAGCTGTATTCTTATAGGAATAAAGGGCTCTAAACAGTTTGGTATAGTCGACAGAATGTTTGCTTTTGGCAGCACTGTGTGTGTGTGTGTGTGTGTCTCAGAGAGAAAGAGAAAAAAACAGAACTAGTCTAAACAAGAACAGAAGAGAATGCATCATTCGCTGGGGAACAGTGTGGTGGTTTTCAGTCCCCAGGGAGATGAACATGAACAGCCTCTCAGACTGAGAGACAGAAATACCCTCTATTGATTGATGGCTGAAATTTCTAACATTTATGAACAACAGCGCACAAAATTGCCCCAGAAGGCAATTTAGAATCCAGTTTCAGTGATTGGGCCTTCTTGCCTCCACGCAAGACACACCAGTGTCCTTCTACAGCTGCTCCAACTGTTGGAACAATTTCACTTTAATCAAAGAACAGTCATTTGTTTTATAATTTTCCAACATAACAGTGAGAACAAGGATTTACTTTATCACCATGGTCACACACTTAATGCACTGATGTGCATTTATGTGATCTGTGCAGATGTGCACGCACGCGCACACGCACACACACACGCACACACGAGCTCTCCTCCTCCAAGGACAAGTTCGTAAAACCCTCAGTAATGGATCATCTCGGCTTTGTACTTTTTTTTTTTAATCCACTCCTTTTTATAATGAAAAAGAAAAGAAGAAATGAAACTATAAGCCACTGTAAAAAAATGTTTTACTGAAATGGTAATTCCAAGTTTTTATATATTATAAAGAACCTTGATAAAGTTTTGGGAGGCTATTTGCAGAATATCTGAGTGGGCATTTTCAGGGGAAAAAAGCATTCGGTCAGTCACATCTATTAGGCACATGGGGTTATGCAATCACCTTCTACCTTGTGATAATATGACACCACACCACATCTTTACTTAATCATGTCAATCTTTGAAGTTCTTGAGAAGCTTCTCAAGCAACGTCTCTGCTTTTCCTGTTAAGAAATCTCTCCTCTGCTTACTCCCATAGTTAGACTGAGCTGGAATCCAATTGGAGCTTCCTGGACATATGGAAGCACTAAAAGACATCCCCAGAACATCCAATGGACAACGCTTCAAACAGCTACCGACTCAGGACTCAGAAGCACACTGGAGGATCTAATGGACGCAACTCTACATTTTACATCTGGCTGTTCCTTGGTAATGTCTGATACACGGCTTTACTGGAAACTTTTTTTTTTTTTTTTCCGCACTGGTGTTGCTCAGTGCATAAACAACTGTGACCATGAGATCAAGATTATTGTACGACACACTATTATAAAGATTTTTCAAATGTCAACAGAAGAATTCATGAAGTGGGGGTCATGTGTGGTGGTCCTATTGTGCTCAATGAAGGAGTCTGCTGGTAGGAACTTCTACCTAGAAAGCACTGTGGCTTTGGAACCTTTAAATCTATGCAAAACTACAAGAGGCTTTTTTTTTATGCTGTATTTTCTCCTTGACTGAAATATAGTATTTTGTGGAATTACAACTCTATTTAGTTCTGCAAACCCCAAACAACCAGCTATACAGCTAACCGGGCATGCAATCTGTGCGATGAGCAGACTGCAATGATCAAATGAAGAAACATAATGCATGTCATTTGCAATGGTATAATGCATGCAATTTGCAAAATGCTTAAGCTAGACAACCATGAAGTGGCCTGTATCTGCACCCATCAGTTTTGTTAGCATGAGTGCAGATGAGCCCATTATCTTCCATTACACACCGGAGGGATGAAACACCTTCGTAACATGTAACAGTGTTATTAGAATTTGCACATTGCGTGACCTGGTTAAAAGGTAAACGGACTCCTTCCTAGCTTCATACTTCTAATGAGAATAAGTAACCATCAGCCTCGAACAGTTCAAAGGAAGGCTTAAAATCTTGAGCTAGTCGCATTCCTAGCCCTTCTAAAAGACATAGGAGATGGGCCAATATTCTGAGTTCTGAAGTGTTTGAATTGTGATGAATTCCAAATGTGAAAAGGGAGCTATTGTGTTCTCTGCCTAGAATAACATAGTAAAAATGTCAAACAATAATTGAAGGTTATTAGTATGCTATAGAAATGATGAACACTTACAATTTTTTAGTCTTGGCCTTATTTGATTCTTTTTTTCTTTTTTAAGAAAATTTAAAGCATGACGTAGGCAGCCTTTCATTATACTGGCTCTGAGTCCACTTTGCCTTGTGCCTGATGTAGAGACTGTGAATCTTCTGCTTGGTGTGAATCATGAAGACTTCATCACCATCAGCCTCAGCGCCGATACATCGTTCTTCTGCCGTTTGTCTTGTTCTTAAAGTTAACATTGTCCCTGTTTCTTATTTTCCTACGTTATATTCAAACTAAGTTATTGGTTTTCATTTTGTAGTTTCAATTTAGGGTCAATATCAGCCTATTCTTCTGAGAATAAAAACAAAACAAGAAATTAATGTAAAAATACTAAATCATATCAGTTAGGATTGAAAGTCAATCACATGAATCCAGAGTTCTTTGTTTCTATTAGTTTGGAAGGAATCCATCATACATTAATGTCACACTTATCACAGCACAAGATTCTACAAGCAAAGGGTAAGTGTTCTCAGGAAACATTGGCAAGGAAAATATCGGTCTTCACCATGGAAAGTGTGTAGTAATATGTAAACACTATACAGTGTATAGTGGCTGAGAGCTGGCCTGCATTTTGGTGAAAGACACAGAGGTCTGCCATTCATTAGGTAGTGTGGCATTGATGGCCTCCCCAGCTGTGGTGGAGATTTTAGGTGATTTACAGGCACCTTGGGGGGGGGGGGGGGGTCTCCCATTTCCTCTGCTGATGTTATTTAGGGTCCTTCTGAGCTCCCATAATTATGCATCTACTTGTTTTTCCATCAACCCCTCAATTGGCAACCACCAACCAGCCCCTCCCCCAACCCCCTCTGTTCACCTCCGGTAGAGTAAGGAGGTCTTGTCATGTGCAGCAGAAAGATACATTCCCTGTAAAAGAGGCGGCCCCCACACACAAGCTCACTGCTGTAGTTACGCCAAGCCTTTAGACTCAAACTGAGCATGCCCTCGATGTATTATAATTTAAGACTAATGTGATGTGAGGGGAAAAAAGCCACACCCACTCTGTAGTACTTCAATCAGCCTGTGTCATTCCATACACTTGTTAATTGTAATGAGAGAAATCCACAATGAGAGCCTTCTGATTTATGCCTGGACAACTCTATTAAAATATGCTACAGGGGGAGGGGAGGATTTAAGCTAATGATTGATAGCGTGTAGACATTCATTTCTTAATTGAATATGAATAGTCTTTATTCATGAATACTGAATCAATACTGGTGTGAGAATCAATCTCTTTTACTCGTATATGTATGTGAACGGTTAGGTAAGGGGAAATATTTGTTGAAAATATTAGATGGCGCAGAAAGTACACTGGAATGATCAAAAAAACTGACACAGGTCGAGGTTTACAGGCATTTGTGACACGAGTGTGTTTGAGCGTGGGCGTGATTTCATGACTGGTGAGGGACGGGGCTAAAAATGGGAAGGGGGGTTGAAATACAAAAACTGAAAGGATTAATATTGCCCCATTATGCATAGACAGGCTGTGTGTGCGTGCGCGTGCGCGCCGCGCCGTCCGCGATGCGCGGTGCACCGTGCGTTGTGCGATGCGCAATGCGCAGTGCGCCGCGCGTTATACGCCACGCGCTGTGCGCCGCACACCGTTCGCCGTGCCATTCTGTCTATGGTAACCTTCCATTGGACCCCAGTTGACCAATTATCTCCATGCGTGTAGTTACATCATTCACTAGACAGTGGTTTATATTGCTCCATATTTGCTCAATAGTTTCCGTTTTGAATTGTGCATTGTACACCAGTGTGATATTGTGAAAGTGGTGCAGGGCCACAGAGCAGAGCTCTGATATTATAGCAATGCAGCAGGGCCACAGATCATAGCTCTGATGATATCGCAATGGAGCAGGGCCACAGAGCAGAGCTCTGATATTATAGCAATGCAGCAGGGCCCCAGAGCAGAGCTCTGATATTATAGCAATGCAGCAGGGCCCCAGAGCGGAGCTCTGATATTATGGCAATGCAGCAGGGCCCCAGAGCAGAGCTCTGATATTATAACAATGCAGCAGGGCCCCAGAGCGGAGCTCTGATATTATGGCAATGCAGCAGGGCCCCAGAGCAGAGCTCTGATATTATAGCAATGCAGCAGGGCCCCAGATCAGAGCTCTGATATTATGGCAATGCAGCAGGGCCCCAGATCAGAGCCCTGATATTATGGCAATGCAGCAGGGCCCCAGATCAGAGCTCTGATATTATGACAATGCAGCAGGGCCCCAGAGCGGAGCTCTGATATTATGGCAATGCAGCAGGGCCCCAGAGCGGAGCTCTGATATTATGGCAATGCAGCAGGGCCCCAGAGCGGAGCTCTGATATTATGGCAATGCAGCAGGGCCCCAGATCAGAGCTCTGATATTATAGCAATGCAGCAGGGCCCCAGATCAGAGCTCTGATATTATGGCAATGCAGCAGGACCCCAGATCAGAGCTCTGATATTATGGCAATGCAGCAGGGCCCCAGAGCGGAGCTCTGATATTATGGCAATGCAGCAGGGCCCCAGAGCGGAGCTCTGATATTATGGCAATGCAGCAGGGCCCCAGAGCGGAGCTCTGATATTATGGCAATGCAGCAGGGCCCCAGATCAGAGCTCTGATATTATGGCAATGCAGCAGGGCCCCAGATCATAGCTCTGATATTATGGCAATGCAGCAGGGCCCCAGAGCAGAGCTCTAATATTATGGCAATGCAGCAGGGCCCCAGAGCGGAGCTCTGATATTATGGCAATGCAGCAGGGCCCCAGATCAGAGCTCTGATATTATGGCAATGCAGCAGGGCCCCAGATCAGAGCTCTGATATTATGGCAATGCAGCAGGGCCCCAGATCATAGCTCTGATATTATGGCAATGCAGCAGGGCCCCAGAGCAGAGCTCTAATATTATGGCAATGCAGCAGGGCCCCAGAGCGGAGCTCTGATATTATGGCAATGCAGCAGGGCCCCAGATCAGAGCTCTAATATTATGGCAATGCAGCAGGGCCCCAGAGCAGAGCTCTAATATTATGGCAATGCAGCAGGGCACCAGAGCGGAGCTCTGATATTATGGCAATGGAGTGGACAGGGTGCTCAGACACAGTGGATAGGGACGTCTGCAGTAAAGCCTCAAACTCCAGTCAGAAAGGATTAAAAAACAGACTGAGTGTGTGCCTTGCTCTCCATTTTTGCATACAGGCTTTATCCAAAGAATTATTAAACGGTCCTGGAAAATGGTTACCAGGTCCAAGACTAATGTTGATTAGATGTTGCTTTCAGAGAGAGATATTGGCAAGCGGCCTTGAGATTAAAAGAACAGACAAAACCGTCTTAAATTTCTACCAAACTATGCAGCGCTGTCAAGTGTAATTTTTCAACACTGTGCTGGGCTTTTTATAAAAAACTGATAGCTTGTCATTACAGAATATTACTGTTCTAATTTATATATCCCCCCATTGTTTTTAAGTGGATCACTAGAGAGTCAGCAGCAAGTGAAAATTTTAAAAAGTATTGTGGTTTGGCCCAAGATAACTTTTTCATAGAATCTAATTAGATGAATCATTTGTTAGCTTTCAGCACTTATAGTGGTGTCAGAGGTTTTTGTCCTGTGTGAGTAGATCTGTCCTCTGAGGTCATTATGGCGGTGTCTCAAACGGAAGGAAGCAGCCTCGCTGCCTTGATCCCTCTGAAGGTACCTCAAAAGGCAACGAATTTGGGATGCACTTCGAAGGCAGGAAGATGTCACATGAGATCAGTGTTTACGGTTGTTCATTACGCTACGTTAGCTTGCTACCAAGTTAGCTGGCTAGTTAATGGAAAGCTTGCAGAGGCTTAAAAACATCAAAAAACTATTCCAGTGTATTAAATAATTAAAATACATTTTAAGATATAACTACAACAAATTATGGAGTCTACTGTATATTCACACTGTAAAAAAAGCTCCTTTGGTGCCGTAGCAACTACCGCTTCTTTGTTTTCGGCTGCAATTAATTTAACAGAAGTGAGAACCCTGAGGTAATCGCAGAGACTTATGGGATATCATACCCAGAGAAGAATACATGAGATTCAGCCTTAAAATGCAGCCTTCTCAGGTGCCTTAGAAGGCAGAATTTCACGCAAACTTTGGAATGAGACATGCCTCGATGCCTTCCAGCATTTGCCATTTGAGACACAGCCAATGTCAACAGCAGCAGCAATGCGCCAGATGCCAAGTAAGCCGTTACCCCGTTTAAAAAATGTTTTAATCCCCCTCAATATCTTTTAGTGGCGTTAATTAAAAAGACCATTAAACTGCAAATACAGAAAACAGACGTCTGAATTTTACACAAACTACACTCAATGCAGTGCTAAAATTAAACCAACATCTTCAGGGGAGACAAAGAGCGTTAGACTTATTACTTGCAACTGCTCGTCAATACGCTCGTAACTGTATGGCAGAACAAATGCTTAGGCAACACGTTCCACAATGAAAGCTTGCCATTTGCTGCTGTGGTTTGTATTACTGTATTACATGGCAAAACAATGTAGTCAAAAGATCTATACCACAGCAACACATTATTCACTGTCCGGCCAAATTGGCATATCCAATGGAGATGCTCAAAACATACGTTTTGTTACATATTAAAACGTATAACAAAACTGTTATATGAGGGGCTTGCACAGATATAGCCCTTGTTATCGGGGAAATTAAATAAATATGCTAATTGAAATTTCATAGGATCTATGGATCAATAATGCTTGGCAGGTGCGAGCATGCTGCTCTATTATAAAATGTATTTCCCCTCATTGTCAGTGATCATGGTAAACATCGCGACTAAACTCTTTTAAGTATTCAAGTTTGGATACAATATTAATTTGTTTATGTTATCCTGGCTCCTTTAGTGACTGTGGGGATTATGTAGTACTTAATGACTGCCTCATTGCAAAGTACACTTTTCAGCAAGGCCTATAACAGCTTATTGGATTTATTAGGCTACTTTTCAAGAAACTCTCTGTCCTGGACAAGAGTGTAAAATCACTGGCAATGATACCACATGTTGTACTAAACAGGCATTGGCCCCTGCTTTTGTATTGTTGATTTTACAGATAAAATCATTTGCAGCAGAATGGAGTTTTGACGAGTCTCTTAAAATGCTATATTTCAAAGAGGGTCGAACAGTACAAATATACTCATTCAAACACACACTTGACCCACGACTTAGTGGTTGCTTGGAAAAGCGTGTGCTGGGTTGTACTTGACATGTGACTTCGAGTCTTCCCTCAGCTAATGACTGGTTGCAGTGAACCTGTGGTGAAATCTGTCCGAACACGTAATCAAGCGGTGTATGAGATCTGAGTTTACTGGACCATTTCTCAAACTAACCACCCTGATGAAGAAAATGTTGTGGCTTCCATGTTACAAAAGAGAGAAGACGAATGACACAGCAGACATCCTGAAATGGAGCAGATAGCCTTGTGAGTCTTGCTAGGGAAGGATCCCACTTCAGAACATGTGGGCAAGGAGTGATTTTATGTCACACTGGACTCTGAGACAACACTCATTGACAAGCCAGCAGAATATTGTTTAAGAATACATATATATGTTTGTACTTTATACTGTACTCAAAAATTAAAGATAGCTTCCAAAGATAAGTTATCAATGCAGTGTCACCAAGTTTGGTTTATCCATCCATCCGGAGCTCAAACAAAGACAACTCTAAATGAAAACCTCGATGTGCTATATGTTTGTTATTTTCATTTAGTTATGCATTGGTAGATCTAAAATGGAAATCATGACCCAAATTACCCGATAACAATCAAGAAGCATATCGACATTTAGAAGCATTATTTCAACTTACTGTATGTTTCCTTGTCCTGAAGAAAATAAGAAGAAAATCTATGCAGGTCTTTAGCAAAGTGTGAAATCTTCCATTTAAATGGGATACTGTTCAATCTCTTGTATGATTATTTTCGGCCAGACCAACTAGCGTTAACATAAAACAGTTTTTTAAAGTCAAAATAACCTACCTTGCATCCAAGATAAATGGATCGTTTCTCACATACAAAAGACTTTTGTGTTCTTTTTAATTATTATGAATGCTGAGAACCTCTTTTGTTCTCTGAAGTCCACTCTTATGTCATGTGACCTCCTCAGGTGGCCTACAACAGCTGATTTAGATTGGGCCTACTCAGCCCTGGTGTGAATATCAAGCACAATGCAAGGTGCGGCTGATTTCGTTTTTTGAGAGGAACTACAATGCAACTGGGCATTTGGAATCAAGTGATATAACTCTGACTTCCAGTATCAATGAGTAGGCTATATTTTCATAATAAATTGTAAACTATTTTAAAACCGAAACTACGTCTTACAAAAAGGCAAGAAGTTTTGCTGAGGAAATTAATGGGTCAGCATATTATGAAAACAAATTTGATTTGTTCTCTGAGAAACAGTAATAAATTACAATTACAAATTATTAATGCACTCTCATTATAATAATGATAATGTATATAATATAAGTAAATTAAATATAAGTATGGAGACCGTGTGGAGCAATCTATAGAGCAACCGACAGTCCACCCATTTGGCTGGGGGTTTGGCTCCTTGACACAGCACGTTCTGCACTGTGCACCCCCTCTACCCATAACCCTCTCTGTGTTCCCCTTGTATGAATACAGTGAAAAATACACAAAGGGGAGCAGACAGTCCACTCTACCTCGATAAAAAAAACATACACAAAATATATTTACCTTAAATTTATTTTCAAATTGTGCAAACTAATACAAAAAAGAAATACAAAAACTTAGCCACCTGTATAAAAACAACACGTCACACATAACTGTAAGGCACTTTCACAACCGATACATTTACAACAGAGACTGTAAAAAAAAACGTATATAATAAAAACAGATTTTTAGAGTATTTACACAATGCAAATTTCTGCAGCTGTACAAAAAAGTGAAAGACATGTTTTCCCCCCAGATTCCCCGTGTAGTTTAAACAGAAAATACTGAGGTAGCCATTAAAAGAGCGGAAAGGGAAAGTTAACTAGTCATGACCACAATTCTAGCAGTGAGGAAGAAAAGATAATGTAAGAGAAACCGAAGAGATTTTTTCTCTCAATTTCAACAGTTTTTTTTCCCCCCATGAAAATGTCTGGCGAAAAGGCCAAGGCGATAAAGCGCAGAAAATTGACATTTTCTGAATTCACTGTCCTTAGCTTCCTGTGTGTAACGTGCTAAGCATTATACCTATTGGATAAGTATCATTTGATGAAATTCCTGTATGTGAGTGATTTAAATGGATCCACATTATGCACGCGTACTGTGTGTTCCCCACATTGTTTCCAAAAGCATGAACTGTAACTGAAACTACAAATGAAAAGCCCTCAGCAGACACTTTTTAATGCTGCACTGAATATAACATACATTCAGATATTTACTGGCATGCAATTCATTTCCTTAAGGTTAACTATTAATCTGTGTCTATATTGTGATGTATGAGTACCAGAAAACTATATACTGTAGTTCATGATAAACCGTACAGTAAATTAAACAAAGGGCCCTTTGTGGGAGAGAATGAAGAGAATGTTATCTACATGCAGGAAAACTCCGATAGACAAAGCACATTAATATTGTGGACATATTCTCATTTGGATGAAGCCAGCCATTGTATAAAATAATGATTAAGCCCATACATGAACACACATCCTCTAATTTCTGCAGAGCACAGATTTGTTTTTGCATCCGAAGTCTGCAGAATATTGATAATTGAAGACGCGCGAGCATATCTGCATTATGCGTTTAGTCACAGTAGAGGAACACCACTTCCCCTCTGCCTGGTAAATCTCTGCATCCGTTCGCCTGCTATTAAACACAAGTAACAGAACAAACACACCTCAATCTCTCTTACACATGCCGCTGTTTAACGACCGTGACCGGTCTGCCGTTAAATTTAAAAATAAGAAATGCTTAAATCTAAACGGAAGCAGAAAACAGCTTCAAAACATACATACTGTATTTTATATTCAACCATTAAAAATTATCAAATTAAATATGTACAAAATGATTAAGCACAAGTGTGATCAATATACAGTACGTTCCTGTGTATTAAAAACAGAATAAAAAAGTTTCATTATAGCCTAGATTTTAAGACGGATATAATCAGCACTGCTGTTAAATACGTCATTGATAATATATAATTTTTCATTTTTACTCATGAACACAAATAGCAACAACCGGAGTTTATACGTGAGAAATAAAACAATCATTTCCTCCTGCATTGTAGACTACTGCTAATGATGGTTAGTGGATGAGATTGCTGTGAAGTTCAGCTTTGAATGTCTTTGGGCTCTTCCCTTCAAGCACACGCTCTTCTGATTGGTTAAACAATGTCAATAATGACCCTTTGCGTGGGCTCATAATGGATAGGTATGCGCTGTGTGCCGAGAGGTTGCCATGGTACCAATATTTGAAATTCCTGTCTTTTGGGCAGATCTCACACGTCCCGGGGCCGGATGATGGATAGAACGCCTTACTCTCTCACTGGGAAGACACGGAAGGAGCATCCCTCTGGATTGATCTTACTATAAAAAGAGAGGAGAGGATAATTATGTGGCTTGTCCCTCATATCTAATAAACAAACAGGAAATAGAGACATTTTATCTTTTTATTATTTTAAGAGCTTCATAAAAATCATCTGTATCAAATTAAACATCGGATTCTGTAAAAATACATAATGTATTTGGTAACATACCAAATAGCAAATCTTACTATTGGTTTCAGTAGTGAGTTTTTTTTTGTATTCAGCAAAAATTATAAATGATAAAACAAATGTTGTTCAAGCATTTAATAAAGTGAATGCCTGAGCCACAGCACACATGCCGAGAATTCAAGAGTCGTCACTAACTCATTGTTATTTAAGCAGTCCATTCCAGCTACCACTACTGGATATTGTGCTTGGCTTCGTTGCTTGTTATTAATTCATTTTTAAAATACCCATGATGCCATGCCACATCCAGAAATGTTCATGTGAAACAACCCTATTGGCACCAGATATAGCATACTCACATGCAACTGAAAACCATTGAATCACACGTTCAATTTTCCATCCGCACGAAACTAGATAGGTCGTAATTATGTCCTGTTAATACGGTTTTGTCTACATGGGTGGCTAACCCTGATTTCTCCAGGATGGATCATCAATAAGAGTTTGGGCCTCTGCCTGAAGAAGTCTTAGTTTGATAAGGAGGTTCATTGTCATTGACTTCTCTCAACAAAATATATGCAAATGCCTGTGTTGCTACAGAAACAAAATGGCGTCCATATTAAGAAAGAGATTATTATGCTAAAGGGCAGCAAGTAAGGCACCATGCTGCATAAAACCAGGATAAATGAGGAAGGATAGGGTACCTCTCAGACTGGATTCCGTTCTTCAGTGCTCTCAGATAGCTCTTCTTTTTATCCAGGGCCAGGACATCCACATAGCCCCCGCTGGCTTTGATCACCCCGGCGTGGATGGCTGCCCGGCAGATACTGGAGCTCTGACGGAGGGGGAACAGAACAACATCATCAGCTCCACTGTACACGCGTGCACACATACGCACACGCACACGGACGGACACACACACACACACACACACGCACTAACACATGTTCAGATACAAATCCCTGCTGTCGTAGAGAGATCAGAGTGTGAATCGTTATAAATGACTAGAAACTATTAACGACCTGAAACACATCTTTTAGCAAGCTGGGCTAGGATAAAAATAAACTAAAATCAGGTTCTCTCTACACACAGCTGTTCAAGTACAGGGGTTGTGTGTGCACCGCCAGGACATCCAACAGACACCTGCTGTTCTATATAACCCAAACGTTCCCCTCATCTCCCCACCATACTCCCTCTGGAGTACATGGGCCTCTTGCCTTTATGCCTTCCCAAGAATCTTTTAGCCCTGTTGGAACCCAGCCAACTGCCTTAACCCCCACCAACCTTACAGTGTCTGCCGAACCTCCAGGTGCATCTGGTATATCCATCCCTGCTATATTTTCTTTTGCTTTCTTTCTACCAGAGATACGTGAGTACTGTATGTGAACACTGGAGTCTGTCCCAGTGTGAACTCTTAAAAAATAGGTGAAATTAAGATGTATCTGAGCCCTCAAGGAAGCGCTCTGATGTGTGGCCAGGAAGACGAGATTGTGGCTTTTTACAGCGCAGCTCTTCCGAGCGGCACAAAGCCTGCTTTACAACCTGCTTTTTTTCCCTCTTTTCATCTCAGGATACGTTTTAGCCCCAAAACCTGATCCAGGATCAGTTTGCTAATCCAAGCCCCAACGACTCTGAGTAAAAGGTGGACAGTGATCCCGGATAAGTGCTTGGGGGTAGAATCTAATTACATCCTCATTTGGGCAAGCAGGGGGGAGCTGTGTTGACTGAAGCTGCCGCCACACGGCACACTGCTCAGTGCTGTTGTCTGGAGCGAGACTGGCCAACCCCCGCCCCTCTTCACCCCACCCCTCCTCCCCCTGAGCCTCGAGCCACGAGGAGCACAACCGTAAAGAGCCAGTTATGACTCAGTCTGACCACTCTTAACACACAGGGCAGCAGTGAGTCTGAGCCAATACCGCAAGAGCCAGAGACCACAAGCCCTCATCACACTCTTGTTCAGCGGCTTTTGTGTGGTCATCCCAAACCACCAAGACCTCAATGGCCATGAGATGTTCTCTGCTGCAAATCATCCCACAGATCTGAAGCAGATCGATACTCACATCTGAGTAGAAGATGTTTCCCACGACCGGAGCCCAGTGCGAAGGCTGGTTCTTGCAGTTTTCAGGACAGAAAACTCTGAGGATAAATACAGAGAACGTGGTCATATGGAGTGTAAATACAACCAGAGGCTCATCGATCGCACCCTTTGCACCGAAAGCTGACTGGGCTGACAGCATAAAATCTTCAGCTAATACTAATAACCTTCCAGTGTGGCTCTAGTCATGTCCATTTGCATGTGTCCTCATTTGCCCTGACAATGGCTAACTCCTCAAAAACAAAGGATTAGATTAAACATATTTTGTTTAAGTGTGGTTTTCAACATTGGTCCAGAGCCTTTAATTTGACGTTTTAAAACTGAAAAGTAAACCACTTGATTTCTAAATTGCCTTTACTGAGTATGCCAACACAAATTATGTAAAGTCAGGTACCTTGGGCAGTTGACACTTGGCGTCTTAAAGGGGCAGATTTCAGTCACGGTGGCATAGCAGTCCACTGACTGTTCTGTTGCGAAAGAGAACGGCCAAAGTTACATGGAATTCCTCAAAAGGATTCAAATTGAAAGATAACATGCTTTAAGAGATTTCCAAACCTTGCACTCTTGCCACGACAAATGCATTTCCAAGTTTGTATTTACTGTGAGGAGAGAAATTATACATAAACATTCAGTATAATCTGGTTATACTGGTTTAGACTCATAGAGAACATTGAGCTATGCGACAGTCCTAAAAAAGTCATGAGACATGACATAAGTCTATAGACATAAGGACAAAAAAGTACCTGAAGGATTCAATTCCATTCCTCATTGCCTTGATAAAGAATGGGAGCCTGTCTTTCCTTGTAATGTCTACCAGGCCGCCATTGTTATCAATTACCCCATAGTGTATTGCAGCACGGCAGATGCTTGATTGCTGAAACATTAAAAGAGCAGAACAGAAACAAATCAACAGATGTTGCACATTCCTTCCTTCCTTCCTTCCACAAAAAAATGTTTTTTGGAACAACGCCATCCCCTCGTTTTACTTTATTCCCAAATTTGGAATGCCTAATTACAATTGAATCCTGTCCCACTGTGAATCTGGCACGTGCAGCCCTTGCACCAGAGGACTGACCTTCCTGTACAGCTGCTGTCGTCAATCTGCAGGTGCTCACTTGACCAGTGTAGCAATAGTTGCGCAACTTAAACCCTCCTTCCTTGGGCAACACTATGGCTAAGCATCACATTTGAGAAGCAATGTTTTATGCTCGACATGTTACTTGAATTCTGTATCATAACGTGTTAATAAATACATATCCTGCCATTTAAGATGTCCCGGTGCTTGAAGTAACAGACTTACCACATCGTAAAAGATAGTCCCCCACACTCTGGCTTTCTGGTTCTGGCAGTTAGCAGGACAGTTATATCTGTGGAGAGAGAAGGTTGCTGTTGTGTGGGCAATACAACTCCAGGCGGTGGAAGCCATGGGATTGCTGAGAGGAGACTGACTGACCTGTTGCACATTGTTCCTTTGCACCTGTCACGCATTCTGGTTTCACACTTGATATTCTGGACTGTTAAAAAAAAAAAAATTATAATAATAATAATTATACATGTGAAAGATCATAATATTGACCATGTGTCTTCTTCACTAAATGTCAGAAAACCATTGGGCCTCATCTCTTGGATTTACTCGTCGGTAAAAACAAAACGTAAGAGTAGTAGCGACCTGTTATGCACCCTGTTATTCGCCAAAGCAAATAGGCCTAAATTATATTCACAGCAACTGGGTTGTTTTCATTTAGATTATATTTTAAAAATATGAGTTTGAATTTATGAGTTCAGAATAATTGCTTTACCATGTTTAAATTATCCTGTTATTTTGTGTTTTGATGATTGAAATATTTATTGTAGCCTGCATTTACCTTAATCAAAATCAATAGCCTACAACTCCATCAACGTTCAAGTTAATAGCATCCTCGCTCGCTGCCTGGTTGAGAGGAGTGCATGACATGCCTGATATTATCAACCTGAAATACACCTCCTTATTGGTGCAGCGAGATAGTGTATGTGCGATATGAGCGTATGTGTGATGTGAGCATATGTGGGATGTGAGCGTATGTGTGATGTGAGCGTATGTGTGATGTGAGAGTATGTGGGACGTCTTGAAGTGCTCATGAAGACTTTCACCGTCTTTTTCCTTTTTTCCCTATCCTTTTTAGGCAAGATGCCAGTTTTAGGAATGCATCTTCCGGTTACAGGGGCCAGGAGAGCTGACCCTATATGGCATTTTTGGAGCGTTAATTATGCCAATAGGGAATTCACGTGAACACGCGTTCATTTAAGAACAGGTGAATTGACAATGGCCTGTCTGGAGGTTAAGAACGTTTGGTGAATCCAACATGAAGAGTTGCATGAGGCCCAATGGTTCTGACAAACGTCATCTTAGTTTAGTGTACAGAACTAAAACAGGGACCCGCCCCATCGCCACTCACCAAGGAAGGTGCCGCCAGCAGGCTTGGGTGTGGTAGCTTTGGACCCAGAGGGCTTCTTAGGTTTGGACTTTGGCTTTGGTCTGGGGGACGGTTTGGTTGTCGTTGTGTGGGGCTGCACTGGTACCTGGTGCATCTCCACCTTGTTCATGTCTTCAGTCTCAGGGCGGCGAGGTCCCAGGGGGCTTTCTGTGTGAGTCGGGGTTTCGAGGTCATTTCATTTGCTACCTCAATGTATCATCACTCAGTTAATATAAACAGCAACCTCATTATAACACATAAGAAATGACAAATGACAAAGGGCTCACCATTGAAGCAGAGGTTTTCCTTGCAGCCCCCTCCATAACTAGGTGGACACTGGGAACAAGGACGGCCATATTGGTAGGGGGCCTCTCCAATCCAGTTCCCCCTGACGAGGGAGACAGGGATTAGACCAATTCAGCCTTACTAAGCCTGACCGCCCTAAAGTCCAGTGCACTTATATTCCCTACACGCTTTGCCAGGCTGCAGATGACAATATTCTCCATTACCCTGACGTTCATTAAATAATTACAAATGTCTGGGATAGATCAGCCATGTAATTCCACACTTTTCTTTCCCTTTCTTCATCATTTCTAAATATTCCTTTCTGGTGGTATTTGTGGCCTCAATATGTCAACGCACAATGACTTTCTAAACTGACGCTTCAAATTAGAAGTGTCCTCCGGTCCAAAAAAACGTCCTTACCCCCAGCTGGAAATACAAAAGGTGACACGTGTGCGTGGAATTGTATACGAGAGAAAGGAGGAGCGCAGTCGGAGAAGGATAGAAGGGGAAGAGAGACGTCTTACTTCGGGGAATAGTTGCAGACCAAGTAGACCGAGTTCTCCCACATCTCTCCCCAGACGTCCATCTTGGGGCAGACGTACACCGCACACCCCACTCTTCTGGTGGTGGCCCACACCAGCTGAAATCATGCGGAAAACAACGTTTGCTTAATTCCAGAGCTCCTCCCGCCCTCTCTTCCCCATCAAAATCTCAGTTTATTGTGCCGCGCTCTATTCAGCGCTCTTCGGGATTACTGCACTGAGCGGGGGTCATCTTACAGGAACAACTCAAACCTAAACGCAGGGGCCTTTTCACCTCAGCCATGTCAGTTCAAACGAACCGCTATCTGCGCCTAATTCTGGTCGTGTCAATATCGGTGATGCTGATTTAGCGGACCTCAGGTGGATAGTAATAAAGCTCTGAGCGGTCCGCGGACATGCAGAGCAGGCAGTAGGCGTAACGGAAGCGTTCTCTCTCCATCTCTCACTCTTTCCATCCCTCAGACCCTGCAGAGGAGCCCCGGCCTTCAACAGGAAGCAGTGTCAGTGGACTAACTGTGCAGGCTGATTGATGAGGCCACTGGGGATCTGTGCGGAAGCTGACCTTTCACATCGGCCAACATCAGCACAAGCCACCCTGCTATGCTGAGCAGGACAAACAGCATAAGGGCTGAGCTAAATATCATATAATCATAATTAATATAATATATATTATAGCCCTGAACAGCACACACGAGAGCCAATAAGTGACATTTACTGAAATGTCTTACACAATACAATCTGGCCCAATATGCCCAATTGATATCATAGCATGATGGACATGCATGCCATGTCAGTCACCTGTCTGACTGGATGTAATATAATGTGATTCCTGTTCTTCTGAAATTTCATTTTAAGAAATGTATTCAGTCATTTACAAGGTACAGCTTCAACTATATTTACAATACTGATGGCAATGGAAGCCGTGTATCACAGTGATACATTGGGTGGAGCATTATCCCTTGTGGCATAAACTGGTAGTGCAGTACAATGGAAATGTACATAGATAATCCCTGCTTTTCCATATAGCCTGTCGAGTATATCCCAAATGAGGACAGAGGTAAGTCTCCACTTACAGGAAATTCCCGAAAATGAGGCTCCTACCTACTCTGAAGGTGACTCAGCAAAAGCTGCAGCAACTGATGAATGGTGCCATTAATGACCAGCAGGGTTGCTCTCCCAGCTCAATTTGATCCTGAAAAGCCATTAGGAAAAGTTTGACACTGAGAAGCTCGCTGGCCCAAAAGCGAACCCGAGCGGAGTCCCATTTTGAGTGAAAAGGCGGAAATAAGGAGACAGCACGAGGGATCGGCTTTATTCCGTGCTTTCGGCCATCAGAACAATCTGTGTCAAACAGAAATATATGAAAAGAGTTTCCACATGGTGATGACCTGGTCCCATGGATGAACAGTGTTTCCACTGCATAAAGTCTCCCAGCAGGCGTGCTTCGGTTATTTTGGTTTTTGATAGTCACGCACTGCTCCCATTGTGACTTCTGGGCCTCATTCCTGAGGGTTCATTCCTGACCAAACTTGAAGGCCCCTCCTGGTCCTCATTTGGGCTGCGACTTTGTGTTTACATGTTTCTGTGTAAGACGATTGGGCTCCACAGTCAGCATGTTTTACTCTGAGCTCTGAATGATAACTGAATCTCAATGGCCCATGTGTATTTATTCACTTATATTTTATTACTTGCACACTTAAAAGAAAAGTGAAAAGGAAATTAAATTTGAAAAAATTTACTCACAAAGATGAAGTAAAAAAATAATAAAAAATAAGTCGTATCAGATTCACCAAAGTTGTAATTACTACAATTTAGCAATGACAAGTATGGGGACATAGTTTAATCATACCATGTAATAGTCAGTAATCAAACACATATCAAACACATACAGTCTAAGTGCAGCAAACATATATTATCAGAGATTAAGACCTCTTTTATTTTTATTTTAAATACATTCAATGAGGGAGATAAATCTTCTAGATGAGAATATTTACTCCAAAATTCAACTTAGCAAATAGAAAATTGACTTATTGAAGTATGACGACAAAGGAAGACCTTTCATATTCGGCTTTAGCACGCAGTCCACGGGCGCTGGATCGGCCGATTGGGGTTGCTAGATAGCGACAGCGAACTGACTGAGACGCAATCGGCAATTGTGCATCGCCCTCTGGAGCTTTCGGCCACAGTTCACACAGCCTTTAGCGACAAAATGTGCTGTTTTTTAAAAGGCCCTAAAATACTTGCCGTGGCCTGAATGCAGACTTTATATTGAATACTAGAGACGGGAGCTGGATGCCCACAGCAGCTGAACTCTTGCAGAAATGGAAAGAGAACCACATTTGGAATGACCAAATGACTGATGGGACCCACAGTATATCTGGCAGCCAATGGCTGAGAACTAACCAAGAGAACGTCATCTCCACAAATTCATGAAAAGCAAAAGGTTGCCAGATTGTTCCTATGAATCATGACGGCTCGTGTGTCGTCCAACCTTGCTAGCACCACTTGTCCTTACCGTTTGTGTGATTCATCTGTGCTCAGTTACAACAGAAGTACTGAGGGAACCATGGGTGTCCACAGAAAAAATACTTCTCATATTTTTAATACGTTTCCATATTTCATGCATAATTATACCTTCAGACAAAACAAGCCTTGTCTGGTTAGCACATCTTCTGTAAAACTGAAAGCAGAGTCACTCATAAATAGAAAATTGCACTAAACCACTACATACAGTTCCCTCCACTATTATTGACACCCCTGGTAAAGATGAGTAAAAATGGCTATAAAACATTCACCGATTTATTATGAGAAAAACTAATCCCTCATCAAGAAATAATTATTTTTAACAAAACCAATTATTGGCACCTTTGCATTTATATATAGAATAAAGTCATAATTTTTTATATTTGGTCGCATATCCTTTGCATGCCATGACTAGATTTAGCTGTAAATTATGCTGGAACAGTATGGAATACATGGTTGGTAAAATGGCTGTCAGTCATCAAGGGTCAGAGGTATGAAACGAGCCTCAAACCATCACTCTACTGCCAGATATGCTGTAGATATGGATGGATCACTTTAAGGGTTGTTTTTCCTGACAAATTTTCCTATTGAACTCTATGAAAAAATAAGTCAGGAGAAGAAACCCTTCAAGTTATCCATCCATATCTACTGTATTTTTGGCAGCAGAATGATGGTTTAAGGCTTGTTTGTCAGACCTTTGATGACTTAGACCCATTTAGCCAACCATGTGTTCTATACTGTTCCAGTGTAATTTACAGCTAAATCTAGTCCCACCCCCCAGTTCCCATAGAAATCCATTCAAATGCAGAGACGCTATAGTATCGCTTGTAAGAGTACCAGAAAATAAGATAT
The DNA here is from genome assembly GCA_022702515.1 of Ilyophis sp. 1 JC-2022. Lineage (NCBI taxonomy): Eukaryota > Metazoa > Chordata > Actinopteri > Anguilliformes > Synaphobranchidae > Ilyophis > Ilyophis sp. 1 JC-2022. The sequence continues at coordinate 48,920,526 of CM040399.1, read as the reverse complement.
CAAGAGTCTTTTGATGTTGTTGGGTCACAGACATCAGGAAGTCATGGCATGCAAAGGATATACGACTAAACATTATTTAAAAAATTACTTTATTTTATATATAAATGCAGGGGTGCCAATAATTGTGGCACATGTGGTTTTGTTAAAAATAATTATTTCTTGATGAGGGATTTTTTTTTCTCATAATAAATTTACTCAATATGAAGGTTGGATTTTTCTCATTTTTTTCAGTTTGAGATTAAGCTAATTCACCAAACGGTGAATATTTCATAACCTTTTTTACTCATCTTTACCAGGGGTGCCAATAATAGTGGAGGGCACAGTATATATACAGCGCGTTCAAAGTGTAACGTCACAATGATTTACACACGCTTCCATGCACTAGTGTGTTAAATCCCCACGGCGCTGTAGATTGTAGCGGGTGTTCATTTTGGGACCTCTGTTTCAGGTGTGTGACTCACCTGGGTGTAGTGAGTGCACATAGGCCCAGAGCAGCGGTCGGGGTAAGTGTAGTCCTTCACCTCGTCGTACCAGGCCTGGACGTGGTAGGTCGGGGAGCGGTACCTGTAGGAACGCGCGGTGTCAGTAAGCGCTCTCGCGGTCTCTGCCCATGCAGAGGGGGCACAAGGGGAAACGTTTGGAAGACCTGACAGACGCTGGGTTGTTCTCACAGCAGGTTCAGCGCTTTCCGCTAATTCATCTGACTCTGCTCCAGGAGGCAGATGTGGAGTTTGTTTTTTGACGCCAGCCGACATGCGAAGGTAAACACTGCACTTCGGCCTGACAGAGTGTATTATTGCTTTTGCGCCTTAATATAAAACATGTCTTTTTAAGGCATCGCAAAGTGCTAAATTTATCAAACAAAATTAAAGAACCAGCACTTGTCACTGGGACTGGAAGAGGAATTAACTGTTGGAAAGGGTGCAGATTCCTGGCATACCACCTGCAGTAGGAACACTTGCTGCCAAAACACACCACTCTCTCATCTCCAATGCACACACCGACCGACTGTACAGTACAGATTGTGTTTGATGCAGAGCTCAAATATTAAACCTGCCTTGACTACAGTTATCCACAAGACTTGCTGGCTGTAGATTTTTCACCCGGTGTTTACTGTATGCGTGCGTGCGTGCGTGCGTGCGTGCGTGCGTAATTTGCTTAGTAGACAGTATTTTTTTGTGCGCAGCTATTTTTTTGTACTGTCCATTTTTTCAGCTGGATATTTTTTATCAAAATAATTATGCTTATGCTTCTCAAACACGATGCCCCAACTGGTATTTGAACCAGAAAATGTGGGTACAGTATATATGTATGCTCAGTGCATGAATATGTGAGTATGGTGTGAGTGTGAGCAATGTGGGTACAGTATATATGTATGCTCAGTGCATGAATATGTGAGTATGGTGTGAGTGTGAGCAATGTGGGTACAGTATATATGTATGCTCAGTGCAGATTCTCCAGCAGCGACCACCCTCTCACCTGCCCCAGTGCACGGCCAGGTTCTGTCCGATAGACATGAGCAGGTCCGGGGGTCCGTGCTCCCACTTGCACTCCTGCGCCCAGCTTGTGGCCGAAGTCTCCAGATCTTCATCCCATACCTGAAGACAGGTGACACACACCTGTCACACACACACACACTCCTCCACTGCAGTGGCAATCGGTGAAAATGGCCTCAGTGAACCCTATGCTTGGTCCACTGCCGGCCCAGTGCACTGACCAGTGAAGAGACACTCAAAAGAAGCTGGCAGGCGAGACAGTAAAGGTCGCTGGAGCCTGGCTTTGCTCCACGACAAACAAGCACCAATCTGCAGATCAAATCACTTACTCATTGACTGCCTTTTTTATCTGGGCAGAAAAAGAGGTGGGCTGCGCCTTCGCTGTGTGACATCCACTCAGGCACTCAGGCCAGGACAGGCCAGAGGTCTGGCACCGTGGTGTCTTTGCTCCCTTCAGTAAATTTCCAAGGTCTTGGTGTTCTCCCCACCTCTCCCTCCTCCTTGCTGGAGCACGGGCCGTCTCAGGCTCCTCAAACTCCTGCTTGTTCGCTGGAGGCTAGCTGAGGGCTTTACGTCCCCCAGCTCCAGTCTTCTACTGACCGCACTGCCCTGCTCTATCCTTCACTCTCTGTACTGACCGCACTGCCCTGCTCTATCCTTCACTCTCTCCACTGACCGCACCACCCTGCTCTATCCTTCGCTCTCTCTACTGACCGCACCGCCCTGCTCTATCCTTCACACTCTCCACTGACCGCACCGCCCTGCTCTATCCATCACTCTCTCCACTGACCGCACCGCCCTGCTCTATCCATCACTCTCTCCACTGACCGCACCGCCCTGCTCTATCCTTCACTCTCTCCACTGACCGCACCGCCCTGCTCTATCCTTCACTCTCTCCACTGACCGCACCGCCCTGCTCTATCCTTCACTCTCTCCACTGACCGCACCGCCCTGCTCTATCCTTCACTCTCTCCACTGACCGCATTGCCCTGCAGGAAGCGTCTTCCCCCCAGTAAGACTCTTACTCTTACCCAACCACTCTCTTACTGACAGTAAATGAGGGCGCTGTCGAGCAGTAAATGACCATGTCATGCTGCAGAGATGCAGAGATGGTTGGCGATGCATTTTACAGTGTAACTCCTCCTCCCGCTCTCGTCTCTCTCACCATGTATTCCATGTTGGAGGCACTGGGCTGCACCCCGCCCCTAAGTTTGTTATGCAGCTGGAGTATCTCCTCACGGTCAGGCCACTGGATGGCTCTCCGTGCCCTGCCGGTGCGGTTCTGGTCGGCCTCGTCCTGGTACCGGTTCAGTAGCCGGCGCAGCTCTGGGGAGTCGGGCAGCTGGAAACTGGCCCCGGGGCGGGCAGCGAGGACCAGCAGGGCGAGGGCGGCGAGCCAGGGCATGGCAGCGTTCATCTCCCGCTCCGTCACTGAACCGTCTGTGTTCGTCTCCTCTGCAGACTACAGTGGGCCGCCTGTGTGCCGTCGGGCTCTGTGTACACGGTCTGAGGAAAAACACGTTCGGTAAAGACCCTGCAGCCCACAGAGCAGGTCTGAGTGGAGCGAGCACGCACCGGCCAGACGAGCCAGGCTCAGGGAGGGGAATCGCACACTCAGCCCTGCGCCAGCAAACACTAGACAGCAAACATCGCTGGCAGCTGCAACCCCCTGCCTCCGCTTCTCTCACTCTGTCTTTCTTAGCCTTTTTTTTTATTTTATTTTATTTTTTTAAAGAAATGAGAAGCATGAACGCTTTTACAAAATACATTATATCCTTCCACGTTAATTATACCCAACAAATCTGAGAAATATTGACTGTGCAAATTACTTGGACTATTAAGATGTTTTTAAACACATGCACACTAGAGGGAGCCCTCTCTGAGAATCAAGCTGACAAAAATGATCAGATCTGAACCAGAAAAAATGGACTCCTCACTCTGAAGTATGCCCCTGCTGGGTTTAGGGAAGCACCTTCAGCAAAATAAAAACTCTTTGCATATTACACCATGCTCTGTGGCTCTGCGGCACTCTCAATAGGCCTATTGCCAAAGGATTTCTTCACCTACCTGTCGCAAGATTTGTGAATGTTGCAAGTACCCAGCCTATTGTAGCATTCAACAGTGAATCGCTCACGACAATCAACCTGGGTATTAGATAATTAGGTATGATTGGTCTTTGATTAATGTTGATGCTTACTGTCGTGGGGAAAAGAGATGACAATAACTGAAGACTTGTGGAAATTCGCCGACTTTAAATGGATTTAATGAGACAATACAAGTGAGTCGCGAAGACTAGCTGCTTGTTTTATCAAATTCCAGGAGGGAAATGATCGACCTGTAAGCATCATAGGGCAACTCTGAAGACCCATTAATTTTCTTTAATGACACCACAGTGATTCATAATTTGTCTGGAAGGAAGGCAATCAAGCGGGTTCATGCTCCACAGCACAAGTAAAATAGATTGATTCAGTCTGTAATGTGGTCTTCTATTTGACCTGGTTTTTACGTCTCCCTTGACTGATCCACAGCAAAATGAGAGAAAGAGAGGGCGAGAGAGCGAGGGAAAAGAAAGACGGCAGTGTAGTATAATGGTTAAGGAACTGGACTTGTAACTGAAAGGTTGCAGGTTCGATTCCCAGGTAGGACACTGCCGTTGTACCCTTGTGCAAGGTACTTAACTTAATTGCATTGCATATATATATTATATCCAGTATGAATGGATAAATAAAATATAAGAAGTATGTATAAGATAAGTGGATAAGAGCGTCTGCCTAAATGTAATAAAATGTAAGACAGAGTGAGAGAGAGACAGAGAGAGAGAATAAGAGAGGGGAAAGAGAGAGTAAAGGATGTCTACACAAAATGGACACGAAACCAAATTACTATAAAACATGAACAAAACTGCACAGCCTTACTGCTGTCCGAGCACAGGCCTGAGGAGCATAGCACCTAACACTAACACACCCATTCCATCAACAATGCACTTTTCATTTAATATTTGTTGTTTTAGGATCACAGTTGTTTCTCAGGTGTCCTTTAACCGTTTGTAAATGAGTGTACAACTATTGTAATTCTGTATGTCAACTGCTGCTCTCCTGCTTTTAAAAAAAAAAAAGTTTTTTAAAGATTACTGTGAATGCCATTAAATGCCCATCGGAGCATGTATCCTTGTCTCCTGTTCAAAACAATCTTCAGCCAGCCTACTGCTGGGCTAAAAGAGACATTTTCAACTCCCAGCAATTCATTATGCTTCTAACACAGACATTTAATAAAAAGTCTTTTTATTTTATTTTAAATAACCACTTTTTATTATTTCATTGTGAATAAGTTGGTTCACGTGCTAAAAGACACCATTTATGTCTCCAATAATTTTTTTACAGAAACAGACATAAATTCAATATACAATATCACTGATGATGTATCATGATAATTCATATTAAACAGGAATTAAAATGTACTTCTCACTGCAGTTCCATTGAAATGTGAAATAGGATGGGTCACAATCTGATTATATTTTTAAAAAACTCGTCCTTTGAATATAGCAACCATTGTTTTTCTTCCCAAAGAGGGAAAACGTCTCTCAATAAATTCCACAAGAATGTGCAATGAAACATAATTTATCGGAGAAGAGAATTAGCGTACTCTCCAGCTCGAAGTCTTCAAAAAAAAAATTCTAATTAAAGTTGAATAGCTTCAATGCCATTACCGTTATTCCAACCTATTTCAACCAAACAAAAAATACATTTTTGCATCTATTCATGACAAAAACATTTCCATTCATTCCCTGCATCAGCAACCAAGTAAACCGAAGTACTGTCTGGAATGCAATATAAAAATGCATCTTACCAAAGTGGAGAATTCGGCTATCCTCGTTCTTACTGAGATTTGCCGCAAGTTCCGTTCCCTTCTCTGCGTCGGTAGGTAATTATTTCCCCTTTTCGGCGATGTATGGGTTAAGCCGCTGAGTTAGCCGGTCGCTGGATTTGAAGCAATAGGATAAGTTTGTGACTTGTGATTGACTCAAAAGCGTCTGACCCGTGCCTTTTATAGCGATGAGACACAGCTGAAGGAGACGATAAAAAAATTCTTAACTCGTTCCCTTGACTCCCCGACAGGCCCCCCTCCTTGTGAGGAAGGATATGTTCTTGGCAAGCCCCCCGCACCCTGACGTAGGGATTTGAGGGAAAAACGTAAGACATCGAGCAATGACTATCTATCCGTTCCTTAATTATGTTCGCTACTTATTTTAACTACCTTAGACGTAATGATGAATTAATTTTATGTTTAGTGTTGAACACTAACCACAAAATTTTGTGAGCAAACTATGGATGACATGAACGTCAAAGACTTGTGCTCTTCTTATTATTATCATTCCTATTATTGACTGGTTTTCAAAATGAAACTTGAAGCTTTGAAAGAACACACAATTGTGAGGTGTCAAATATGTCAGTTGGCATTCATTTTGCCCAATGTCAAATTAAGTACGTCTTAATGATTTCTGAGAACATCTGCACAAGAGGAGCCCGGTTGGCACAGTGACACGAAACCACTGCCTGTCATGTTCAGGCTGTAGGGATGTTTCTTCATGCCATCCTTTCATTCTGAAGCAACTATATTCCTCTAGAGAACAATTCATTTGTCCCATATTGCACTAGTTTTATAATTTGTATTTTACTGTGAGCTGCATTGGGTTGCATAGATCAATGGGACTGAATAAAGGCAACTGTAAAATACGAAACCAATGGGACAACCGCACATATGAGCAGCGATGGGTTAGAACATTTTACAACACTATTGGACAATGGCAAAGGAGATTGCATGTCTATAACAGTAGAGAGAAGTGGGCAACAAGAACATGTTGTGCAAGATTAGCTGTTCGGTTAGCAGCTAAAATCATCATTCTTTAGCAGAAGGAAGGAAAAAAAACAGGCAAATGAACCAATGTCACAATTTTTTAGGTGATTTTGTAATATACAACAGTTTTGGGTACCATAAGGAAATAATATGGTTCATTAGTTAAGTCCCTTAAAGCCTGTTTCTGTGCAACACATATTGATAATAAATATGATAAAAGAAAATACACGTTATGCAAAATGTCTAATGGGAATACCAACATTACGGGGGTTAAACTGAGCACGGCAGACAAGATTCAGAATGATCCTGCTGTCTCGGCCCTTTCTAGTCAGCACGGAACATCAGTTAACTTAAACATCAGTCATTACTTCTTGGCTTCAATAATAGAGACAATCAGCATTTTGTACAACAGATTATGACGATGTGAAGAGATATGCTGCTGGAACTGTGGATCCCTCCCCTCCGAAATTTTCCTCAGCATTGGCCGACATGTTACTCCAACCCTGTCCCAAAAAACACTCTCTGTGAGGCCATATACTTTCTCCCCCTCCTGAATTGGTGAAAGCTTCCATGTTCCACCGTTCCGGCTGGGACGGAATTTATGTGCTATGCGACGCAAAACCGTAAGTCAAGAGGTTTCTAGGTCAGATATTGAAGTTTCCCCACACATACTGCGTTTTAAACACTCAAAGTAGAGCGGGACTCTGACAAGGCCAACCATAACTTGGAGCTGGTAAATAGTCAGGACTTTTTGAATTTAATGTTAAAAACGGACCCTTCAGACGCGGGGAGGCTGCAGAAAGGCCGCATTATGTAACCGCAGAGCTCTGCATCAGCAGCAGAGGAGCCCTAAATAAAACACCGCAGCTCAAACTCACACGTTCTCTGTCCAGGGATCCCCCAACAAAAATTCAAACCTCGGGCAGAAACCATTCATCATCTTCACTCTCCAGACAGGGTCCGTAGTTTGGTAGTTACTCTGGATTCCGGCGCATGGCCGTGGTGTTTAGCCTTAGTTGAGCTATAATTTAAAAACTCAACATATAATTAACGGAATTGTATTTATTGAGAAGGCCTGGAGTAACAACACGGCAGATAAAAGTTCGGAACCATTTCATTTGCAGCAAAAGCTGGAATGTCTAGCAAGACAAAACCATTATTGTATGCACTTCGTGTTCAGCGTATACACTTGCCATTTCTGTATCAGGAAATATTTTAATTGAACTCATGTGCACAGAAACAGGCATATTTCCGTACCTGTTGTTACTGAGACCAGTTTACTGGACCTCTAGAGGCACAGGATTTCTCAAGATTAATTTGTATTGCAGACGTTACGGTCTATTCAGTCCATTGTAGGTCATGTACACAGCTGATAGCACACATTTAGCTATTTGAGGGTGCAATACTCACATTCTTGTTTGAGTACAGGATGCACACGATCACAAAACTGCCCATTCTGCTGCATGCTGTTCAGAAACTGAAATTTAAAGGTATATTTGGAGACAACACTGTGCACCTTCATCGGAGAAGAAATTATGTGCTTTCAGAAAACAAACATGCCCCCTTTTCCATGATCAACATTTAGAATTTCATGATGTAATCGCCAAAGCACCGAATGAGATCCTCAACATTTCCTACGGCCTGGGCATAAGACGTCGACTGTAACCTAAGCCGAGCGGAGCCCCTGTCCACGTGCTTCCGCCCAAGAGAGAAGGCCTCACGCTTACCTCCCAATTCCCCGGGACACCCCCCTGCCCCATTAAGTCAGACAGGCGTCCTCGTAACCAGTTTATTTGGAGAAAGACCAGAGATCCTCAAGAGTCTGTCAGCCAGGTCTGTTTTTTTTTGCCGTGAGCAACCGCGGTCTGCTTCGTGGAGCACCTCACAGGAACACTTGGGATGGACAGGGAGTCCAGTAGGGGGTGTGCCCTGAGACAGAGGCCGAAAGTGGGAGGGGCGCAGGGGAGAGGACAATGGTCTGGACAGGTGACAGGGTGGGGGGAGGCTTGGAGAAGTGTACTGAATGCAGGCGATGGAGACCCAAGGCCCAGAGATGACAAGGTACATGGAAATGACCAAAAGAGAATGCTGCCGTTATAGATCACATTTTACTATTCCTCTCAACGGGCCTCCAAGATGAGTAGCAGTCATTAAAATCAAATTGTTAAACTCGATGTTTCCCGTAATTCAAGATCTTTGGAAGTACAATATCCTTGGAAATGAAATCTACAAAAACAAGGAGTGTGTCATAGATGCAAAGCACTAATGTTACAGAGTCCCATTAAGTGCGAGTGGTTGAAATAGCGTTCAATAAGCTACAGTGTAGGCCTATGTGTGTTCAGTAAGTATAAGGCTTGCTGTTCAGCTCTGAATGTTGGTTGCAAGCAGAGGCCGTAGAAACTGTTGTTTTGTTGATGGATAACTTTACTTAATTAAACTGGTACACAATCAATGCCCATTTAAAGTCATACAGAAACCGTTTGGAATAGGGGTAGGCTATACTAAGAGATTACTTTGTCAGTGATTGGATCAACAACCTCTCCATCACTAACAAATGTATACTTAAAATGTTTTTTTTCTACTTCGTATACAGGGTCACTTTGTGCAACAGCCCAGCGAACAGGGAATGCATAACTCAACGACCTGACCATAGCGAGGCTAGATGTGCGGCTCGTTATGCATCGACTGCGTGCGCTGCCAGCGAGTGGCACCCGGAGGCAACAGTTATTTCTCATTTTTGTCTCGTAAGCGGAGATTAAATAAATGCGTTTCAAAATATCGACCTCAAAGTTTCCTAAAGAAAAGGTGACTTCCAATGGCGGCTGACTTAACGGACTACGGATTTAAATCATGAAGAGCAATTTCAGTTAAACATGCAGTGATTCTTGCTGTAATTGAGGCTTTTTGTTCATCTGCCCTCAGGATGACACTTTTTAAACTTGAGCATTTAACAAACATCTGGGGGACGAACACGTAAATTATCCAACAGGAAAAAGTACAATTACAAGATCTGAGAGACACAATACAACAGTCACGGCACTGTTCACCACATTGTAAGCCACTACCACCTGAATAACTATACATTAAAAGAAAAAAACATAGGTCACTCAAGCCATTACTAACATTTCAGTGAGGCATGAGATTACTGTGAAAATAGAGTGTTGGATTTTACGGAGCAACAGCAACAAGTAGGCCACAAAAGCAAAAGGTTCACTTGAAACAGCATGGCACCATGAACTGTACACTTGTCAAAAGTTAATGGTCGGAAAAGAAAAGAAAACGTGCTCTGAAATTCACATAACCCTGGGATATGTGGTCATATAATCCACCGTCATATTATCGCCTTACTGCTTTTCAAGGTGAGGAAACGGGTCACAAACAGGGCTCGCGCACGTCTAAGACAAGTCACAGAGTGTATTAGCATGCCTCTTTATGATGACTTACTGGTGTATTCTGGTGCACGAAGCATGCTATGGTTACAAACTTCAAAGCGCAATCTTTTGGGCGATAGCTAGAGTACTGGTTCTGTGTTGAATTCCAATGACGATTGCAGCTTGAAGTCCTACAGAACAAAGGACACACAAACTAAACACAAATTGTAGTTTACTAAAGCTTTTAGGCAGCAGCTAGCATTTTGGATTCATGTGGTAATTTAAGCGAGCATTAAGAGCTCTGCGCTTATTGTGGAAGTTTAGCTAGTTATGGTGTTGTACTGCAGTTATTTCTGCCATTTGTGCTCTGCGTTGGTACCCTCCTTTTTCTTCAAAAACCGGCTCCCAGTGGACAAGCCAGTACTCTCACGACAATTCATCAGTCAATACATTTTCTCCACAATTTTATTTGACCAACTAACAAATAAATATGAAGCTGGAGGCTTCAAATAAACAACACAGCTCGAGTGTGTCACGGTTTTTGCCCCAGTGCCATAAGATGTCAGTGGACAGTGTTAGAATTCACAAACTGAACCAAAAGCATTGAAGAGATTGAGCCAGTTTACCTGCCATTAGAAAGCAATGGGCTCCTGAACAAACTGATACTGCAGTGTTTAGGTCTGTTACAGATGTACACAGTAACAATACTTTAGAAAAACAAGACTATATCAACATTTACACCATAGATTGAGTGTTAGATATGACTTTATTTTCCCTGTATGAAACTGAAGTCAAATATGGGGAACATTTGATAAAATTGTGGTGACAGGGATTTATTTAAAAGGCAACAGGTTCAATGAAAGCATTTTCCTTTGGTTTTGAAGAAAATGTGTCTATATATATGTATATATATAAAATAATCTGGAAACTAAATCCACAAGTGCACTTCACCAGGTGGAACTTGGCTAATTGAAATTTAACTGCAAAATATTGTGGATTCAAAGGTTGCCAGAGATGACAATTTCGGGGTTTTTTTTTGTGTGGAAATTCAATTCAACTGATGTTAAAGCAAATCCTCTTCAGTCCTGGCAAAATATGAACTTAAAAAGGACGACCATTTTAAACACCCAAATTAGATACATTAATGTCACAGATACAAGCGGATCCATAAAGAAATTAATTTCTTAAAAGGAACACAGATTTCCAAACACTTCAAGAAAGAGGTTATACTTTGTCAACTTCTGAACCAGCCTTTCCTTGCCCAACATGAAACAAACAGTACAAAATAATTTCCTTGGCTCTTGCTTTCTGGCTGCAATGCCTCAGTAGGAAAATCGTATTTCACATGGCACCATCGTCAACTCGTTATGACCAACATTCCTCTGGACAGAGGCAAGACAGGATAAGAGCAACTTTACAAAGGACCTGTACACCTAAACTTTATTGATTTGACAGTGAGGTCTTTCAATCAGTGTTGCCTATTAGGGACACACACAAGTAGTCTTGAGACACAACATAGTTGCTCAAAGTAATGAGAATGTAATTTGCTGTAGTTCAAAAATATACACACTCTATAAAGGGATAAACGCTGACTAGTACTTTTGGAAGTTGCATTTGAAAGAAAGGTACTTTTGAATAATTTCCTTCATAGTGCAGGTACAACTACCCTTAATATTTGCATGTAAACACTGACAATTTGGTATGAAATACTTGAAGATGGAAAGAAATTAAAACTGATCAAATAAAGGACTTGTACAATTTTATTGGTTGTGCTTTAGCATGGGTAATTTTAAATCATACCAATCGAGGGAAACTGGGGGAAATTCTTACGCACCAATAATTTAGAAAAAAAAACAAATTGATATTTTTTCCTTTAAATTGAAATAAATACAATAAATGGCAATAAGAAGCGAAATTTTGGAAACGACGGCAGAATAGTATTTGTGCGCATTCAACATAGGGCTTTAGTGAAGTGGAGGTCTGCTCCCTGCCAGGTGGGCCCATCCTAAGGAAGTACCTCTAACATTCTGCAGAATGATAAACCGCTCTGGGTCTGATTTGTTTGAATTCATACCCCAAACATGCGGGCGAAGCACACTCAGTTAGACAATCATTAGCCAGCACGACGGCCGCTTTCTTTAGCAGTAGTCAAAGGGGGGACGGTCAATTAATATAAACATCACTGGCAGCCAGTGTGAGCCAAAGTGGAAGATTCCATCCGATGCAGGAAAAGGGGGGTGGGACAGAGGAAGAAAAAAGGCATGGAAGAAACAAAGGCGGACATTAGTTGTGGAGTATCTCCATATTCATTGGTATTTCTCCAGCTTGTGTACAGAAAGCATTATCGCCACAACTCCCCAGAGAGTGAGATAAAGTCACCATCACTCAGGTTTATTTTTTTGTGTTTTTTTTTGTTTTTGTTTTTTTTTGTTTTTGTTTTTTTAAACAGTTAACTGCAAAAATGTGCATCTGCACATGCAGTTTTTTTTCTTTTCTTTTTTAAACATTTTTATTCATTTACATTTTTACGTGCACGTAAGCCTTTTGCTTTATCCTAAAGCGCATTAAAATAGTTTAGATTCTCTTTATTCTAATTCTACACGCAGAAATCACACAGAAGTTCTCTTCACCAACAAAAAAAACAAAAAAAGAAAAGAAAAAAGGCAGTTTGTTGCAGCGCACGGCAGCACCTCTGGTTTGCGCTTGTATCGATAGCTGAAGTGTCTCCTATATTTAAAAGCATTAGGAAGGTTAGGTGAGGAAAGGAGAAGAGAAGGATGGTGGTGAAGAGAAGAATCTTCACGTCTCAGGAGTGAAGGAAAGGAAGATTCAAACATTACGGTCTACACACAAGTTTTGTTTGCTGGTACAGGACCCCTTGTGCACTAACCAAATTTGAAAAGGAATCTACTGCTGGAAATTCATCAGGTGAGCCACTCCCCTTGGCTAAAAGGCTATATAGTTATTTTCTCTGCCCTTTCTTTTAAAAAGAGAAAAAAAAATTTGACCAAAAAAAAAAAAAGAATAACATTCCAGTTGTCCCATGACTGCAGCCTCAGCTGGTACAGTTCTCACAAGCTAATACATGCTCCCAGTTTGCATGAGGGAGGGGGTGCACAACTAGTCTCAGGTGCTTGCCGTCTTCATCACCCCGTCCAACTTTTTTTCCCTCTATGCGGTTAAAAACTCAGCAGTGCTGCGCAGACACACGGACGCGGTCTTGAGTAGGTCTTTAGCAACGTTTTTGCGTCTTCGTTCTTCTTCCAAAAGGATAAAAAGGATAAAGGAGTCGTTGGGAAAGCAGGGGGCAAAGGGAGAGAGGGGGAAAACCTTGCGAGTGAGAAGTAGGAGCAGGGCAGTGTTCTCCTGGAGCAGTCGCTGCGTTGTGACTAAGTGATGTCCACACGCCGGTAGTACAGCAGGTAAGCGGTGCGCTCGGCGGTCTGCTTCACCACGTGGTACTGGCTGATCACCTTCACAGTCTGGTCATCGATGCGCAGCCAGCCGTTCAGACCGATGTGGAAGACGTCCGTGGTGTAATGGCCGCCGGTAGCACTGTTCCCATGGTGATACACAACTGCATGAGGCACAAGAGAGCAAAAAGTCACATACAACAATCAGCAATAAACTATTTATTTTTCTTTCCAAATCCCCTCCAGTACAGGTCAAAGTAAAAGACATTTCAGTTTTCCTTGTATAGCAGGTGACAATTGTTTTTGTGTTGAAAAAAAAAAAATGTCTTAAGGAATGCATACTCAAGCCAACCAAGCCGAAAACATTGAAAATACATATAGCATGACAGAAAGATCATCAAACACCTATATCCTTCCATGTCATTGCAACAGCACATAATGCAGGAGGAGAAAACCATAGGTAAAAGCATTTCTGCATGCTCTGCCACGCACCATCATCTACCGTGCGTTCCGTATCAAAAGAAATGTGGTTATGGTTCATATATTATCATCAAATGGTGGTATAATTACTCCGAAGACTGGCGATTGATAGAACAAATGACAAAGCTGAAAAATAGCAAAACATTTTCCTGAGACTCGTAGTTCCAAGTCTGAAAAAGGGCCAGCAGTCTGTGTGATGCTCAGGGGCTCCACTGAAGCCATACATGGCCACAAGCAGAACACGACGGTCGTACCGCAACGTCTACAAAGCGGCGTGTAACAGTATCTGCACAATTATCACAAACAAAAAGGACTCCAGAAGGAAACATCTTTCCCATTTCATTTTTAGCAAACAGTGGCATACACAACACTTTCCATTTTACCATGTAAACACAGGAAAATTAACTTAGATGTTCTTGGAAAAGGGGCCCTTGGAAATGGACCAATTTAAGATAAAAGCTCTAGCATGCCATATGCCTTCCAAAAGAGTAAAACGACTTCAGCATTTTCACTGAATTCCACCCTTCTCTTAGGCCAGATGGACAAAAAGAAACAAAGTTGACCTTCGCCTGCAGCTAGAGGAAAATGGCCTGTGCGGCTATTGCTCCTGTCGCCAAGGATCCTTGTACTGGAAAAGCCTCGACAACCGAGCGTCTTTTCCCATCTAATAAAAATAAACAGCGGAGTATAATTTACTTTGAAACTATCAGAGACGAATAAGACCCAACATCCATCGGGAGTGTGTGTCCGTTTACACGGCTCACCGAGCCGTGCCTGGGGGGGGGGGGCAATGGGTAGCAAGGGGGAGGGGTCTCCTTTTCATTGGAGGACACTGCATGCTGAATAAGCAGTTGGAAATAGTGACCGCCACTGCAGAACTCCCATAAGCGGATCTTGAAAAGGCTACCCAACGAGAGCACCGAGCGCAAGAGTGTTTCATGGCGGAACGCTTCCCGGTGAAGGCGCACTTTCATCTCCTCAGACCGCCAATCGTTTATAAATCACCCGTCTCAAGCGGAGCCTCGTATTAGGAGGGCGGCATGGAGGAACCACAGCAGAAATGCAGGCTGGAGAAAATGGGCAGCACATTGCAGACTTTGCTGTATAGAGGTTTGGGGCTAAAGACGGTAAACGCACCTCTTTAACAATTAAATGCAGAGCTCCGAGTAATCTCTGCTCAAAACTGTCCCAATATATTAACATGTCCCCCTTTATACTCCACATAAATGCAGTCTATTCAGAGGTCCAATACCACTCTCCCGATGCCACGCGTTTTACTTGCCAGTAGGGAATAGTAGTTAATCTTACAAACTATTGTGAAATAAAATACCCTTCTTGGGTTTAATGCCTTCATGATTTGAATTGCCATGTATTACAGTTAGAGCCAGAAGATGTCAGTTGCAACAACAGCATTCTAAAATGAAATCTGAGTATAAAAACGCACTTGGCGTAAACATATGGAAAAAAAAAAAACACCATCCAAAGAGCTTTAATACATCATCT
Organism: Ilyophis sp. 1 JC-2022; assembly: GCA_022702515.1. NCBI lineage: Eukaryota > Metazoa > Chordata > Actinopteri > Anguilliformes > Synaphobranchidae > Ilyophis > Ilyophis sp. 1 JC-2022. The sequence goes on along the minus strand of CM040399.1, from coordinate 48,905,409 downwards.
TGTTGTGTCGAACATTTTAACGAACAGATGAACAATATTAAGAAATATTACATTCAAAAGACTAATGCTGAAGTTTGACAGCTTTATTTTTGCGATGGAACGAATAGCAAAAAATAGGAAAATCCATTAAAACCGTTGTACTGAAGCAGTAAACATAAGGGTGGAAAAGAGATCACGACGATCTCCTGACATCGGAAAGAAGTATTTGGCACTTCAAACTTGAGAAATTGGAAAGGGGCAGTCATGCTTAAAAATGGCATACCTGCAAAGAGCCTGTATGTCCTTTGGCCTTTGAAAATTTTGCTCCGCACGCCTGGTGATAGGAGATCTGAAAGAAACATTTATTCATAATAACTTACGATATGAAAACATAAGAAGAAATTCTTGTAAGTCACATCAATTACTTTTATTAACTTGAAAACATTAAAATTGTTCTGCTGTTGCTAAATAAAATCCTGTTATCTTGTATTGCAGTACATTACACAATAAAATGTATAGCCAAAACAAAATCCAATGTCGGCTGGACCTCATTTTCACACAAGCCTCCCAAAGGCCTAACCAAGTGGTCAGTCAGTGCCAATATTGTTCACTGACCCTTTGCCATATGCCTCAACCACCGGGTACTCAGTATCCACTTTATTTGGTACACCTGCTCATGAAAGCAAATCGCCTGCTCCTCCAAACAGCAAATCATGTGGCTGCAACTCAATAGATAAAGCAGGCAGAGGTTTAGTTGTTGTTCGACCAAACATTAGACATGGGCAAGACCCATGGCCTAAGCGACTTTGACCATGGTAAGATTGTTGGTGCCAGACGTGGTGGTTCCTGCATCTCAGAAACAGCTGCCCTCCTGGGATTTTCACCCACTACAGTCTCTAGAGATTAGAGAAGGGTGCAATAAAATAAAAACATCCAGTGAGCAGCAGTTCTGTGGAGCGAAAATGCCTTGCTAATGAGGGAGGTCAGAGGAGAATGGGCATGGATCCATCCTGCCTTGTGTCAACAGTGCTAGCTGGTGCTGGTGGTGTAATGTGTGGAGAATGTTTTCTTGGCACACATTAGGACCCTTAATACCAACTGAGCATAATTTGAATGCCACGCCAGCCTAAGCATTGTTGCGGACCGTGAGCATCCCTTTACGGCCAGTCTACCCTTCTTCAAATGGATACCTTGAGCAGGATAATGCGCTCATCAAAGCACGCATCATCTCAAGCTGGCTCCAGAAACGTGACTGACTTCAAGTTACTCCAAGTGCCTGTGCAGTCCCCAGATTCCAATCCAGTAGAGCACCTTTGGGATGAGGTGGGACAACTTTGGGATGAGGTGGGAATGTGTCCAGCACATTGTTAAATCCATGATTTCAGGATGAGGATTTCAGGCGGTTCTGGAGGCAAAAGGGGGTCCTACCTGGCAGGTGTTCTGGATAGGTGTACCTAATAAAGTGGCCATAGAGTGTTTGTTAGCAATAATCCATGATTAGGACTAGATTATTCCACTTATACCATGGTCATTAGCCTCATATTAAGATGTGAGGTAGGGGTCTTTAAAATCTAGAGGCAATTTTCCCCAATTTTGTTGATTCCAGATTTCAGCAATGTAGCCACACTGTACTTGCCCCCTGGTTTAGTGGACTGTACCGAGGCATAAAACTCTCGTAAGGTCTCATTTAGCGTATCCGCAGAGTACGTCTCCAAATCCATGTCTTTTTGTTTTTGATAAAGTCTGTGTTTTAACTGCCCATTTTGTTGACTTTTTGCGATCAATCTCATTCTTCTCGTCTTTTTTTTTAATGTTCTTCAGTTCAACTTGATTTCTCTTATCCTCTCCATTTATTTTTACTCTGCTGTGTCCCATCCATCAAATATTTTATATACATTTTCCAAATAAATTGAAACAAATCATCCATTGTTTGTGTGTTTTCTTCATGTAGATTGTTAGTTGAACGTTTTTTTACTAGGCTTGCTACCGTTTTATAATGTTGCGATGGTTACATAGTAGGGGTGGGACAATGCACCGGTGCATCGCGATGCATCGATCCGAATGTGTAAATACAACTGCATCGATCTGCAAGATTCGAATCGATAAGCATCGATTAATATCGCATTTTAAATGAATGTACACGTATTCATTTATTCAAAAATTATTTAAAATATATATTTCTGAGACACGATTACTTTTAAAACTCTTTTGACCAGCTTAAATCCATGTTTCTGCTCCAACCCCAACGTAAGCATGAGTTGAAAGTAGCGACTATGAGACGGACAGATCTGAGCGAAATGGCTAGCTGCGTGCTCGCTGAGTGCGACAAAAGAGACAGAAACTCAGAATTTGCGATGTTCCGAACAGACAGTGGTATGGAAGCATTTCGGGTTTAGAAAGAAGGAGGGTGTACTTTACAAAACCGCTGCAATATGCAAGATCTGCCAAGTAGAAATCAGATACACAGGCAACACCACAAACATGATAAACCATTTGAGCCGACGATACACAATTGACGTGAAGCACAGCAAGCGCGTTAGCAAGCTGGTAAGCAAGCTAAACTCGGGAGTCATTGATGAGTTTCCTGGAGAAATGGCCAAACAGTTCTATTTTTTTGTATAATTGTTTTTATTCGTTTTTATACACATACCGTGTCCAGACAGTTAATTGTAAAGTGCTTTCTGATATTTAAATTTAAACCATTTTCTATTCAAAATCTAGTAGACGTTAGAGACAAAAAACAAAAATAGTAAGACTATTTCCAATGTCTTACGTTCAATTAATTATTATTACTACGTTAACTGTCCGATTCACAAAATGAATGTCGTGGAACCTAGATACACCATACCATGCAGAAAATACTTGAGTGAAAAATGTATACCTGCTCTGTATGAAGAGGTGAAGAAAACTGTTCGACTGTCCTTGCAAAACGCTACGAGAGTAGCTTTAACTACGGATGGATGGGCATCTTGCTCCACCGAAGTTCTAGATCGTACTAAGATTTAGGAAAGTACTATGCATGACACTAACCTATAGGCTATTTCATTTTTCTTGGCCCAGTTTAGTAATTGTTATACATTTAGCCATTTTCATTTTGTAAATAAAGGAAATGTATTAGGGCACCATGTCTGACACTGTTTGAAAAACAATAACCTAAATAGGGCAACTTTAGAAAATACACTGTTAGTCATGTTTATTGCTGCATTATTTGCTGCAGACAGCTGCAAAATGTATGGCATGCCTTAACAATAAACATAATGCTGTGAATTTGGTGTAAGGCTCTAATTGAATATTTAATTACTGCTGAATGTATCGATATCAAATCACATTAGCATACCTATTTAAAGTATCTAAATTAATCGAACCGAATCGAATCGAATCGAATCGTGGTCAAACGTAAGATATTATGATGCATCGAACCTTTGCCTAAAGAATCGGAAACGAATCGAATCGTGATGGGATTGAATCGTCCCACCCCTATTACATAGGTTGGTTAGCTGGCCAGGCAGTGTACGATTAAACTTGATCCGAACTACTTATGTGTTAAACGGTTTTAACGCACACCTTCAAGCCAATCAGAATCAAGTATTGACCCAGACTATGGTATAAATGTACACATGCACACACACCAGGAAGGCCCCAAACAGGTGCTTACAAGGACCACAGAAAATGCAATACACTTGGAATCAAGATGGACTTTATGGTTTAATACGCATACCAAAAAGGAGTCGGTTAGATTAGTATGATTGAGTGTTCCGGGCTTGTGAAGAGTTTTATAGCTTATTTTTCCAAATGTGAAAAAAGTAAACAGGTCAGTTAATATCTCCTCATTAAAATCATTTTAATGTACCAATAGGTACTGTTACCAATTACAGTACTAGTCACTGAGCGAAGAGTAAACTTGACTTTAAGGCTGCGTCCCAATCCGGTTTTTGCTCCACCCTCGTAAACTTCACTTGGGAGGACGTGATGCACTTGCGTTTAGCGAGTGGGAGGCAGCGAGGGGCCGGAGCGGGTTATTTGAATTGAGACACTTCACCCCATCCATACTGGGAAGTTAACCATGCTGCTGCAGTGGTGTATCATGGGATAAAATAGTGTAGCATTTAAATATATGGGCTAGTGACAGTCGGGGAAGTATAGGCTTAAGCATTTAAACCAAACATATTCTCAACCCGTTTCCGTTTGCTTGCTTGCTAGTCAATGAAACAATTAATTCCTTTAATAATCAAGACCAATTATGTAGCCTATAATGATTAACAAGTGACAATGACAAAGCGATAACTAACGTGAGAGTGGTTAATAAGGATGGATCAGAATAAATAATTGGCAAAAAATCCCGACATTTTCTCAGATGCACGTTAGCATTGCATTTTCTTCTCATCATGTTAAAGAATGTACACGCCACTCGATTTAGTCAAAACTATTTAAAAATTAGAGAGCATACATTTTTAAAGAAAAACCTCTTAAATTGCAAGAACCTGTGTTAAGGGCAACACGTATGCATTCTAGCAAAAATAAAAATGTACCCAAATATGTGCCGCTTATTGATAGCTAAACTGCAGAATCTTTGCATGACTAACAACATTTTGTCATCACAAATGTGGATATATAAAAATGCTGCACAAGTTTATTTACCTATTGGTCTTGGTTATTGAGAAAATCAATTGTTTGATTCTAAGACTATCAAATTATATGGGAAAATATTGAGAGTAACCTACTCTGTTTAAAAGCATGATTACAGAGAGCCTGGTTCTTTTCCATTCTGTATGCGTTTTTAATTTATAGCCCAATACTGCGATAAATAATATTAACATGATTATCACTGAACAGGAAGTTCAATGTGAATTATGGGTAATATGAGTTTACGAGGGTGGAGCAAAAACGGGATTGGGATGCAGCCTTTAATCTTGAATTTGACATGCTTGCTGTGACTGCTATTAGACAACATGCAAAGATGCATAAATAACACCAGCTCTTGCGGACAAGCTGAATTATTGTGCACTTAGTAACAAGAGGCATATTTACACTAAGTATCAACGAATGTCAAACAAGTTACGTCATTTGTGTCTAAAAGCCTACCCCTGGCCTTGATGGGTTTAAAGGGATTTCTGGGAATACATACCTTTGCTGATTTCCAAGTCAATGGGGTAATCGATGTTCTTGACTAGCTTCTGACAGCCTCCAGTCTTCTCAAACACAAACCTTTTGAGGTGGAGGACCAGCACAGGAGGAAGCTCTTCCAGGGTCACTCTCCGACTGATCTCAATCTGTAAGCAGAGAGAAATTAAGTGATTTTAGAGTGCGAAAGCAGCCTTCCTCTAGGATCTCATTAAACTGCACCTACATTCCAACAGTTATTACAACTTATTGTAAATCAAAACAACTTCTCTCATTCAGGGACAGTTTGTCCAAGCACAATTTGAATTGTCTGTGCAAACAAAACCATCAATGCAATCACTCAATCTTTACAAGTCACCAACTGGCTTTTAAGGAGGAATAATATGTTAACCATATTGTTGTAAAATTGTTGATCAAAGGGACAGTAATTACAGCCATTTTTCGGTCTGAGCGGTTGTCTCGTCGCGACTGAACCCTGTCCCTGCACCAGGGATGGGTCTGAAGAATTTCGCTGTTAGCAAAAAGATGTCTTAAAATCTGATTGGCTACATAGGCTCAGTGAAAAGTTAATTGTGGATTGTCCATCTTGCTGTGAAGATGGTCCAAAAAAATCCACAAACAAACGCAAGCGACTCCACATGTGGCAGGAGATTCATAAATGCACATCGAGTCTTTGTTTGCGAGTGCAAAAACATATTTATGAACCAATATATATTTTTTGTAAGATACAGATACAGAACATCTCAATGTGAATGCGATGACTTCCCGACGCCCACCTCCTGCTTGGTCTTAGTGGTGTACCCCTGAACAGACTCCCGTGCGACCAGAGCCTCCAGGGCCTCATGGACAGTGCGGATCTTCTCTGACTGGATATCCAGCTGCAGGGTGAAAAAAGGCTGCAGTGTAGCCGACTCCTTGGAGCTCTGCTGGTACACTACGGACCTGAGAGAAAGAGGTATCTGGTTACAGACGTGTCCCTATAATATGCGTTACAAGACTTTCAGTACAAAGTGGCCAATGAAACCCCACACCAGTAGCTAGAGCCTCATGGTGGTCTGAACACATGAAATACTCAATATTTCCCTCTCTGGTCCCATTTCCTAAGGACACTAAATGATGCAAATCATTAAACTGGCAAAAATCGTTCAGCTGGATGTAAAACAGCCAAAAAATAAACAGGTAATTATAATGTTAAATTATGAAAAACCTTGAGGATTTTTGCATGTTCTTTATATGCTGAATCAAACTGCAGCCGCCCACAGTGGTTGCATGGCAGGAAAACCCCATTAAGCATTTGATGGCATAGTATTAATAGTCCTTGTTACTGAGGTTTGGGGTTGTGGTCAGAATCATGGCAGCTCGCCAGGAAGCTCAGAGAAGGGATAACAGTCAACCAGAAGTCATGTCCTGAAAAGAACCTAATAGAAAAGGTTAAAGGTCACATTTAAACGCGCCGCTTTAACAGTGCGGTAGTCTTGAGACTACGGTGTTGATCCCATGTGGTTAAAGGCGTGACCGACATCAAGTCAAGTCCTCTGCAAAGTACACTTGACGCACTCAACCTTAAACTCTCTGGTGAGTTTGTCATCTGTACTATACCTGATATGACCTCCGAAGATGTCAGTAATGGGGGTTCGGATAAAGTCTGCCTGTCGAGTTATGGACGTCTTGTTTCGGGGCCCAACTTGCTCCCACTCATCTCCGCTGTCCTCCTCTTTGTCCACCATGTCCTCTTCAGCTCCCGGCTGGGACCCTGGACCATTCAGTGCGTCAACCTCTGTTAGTGAGACACGGACAACTGTCAAATGCAATGAAATGAAATAAAAATGTACAATGTAAAACAAATAAACCATACAGATAAAAACATAAAACAAAAGTTCCAACAGAAAGACAAATAGCATTGTGACATATGCAAGAAGAAACCTGCTTTCAGTAGAGTTAAGAAATGGGTATAGGGACACACCAGGGTGTGAAATTAACACCAGCCACCGGCCAAATGTTGGTAAAATTCTGATTGTGGCTGGTAAAATTTTTACTCTAGCAGCCACTTTGGCCGGTAACTAAGCGGGTTGTGCTATATTGTAAAAGCTAATGCGGCTGGTAAAACGTTGAAAATGGCTGGTGATTTTTAGAATCCACAAGCCACTCTGGCCAGTGGGTGAAAAAGTTAATTTCATACCCTGGTACACACCCTCCTCCAAAAAAAAGTCTGGAAACACTGTCTTTGAAAGGTATTAGTGAAGCGGACTTACTCTCCTCCTGTGGAGAGAGCAGCTTCTTCAGGGCCAGCATTTCCTCCTGTAGCCCGTTGAGGACGCAGCCCAGATACTCCTCTGCATCTTCCTGTCGGCCCTGAGAGCAGAGAAGCACACACTCGTTAGCGCACGCTGCCCGCGGCACAGCTGACTCACGAGGTCCCCTTTCACTGAGAGAACAGGCACGGACTGTTCCATCTGATGCACAGTGGGCTCACCACCTCAGGTGCGTTCATTAAAAACAGAACAAATTCCTGAAAAAAAGCAAGATCAGAGAATAACCCTTTTAATTAGCCATGGCCATCACCACACAAGCACAGACTAATTTTTATGGCATTCCACGCCAGATAAAGCTACCGGTACAGACTCTTCAACTCGAGACAACAAACACACTGTCAGCAGGCAAATGTGCACTAGTAAAGGGCACTTTGTTTTGTGAGGTTCAAGAACACTGGTCATCAACAAAATGTACAATAAGGCATTCCAAAGGGATGAAACGGAATTGACTTGCTTAACAGCTGAACACATTTTTTTTGGGCCAAATGTGCCGAGAGAGCTTAATGATACAACATGCAGTAGTACACATATTAAAAACATAGCTACATAAAGCAGAAAAAACCCTTTGCTAACTTACAAGCGCCGTGACGTGGTTTACCTTCTCAGAGAGACCCGACTTGATGACAGTGAGAAGTTTGTAGATGTAGGCAGGTTCAAAAGGAACACCTGGTCGAATATCTTTCATTATTTTGTCTCCAGCACCTAGACAAGGATTGAAAAAGTTAAACTCCAGTATGATAAAGTACTATAGTACTATATTAATTTGATACAACGCTGTGGGTCTTTTCTGAATGTAGGGGGGAAAAGACCTACCTTGCTGCTTCGCCTTCTGTGGAAAAGGCATATTGCTGAACTCATTCACAAGCCGAACACTGCAAGGTGGAACACAAGCATTGCTTACTGAAATTCACCTGCATTTACGCCACTGAAATTTTGCACAGATAATTGACGAGCATGTTAGTCAGACAGACAAAACTGCTGTGTGGTACTCACTAAAGTCATTTTCACAACCGTATGTAGCAGGCAAACGAGGCCACAAGAACATAGTACTCACAAGCTATGGATCATTGGCGTGGAGGTGCATGGACGCCGAGCGTCGTTCAACATGGGAATGGATTTCATCAGGTGGTACATGGGGGGGCAAGCAATCAGAGCCTGCAGGGTCTTCGGGTCAAAGTCAGGGGTCAAGAAAAAGCACTTCAAAGTGGGATTGAGAACGCAGCACGTGTAACATGAAACCTAAATGACGACGAACCGATCTGCGACAAAACCACCAGACAACTGTATTTCATACAGGGTGCTTTCTGTAGACTTCCAATTACAAAATAAAATCAACACACTAATTCAGCATAATAAAAAACAAAACGTCGGTCAAATTGACAGCTCGTCAAAGTATGGGCAGAAATAAAGGATACAGCGTTGATATAGCACCAGTTTCCCTTGTTTATCAGTCCTCTCGGTTGCAAAGACACCGGTTTGTGTATCAACTTCACATTTTCAATCAACTCTGAGGATGCAAAACAGACCAATCATGACACTGTTTATACAAAACTGGGTCATCTCACACCGGAATATATATGGTTATGAAATTTAGGCAAAGACGAGCAAAATTTATCAGTGAACTGCAGTGCTTCAACAATCCATACAAACACATTTGGGGGAAAAAAGCCCTGTATATCGCCATAAACAGATGTCCCTTGTCCTCATAGTGCATCACATGACAGACACATGAAGCTGAATTTCAGAAAAGGGTAACAATGTGCCACGCCTAGGAAGGGCTGCTGTCATCGTCAACACAGCTCCCATGGTAACGTGGAATCCAAACACTTAAGATTTTTTGTGAGTCGTCTGCGAGGGCAAGTCAGCAAGTTACTGAGAAAAGCTTATCAAACTTATTTGAACGTAGACACAGGCAGAGGGGGGTACGCTACAGAGGAATGCTGTGGAACGAGAGCTAAGCACTTCACCAGTGACCCTTCGAAAGCAGTCATGTTCAAATGCTTGACCCTTCTTCAAAACTCTTATATTAGACAGCATACAGCATACACTGCCGTTTAAAGACATTGAGTTGCGCTATTTATTCAAGGCTCCAGTGTTAGCAAGGTTAACTGCTTACTTGTAGAGCAGACAAAATCCAGTGATCTATTTAGAGCTTGCTGCTCATTAGAGGCTCTGTGAAATCATCCGACTCTTTCTGAAGAGACGCGACACGTTTAATGGAAACGTATCTTGCACGTGCACACAAGGCTGTGTGATTCTTCACAATCATTTAAAATATTCTGCTCATCATCACGGATCAATAATTAACCGTTAAATTTCCTTTTCCCCCTGTCAGAATGTAAATCATATATGCAGAGAACTCCAGCAAGAAAAGGCATTTATCATTCGAGAACATGGAAGACTACCATTTTGATTAATTGTGTACAAAAATACAAAGTAAGAAATCTTTTTCAACTGCCTTTCTCCGAACCGAACATGGATTTCAAGCCATTGAGTCTTAGTTCAGAAATTACATTTATAGCTTAACCTGCACTGTATTTCACAAGAACTTTTTGTACAAACACAAAAAAAAAGCTCATGAATCCATACAAAAAATGAGTCAAAAATGAATAAAACAAGCAGTAAACATCTCAGGCGAAGAATAAAATAAATAGTTCTGCCAAAATCCTCTCAACATGTTCACAACAAGTTTATTCAAAACTCCTGGCTGATGGTTTCAGCAATGGGACATGAACAAGCAAGGGCCAAGGGAGGAATTAAAAAACAAACTCACCACTTAGGATAAGCAGCTGTACACTGGGCAATATTATTGTTATTCGGACTATTTCTGTGTATTGTTGAGCTGAAACGTGGTTCAGGAGTCACTATGGTAACAGATATCATGGACGTGCAGGTCACTTGCACAATCACTATTACTTCTCAGTCACATGACTGCCAGAAACCAAGCTTTCATGTGCTTACACTAAAGACAACCTCACACTGATGGCATAGTCACAGAGAACATCTTAAGCAAATGGTAACAATGCTATGCTACTGCATTGTACTGGTAGAGGATGGAAAAAGGAACGCACTACATCGGGGAATATCGTCAAATTAGAAATAATGATGATTATTCATGTTTTAGCACCACCTGGTGGCCAATGAGATGCCATCTACACTCACATGTACACACTGAAGAGAGATCTAAGACTACTGCCTGAGCCATTCCTTTACACCTCCCTAATTTCCCTTTTGGTAACATCTCAAGTTTAAGAGAGAATTAATCTGGTCGTGGAAAGCATGCATTTAAATTAGTTAACAATGCCATATTAGCAAGCACACACTGGTTTTACAGTGCCAACATCAGTTTCAGTCCTGTATGGACCAGGTGTGCATTCTTTACACTAATGGTGGAGAAACACCAACTTAAATGTTTAAAGTGACAAAGTCGATCCATGTTGATGCATAAAGCCATTTAAGCACAAAGCACTGGAATGTGTATCAATGTCGTTACTGGGAGGTATACACTACCTGCAAGTTTGGGGGCCATGGGGTCTTCAGACACAGGGACTGGGCCTTCCCTGACCTCGTCCGTCTCCTCCGGTGTCTGAGCCGGGCTCGGGGCCACGCTGAGAGCAGCCGGTACATTTTTAACCTCCACGTAAGCCGGCGGGCCGCCGGGAAGGGGCTTAGAGTTGTGAAAGAGGCTGGCCCAGGACTTGGGCGGGTTTGCAGTGGGAGCGGCCGGAGGGAGTGGCGACCGGGGCTCCGTCACGGCCGGCGGGGCCTCAGCGGCCCCCGATGGCTGTCGCTCCGGCTCGCTCGCAGAGGAGTCCTTCTGTCCATCGACGGCAGAAATAGCGTCCGGTTCCGCCGGCCCGTTCGACACGAGGCTTTCCCCGTCACCCTGCCCGGCGCTGGTAGCGGAAGGGCAGGCGGCGCTGGGCGCTACGGTGCCCAGACATAGGGCAGTAGTGGTGGGGGGCAGAGGGGAGGTGGGGCTGGGGCTTTGGCTCCCGCTGCCAGGCAGTTCGGGGCTCTCAGGGGGAGGCGGCAACACCGGCGGCTGCTCAGCAGTCCTGCCTCCCTCCGTCACCCCGCTGCTGTGAGAGGACGAGGACGATGAGGAGGAGGCCATGTTGTTACTGTCCGAGGAAGAGCCGGCTCCGCTCGTATAGTCCAGAGAGGACTCGTCAGGGCTTTCACAAGTCCTCTCGGCGCCAGCTGTGGCTGACGCTGCTGCCACAGAGGCGGAGCTACACAGTTGGGCCACTGACCCGTCCTCCCCAGCCATGTCCTCAGGGCCCAGGCCTGTGACGCTGAGCGCGTGTCCATTCACCAGGCCCACATCCAGCGGGGCTTCGCCGTGGCCAGCCGAGCCACCGCTGGACCCCTCCAGGTAGTTGTAGTACCCAGGCGGCCGTTTTTTCTTCTTTTTGCGCTCTCGTTGCCCAAGGCTGCCCGGGCCCCCATCCAGGTCCTGGCCGACTCGACTTCCGTCCGAGGAGGGGAGCTCGGAGTCCGGGCAGTCCATGGAGTTGAAATCGGCGTCGGCGCCGTCGGGAACGTCGGCAGTGTGGCTGTGCATCGCTTTCTGTGAGGGCTGGCAGCCCAGGATGAACTCGGGGGCCTGGGGGTTGAGGGTGCTGGACACCTTCTGCAGAGAATCCTTCACCTCACAGTCAGGGGGCATCACCTCATCCACACCAAACTCAATGTGCTGGTAGTCTTCCCCTGTGCAGGGACACAAACGGCAGTCAGCTTCACCTCAGACCCGCACGTCCCCGGAGTAAAGGCGTGCAATAATAAGTCAGAAAAGTCCCGCTCATTTCATGCTTTTAATGTTCATGATGGCTGAACAGCCATTTATTTTGAGCAACAATAAGGGCTGTATCTTCATCAGCTTCTTAAATGACAAAGTTTTTATTTCGTTGGATTGTACTAAAGATAATGCCCCATGCCAGCGGTTAAGACTTCGCACTTATTTTTAACCTCAACGGAAATGGAAAATGACTAGTTAGGCGAGATTAACATTCTCATCTACTGAGCTATTGTGAAGTCAAGGTATATAATCAGCATTTATTTCATATCGTTATCCAATACACAAGAAAAATCAACTGTGATCCTTTTTCCTGACAAGTGTGTTAGTAGATGCAAGCAGATAATACTCTTCAGAGAAAGGTCAGATGTTGCTGAAGCGACATTGACAAGTAGAGGTCTGCATCCGGACCCGGACCCGGACCCGAACCCGAAGGAATGCTGTGATCAGGCCAATTTTAGCTCTGTGACGTCCAGTCAGATCGTTACAAAATAGTAGCATAGCAACACTTCTGCCAGCTGTCAACAACGATTGAGAACAATGGCAGAAAGATTCCAATTTTTGTAGTGTACCTTTATGCTCAACTAGCAAGTTAAAACAGCTGTAATTGGACAGCAAAGGGGCGATAAACATAACGTAACGTTTAACCCAAGGAAAAATGGCACTAAAGCTAGTTAGTTATTATTGTCTGGCTGCGTAAAATCTAGCGTTTTGCATAACGTTTGCATGCAATTGTGGTCATCATGAAATTAAAGCACAACTGAACTTTGGTAGAACTTTGGGTTGTGTAGTAACCTGGCCATGATACGAGTCCAAATGGTGGCGAAATATGTTAGTTAGTTGCTCTGTGCTCCCCTGGGGTGATAATCCAGAATAGGGTATTTCTTGCTCTTCTATCGGGCAGCTAAAACGGTCTCAAAATGACACTGCTAGCACGTATACGAACGTTAACAAAGTGGATTCTGTCAATACAAACAATAACCAGTCCTCGTACGTATTTTTATATTTTTTTTAATTAAAATTCTTGCGCCAGAAACAGCATTAATGTGCCGATGCATCAAAAACTCATTTGTGCAAATTCCCACGGAAGCAAGCGTTCCTGGTAGTATATATCTATGGTAAACAAACCGACCTGCCGACATTTTGCTCGTCTTTTCTGGTAGCTGACTAACAACACTGAAGAAAATTGTAATTTTGTAAAAAGTAATTTTAATTACACACAAAAAAAAAGGACTGGTTATTGCTTGTATTGAAAGAATCCACTTCGTTCACATACGTATACGTGCTAGAAGTGGCATTTTGAGACCGTTTTATCTGCCCAATTGAAGTGAATGGAGAGCGATAAATACCCTATTCTGGATTATCACCCCAGGGGAGCACAGAGCAACTAACTAACATCTTTCGCCACCATTTGGACTCATATCATGGACAGGTAACGACACAACCCAAGGTTCTACCAAAGTTCAGTTGTGCTGAACTACCAAAGTTCATGCTAGCTACGATGATTACAAACGTTAGCGCCCAGAGAAGCCACAATCTATCAAAACATGTTGAGTAAAGCAGGGAGCAAACATTAATGTAACCCCTATTCTTATTTCAAAGATGGTGTCATCCTTCGTTTGACTATCCCACAGCCATGGTAGTCGGTGGATTGTTAGCCTTGGTGGGCGGAACCGTTACACAGATATATCGCCAACATGATGCAAGTACATAAATGTGGCTATATAAATATATGCAGTGGTTGAAATCGAAAATTCCATTTAGATCATATCAGTGACTAAACTTTGTGGGTGGTTACTTTAACTCACTCGATTAGCTTGTTCGTGTACCTCATGTTACATTACTTCCGAACTGGGAAGCATAGAGACCTTTGTACATGACGGCAGAATAAACCCAAAAAAGTCCTATATATTATTTTTAAATCATGATGTGAACAGCCAATTACCACAGTTTGCAAATTACGTTTACAATATGTTGTTTGACCTGCAATATGCCCTTTAAAATATAAATCATTCCGCTATTTTACGAACGTACTTTATGCAATCACATACTGAAACACATACTGAGGACGACACTTCGGTGTTGTTCATGGCAAACTTAGCATCACGTTTAAGAAAATACGGCCGTTTTAATTTGCTAGTTGAGCATAACGGTACACTACAAAAAACGGAAGCTTTACTTTATGCCATTGTTGTCGATCATTGTTCACAGCTGGCAGAAATGTATCTCATCCGGTTCTGCAATCGCAAGCACCTTCATTATTTTCTATTGTGCTGTATGTTGTTGGCATATTACAGCGATTGGACTCTATTGGGTTTGGGCTTAATGTTTGGCTAGAGTTTGTCAGACTGGTTCGGATCGGGCCGTAAAGATGTCGGGTTTAGCGAGGCTCCGGCCTCATTTCTCGCCTGATGCAGACCTCTATTGGCAAGCAAGCTGTTCGATCACCAGTACCAACTGCCACTGGAAAATGACACATTTCCGGAGAATCTTAAAGTTTCCTTTGTTAGTTTGAATTATTAATCAATTCCAAAAGCAGTAACATTCAGATATACAGACTTGTTATAAAGGATATGATGAATCAGTCCAAAACCAGGTGAATTATCAATCATTAAAGCTGGTGTCAGCATTCCTTTGAAAGCATCAATGTAGCACTCACTCAGAAGAGGTTGCCTTCCCCACAGCTCATTTGGGGAGGGAGAAGAATTTAGGTTGTATTTTAAATTAATGGCAGCTAACCATGCAAAGATTTTAAAGAAAGGGGAGAGAGAGGAGGCCAGAGTTAAGAAAGCCATCAGTTTTCAGACCAAGGTTTGGATTCTGCTGCAAAAGGCCAATGTCGGGACCCATAACTCACCGCAAACCTGCCGTCTCATTGTGTCCGTAATGTAAGGCACAGGAGGAGTACAGTAACTTCCTAAATAATTAATACAAATTGTGATAAATATTCAGAGCAGAGAAATAAAAATACTGAATACTGCTCACGTGAATGGCCCAAGTTAAGATCGGCAGCAGATAATGTTTCAGACAGACATTACATAAGGAATCATAGTAACATAGTCGTGCCTTTTGGCATTTGCTCAGTATGGCTATCTAGTTCCAATAGCCGGCAATGAAAGCGGGCTTAGAGTCATGAGCATCAGTGTGAGCCCGAGGAGGGGTTAATGTTGCCTGATTTGGTAGGCAAACTTGGACTGGTCCCAGTCATGGTGTGCATGCAGGGAGGTGTGACTGGTTTCAGAGCCAAGAACACAGTTACACAACAGCGGTGGCCCTGACTGGGGTAAAGGGCTCAAGACTGCCGACCCTCTCTTTTAAAGATGGGACAGTACTTCAGATAAACACCAGAACTGCAACAGGGGCGGCTCTTACCTGAGGATTGGCTGACGGAGGGTACTTTGTCGTTGAATGGTGGAAGCTGTCAAAATAAGAACGCAAGTTTAATTGGAGGTGGGGTGCTGAAAATCACTATGTTACATTAAAATCAGTACATATTTATAGTCTGTGATCATTTTTAATCATTATATTCCCACGAGTTTATTATACTTATCTGCAATAAACAGGTGAACCCCGTGTTGTGATGGCTGCACATCTTTGTATACTCAACTTGTGGCAAAAAGCTGAATGA
This sequence comes from Ilyophis sp. 1 JC-2022, assembly GCA_022702515.1. NCBI lineage: Eukaryota > Metazoa > Chordata > Actinopteri > Anguilliformes > Synaphobranchidae > Ilyophis > Ilyophis sp. 1 JC-2022. The sequence goes on along the minus strand of CM040399.1, from coordinate 48,889,571 downwards.
ATTCAACCAACACTTCTGTCAACTTCAAAACCTAGTCGTTACGCAATGAATACAAACACTGCCTTTCAGAATCCAAATTGGCAGCTAGCTTTGTATCAAATGCAAAAAGACAACAGTACAATTTCTGTGTTGTGACTGTTACCTATGGGGAGTATGTGCTAAATAAACAACATTAATGATATTGGACAGAGTTCATCTGTTATTGCCGACAGCTACATCTTAAGGAAGGGACTGAGTGAGGCTTCTGATCCCAATGTACTATTCCAAGACTGAAAATTTGGACTTGGGAAGGATACGGAAGCTGAATAAATCTGGCAAGAGGGATGCACTTGTGCATTAAACAATGTGATTATGGTTCTGCATAGTCAATACCTTGATCAACTCTCACAAAAGGCATGTGTTTGGTAACTCTGGCCTTGCAGCTTGAATCCTCAAAAGAGAACTACCCATTCTCAGTCGTTAGTTTCTCGTCTTCCGTTTGAGTGCCAAGCCCAAGACTTTGGATAAATTGTTGAATAAGCAAGGATTACGAGATTCTCAGGTAGGAGGTCTAGCGAAAGCAGACTCGCAAAACACGGTCATGCCATGTCATTGCACACGCCATGACACCCAACATCTGACGGTTCTGAAAGGTTTCCTGCAGTTAGAAAGTGTTACGATAAGCATTCATTTTACATTATTTTGTAGAAATATAATTTCAGCTCTGAGAAATCAAGCCAATTGATTGCACCCAAATTGGATATTTTAGCTTGGTATGATTCACATAATACTAAAATAAAATGTCCAATTCAGGTGCCTCAATTCACTTGATTTCTCACAGATTAAATTATATTTTGACAAAATAACGTTACGTGAATGCTCATCTTATCCGTGTCCAACTACAGTCAACATTTCAGAACAATCAGACATGGTAGGTGCTGAAATCCACTTTGTGCGAAATGACACGGAATGAGCCGACAGCAATGCCTGCAATCAAATCTCGACTACCGGTGTCAACTGTGACAGGAAGTCCAATGTGCCCACAGCGACACTTGTGCTTTAAGGCTATACTAAGGAAATAAGCTACTTTGAAATTCAAACAGGAATTTTAAAAGTACAGGCAGTTTGACTTTACCTCAACATAACAGCGGGGGGTCACGAAGAACTGCGTAAACTCATCAGGGCTGAACTCCCCAAAGATGTACTGGAAAAAAGAAAATCAGTCAGTAAATTAGCAGTGAATCTGCTTCATTTTGTTGGGTGTTTGACATGAATTTGCTACATTATACAGCCACAAAGAAAATCATCCATTCCCGATTTTGTCCCACGTTTTCTAGTTTCACACTGATGATCGAACACGAAAGAACTGGATATTTCTGAGGTTTTTGTGTCGTGGTGTTTAAAATATTAGCTTTCACAACTTATAAGTGAACTGACATTTCCATCCAATATTCTTAGGGCCATCATGTCCCTAATGCACCACTGAACAGACCTCAAATGTGTATTGTGAGTCAAATGGAGAATACGTCAGTCAATTTCAAATCCACCAGGTTTAATCTTTTCTGAGATTACAGATGCTTGAGACCAGTGCAAAGCTGTCATAAGAGTGCTAGACTTGTGAACAATCCCATGGGTTCAAACAGAGATTACCGCCGATTCTACCATTACCCGGCAAATGCAGTGTTTCCCATACCATTAAACAATAGCGGCGCACCGCCGCTCCAGGAATCTGGCCGCCGCTACTGTATTATGTAGTAGCCTACCTGACAATAAACTACAGTATGATCATGCTCTCATTTGATACTAATGACGCCAAAGCGGTGCGTGCGCGCGCTGCTTTTAGCTGCATTTCCGAGCGCCTGCTGGTGCGTTCTCAAGTTCACGCTCTCGAACGCGGATGAAATCTAGAGCGCGCATCTATCAAGTCAGTGACAGACAGCGCGAATTGACGGTCACATACAGCGCAAGAGGATTCTGAAATATTCTGAGGTAAGTTAAGTCAGTCACTGAGAGGATTTTCTTGTTTTAATGACTGTTTTACTTTTCCAAATGTATGGAATAGAACCATAACCATTTAATAATGTTAGATGGCTATATAGATAGCTCGTTGAGGATTAACGTTACTTTAACGTTATCCATTCCCATCATGAAATGTAGGCTATCAGTAACGTTAGCTAACTAGCTAGCTAGCTAGCTTCTGATTTCTGGTTTGATACTGGCTAATGTTAGGCATACAGCGGTTAAATAATAGCTATTCATAGCTAGATCGCTAACGTTATTACAAGGCTAACGTCATTTGCAGATCAAAACAGACTTGAGGAACCGTCTGCAAGGAGAACACCTGGCAGCCTGCATGCGTCTCTCCATAAATGGGCCACCAGTTGGAGAATTCCCCTACCGACAGGCTATGGAGATTTTCTTTACAAAAGAAAGAAAAATAAAATGCAGTGATATAACATGCACAATGTGCAACAAAACGACCATTTGAGAGGTCTAACCCTAACCCCCAAAATAAAAAATTTTTTGCTGATTAATTGTTTTCTATCTTTTTTCAGTACAAAAAAGCAGAAGCAGAGTGAAAGCAGATGTTTAACTAATGGGCAAATTTTATTTGTGTTAGACCTTTGGAGATTGAGCTGGGTAGGCTTTCATGGTCATTGGTATCAAATGAGAGTATACGCATACTGTAGTTTATTGTCAGGTACTAAATGGCGCATTTTTATATACATAATACAGGTACTACATAATACAGTAGCAACGGCCAAATTCCTGGTGCGGCGCTATTGTTTAATGGTATGGGAAACACTGTTATTTTACCTCTCAAAAGTCACAGAAATGCATGAAATGAGCTCTTGTAAATTAAAAATTTTCTGGGGGAGTACCCCCAGACCCCCCGCCCAACCGCCATCCCCACCCCCGCCGCCACCTTATGAGCCACCGCTCCAGAAAAAAAAACTTAGGGGAAACACTGAAATGTGAGTAACACAAGGCAAAAACCAGAAGCCAGGCAGGGTGATTGCAAGCTAATCATATGAGCCTGGTTTTAAATTTAACAGTACAGACCAATCAAAAAGGGTTGCTTCCAAGATTAACCAATAAAGAAGGATTGCTCCCAACTACTCAAATTGCAAAAATAAAAATAAAAACTACCAAAAATACTAAAGCTATGCAGCACCATGAAAGGACAGGTGACATCAGTTTGACATTTCAGTTTAGAACCAATCAGCAGCAGCGATTTTAGAATAACAATCTTACATCACACATCTCCAAACCATGACTCAGGGTGGCATTCGGTTATTCTGGCCACATCAACAAATGCATCATTAGCCTACTTGTGCATGCTAACCAGTGCTGGGAAATGGATCGGACGGACCCGACCCAAAGTACAAGTCTGCAACTGGATTCTACTTCCCAGTTAGCCACGTCTCTGAAAAGATAACCTGCTTTCCCCTGCTGTCTATAATTAACTTAATCCCAGATGCCCTGTGTAACAGAGTGTCTCCAGTGTTACTGCTCACAGACCTAGAGGGGCTGTGTTAGACAGTCATTTTGATGCGATTACCTTGCAAAATAATAACTTGTGTTCATCTATTGGAAAAGCAGTTACCAATTTCATTAGTATAATCTATCAACAGCACAAATGCAAATCCTGGCTATGTAAATCCTAGCTTCTCAGCCATGGAGTAGCACTTTGGAACGCAAAAGCGGTGAAACGAGCTCGCGAGTGGGCGGATAATCCTCTCTCCACATTGGGACATGAAAGGCAGTGCAAGAGAAAAGAAAGTGCAGGTCAAGCATATGCAACTTTGGAAATGAGAAGCTACACTGCTGAAACGGCACTACGGGAGCAAACAATTATAATCCAAGAGGGCCTCCGGCCAGCTAATACAATCACAACAGCAAGAATGCCCATCTACTGCTCTACAATGTAGCATGCCGCACGTACCACACTAAGCTCCCAGTCACTTGTTCGCGTGGAGTGGGGATTACTGCAAATTAGCCATCTGTATTATTTGACTAGGGTGACACACTAGCCTTTACTGAATGGATGGAGCCCAGGCTGGAGTAAGGGCACGGCAACACAAACCGCTCAACTTCCAAGAACTACACATCTACGACTACAGATACTCTGAAGCGCAGGCAAAACAGATGCGTTAAGTCCATTTTCAACACAGGCAACAATGGGGAAAAAAACATTTGGTAATCAATGGAATACTTCTAGAACATTAAACATTATCCTGCTCCTCACACTGACAGTAAAACCCAATGAATGTCAACCCTAACATCAAGTAAGCAACTGTTTAAAGAGTTTAAATCTGTATGATCAAGTTCTAAAGCCCAGCTGCTTTCACAAGATTTAAGAAAATGACACCTTTACAGCACAACCCCCCACTATAAGACCAGCTTTACTTACAGGTCCTTCTATATGTATTATTACCTCCTATGGCATGGGTCTGAAATAGCTTTATTGTGCATCCACTGCATGTCTTCACCACAGCACCAACTATGCCACACTACCTCATCATCATACCTTTATTTAAACAGGGAAGGGCCATTGAGAGCAAGCTCTCTTTTACAAGGACGCCCTGTTTACAATACAAAAATAACAACAGTATAGAAAATATTAAAACAGAACAGCAGCATATAATATTACAGTATAAAAACTAAAATATTAATAAATAACAACATAAAAGCACTAAACATAACACGCAATGGATTAAACAGGATAATTACTAGAATCATAGGCAAACACACGCTCCTTTGATTCAACTTTGACCCCGAGTGGCGGAACAGAATTCCAGTCCAACTGAAGAAATGTTGATGCACAAAATGCTTCTTTTTTAAATTTTTAATCAAACATCATTAAAACAGGGTGCAAGTGCAATGCAATGAAAAAAAAGTAACGTTTCAATGTGAAACATTACAAAACTGAAGCGGATATCCACCACGTCAAAAGCCGCACCTGAGGATAGATGTTGTCATCGTCACCTTTTAAAGCAGAAATAACTGATAAACACTGGAGGAGGTTTTAAGAGTTTTTACAAATTTGTCTTCGTACAAATAAGTCTCAACATAATTTGGAAAAATGTTTAACCATTTAAGACAACTTATTGAAAACAGCTCTTAAAAATATGAAGGATTGGCACTGCATTGAGACATATTTTGTCAAGAGCAAGAAACAGACTACAGCAGTAACCTGTGGAAGACTCAGAAAGTCCAGGAAAGCACCAGTTATGCAAGACCAATTCAAACAGCTAGCCACCAGCATGATGATTTAAATCAATTCATCCATCACATGCAATTATGGCTGCATACGTGCAAAAAGCATCCCCCCCCCCTTTTTTTTTTTTTTTTTTTTACAAATACACAAACACTAAATATCGGCTATTTCTGATTAATGTTACCTGAAAAGAAAGCTACTGAATTTACACAGAACAGCACCTACTGTCCATTTCAGGGGTCATAGCTGATGTTTCCAAACAACACAGTTGAGGCCCGACACGGAAATGCAATGGGATAGTCCAAAGCAAACAGGAGATTACCAATGTTTGTGTGGTTGTTCTAACTTTAAACAAAAGATAACTGTTCTCACAGAGGACATGTTTATACTGTGAGGGTATGTCTGTTCTGAATAATACTAAAGCGATATTTGATAAATTACACATTTCTCTGCGACTGCTGTGACACCGGGGCCAGGTCAAGGGGAGGTGAACAGTAGGGGTAAAATGTCATCTTTACCAATGGGCCTATCTTTTTATTTTAAAAGATAGTGCTTATTTAAAAGTTTATGGAGCTTTTTACGGTTCTTAAATATCTCGACTATGAACAAATTGGTGGTCATTTGAAGTTCGGTCTTTATCAAAATGCAACAAACCTCTGATAGTACAATATTGAATGAAATTAAAGCCATATACACCACCATAAACCAATACATAATCTAACTGTTTTTGTGTCCAGTGGACTGGGAATGATCATTTTACTCTATTTAAAGAAAGTTTTGGTACTAATTGTTGTTATTTTATGGTTTACATTGTTCGGAAAAAAGGCGTTCTTCAGATTTTGCAGTGTCCTTCCGTTACCAGAAAACTCTCTATTTTCACTGTCATATCACATAACCTAATTGGGTAGTTTAACCCACTGACTGTAAAAAGATACTCAAACTGATGTAATATTGGGAACATTGAGTGCAAGGGCTGCCTTATACACAAGAACTAATAGTGTGTCCTTCCGTTACTTTTACCAATTGTCCTTCCGTTACCGGAACCACTGTGGGAAAAATGCTATAAAAATTTATTGGACCATGCCCTTGGTCTAATATTTGGCATGTTCATAGATGGATAGTCAATAGACCATTATCAGTCAGAAAAATACCAATACTTTGCCTGGAACCGCAGGTTTTGCATTGTTGAAAAAAAGGCAAAAAACAGATGTTGTTTTTGAGTCCTTCCGTTACCGGTGGGTTTTTGGCAAAATTACCCATGAAAATGACCCTTGACAAAAAACTTAGTGGATTTATTTTAAAGTACTAGGCAGCCCTCACTTCTCACAAGTGTTCTTTTCAACCTAACTGGTATAGCCTAGGAGCTAGAGCCAGCGTACAGCAAATTTGTCCTTCCGTTACCCCTTGACCTGGCCCACCGGTTTTCTACATCCAAAAAATATGCCGGTGTACAAAAGGCAATCTTAAAGCCTGCAACATTTGCATGTGTCAATTTAATCATTGTTGATATGTTGGAAAGTGTCCTGTTTGATAGAGATGTAGCTTTGCAAAAAAGAGACTGCACAAGCAGAGCACTGTGTATGACACATGGTTCCCATTGGTAAAAATTATTCAAAGATTTTCAGATCATGGAACTACCAGCAGCATTATTAAATTTGCGCATAATAAAGGGATACATCTAAACGTAAAACAATCAAATTCCAGTTAATTTTACACACTCTTATCAGACCCTAATAACACAAACCAAAATCAGCCTTCAAGCTGGCATTTCACTTCAGTGTTTCGTTCGTGTGTTTAAGCACTACACCAATAATCTTCAGGCAAAAAATAACGAGGAACAGCTATATGGTTAGTCGAATAAAATGAAATTAACGAGCCGTAAAATTATTTGCATACAATTTTTGTTCGTAGATTCTAATCGCCAATTGTCAACAAGTTGTTAACAGGTTTACATAAAGATTTGCGGTGGTCCCTGCACTTTGACCAGTGACTATGAAGAAAGGGGGATGGGCACACAACTATGATTCAGCCAAAATGTCATTCTCCATTACAGGCCACCATATAACACAACTACACAAGTTAGTTACCGTTAAGTGAGCATGCTGTCGCAAAGACACTCGAGGTAAAGGGAAATAAATAGCAAGTGAGCTATTTTGGCCCAAATGTGCATGCCTTCCAGAGGATCTGTCCATTTCAATAATGCCGTAATAGACGTAACATTCACTAAGTCACTGGGATAGTTCAGGTTATCTTAACGTTACTCGCCAACTTGAAATTAGTTCCCATTAATCAGAGATTGTATAGTAAATAACGTTACCTGTAAAACTAGCTCCTTGCTGAAATTGTGACAAAACATGTTACCTAACGTTATCTAGCTATGCAATTAAACCATAGCTAGATGTTTACTAGCTACTTAACATAATACCGTTTGCATATGATCTCACTGCTAACCGGTAATGCAAAACACCTACAGCAAGCAATAATTAGAAAGGAGTTAAACTGTTGAGCATTCACGTCGCTATATAGTTGCTCAGGTAAGCTCGCAATACATCGCTTCGTGATACAAGTTACATAAAAACAGCCATGAATCTCGGACGATTCGCTTGGCGGCTAACAGCTATTGCATTGCGCTCACGCGTTAGCGGTCACTAACGTTAGTACAAAATGGCTTTCTAGCCAGTGTAACGTTAGCTAAACAATGACAAGTGAGGAGAATAACGCTCAACGTTACCCGTATTTCTAGCGCACACAGAAACGGTTTCGCTAGTTAGCACGCACGAGTAGGCTGAAGTGAGACAATGAAGCGAAGCTAGCTAAGCTAACTTAGCCATGTTTCCTCCTCCATTAAACAGGCCCAGAAAGACGCGCTAGCTTAGATAGCGAGCTACTACCGTTAAAAAACACTAAACTTATTATAGTGACTCAGAGCACCGGTAAACAGTCACATTAAATTTAAACGGTCGTGTGCCACAGTCGCTCTGGTGCTAGTTGGCAGTTGGCATAAGCTAGCTACAAAAACGAGTAACATTAAACGAGCTAGTTTAAGGACTAAAGGTGTACAGCTATGCATGCGGGCCTTCATCTGTAACTAACGTTACTCCCTTTCACACAGTTTCAATGGGTCCCGATATGGGAAAGCGAAACCGCCCCAGCCAGCAGGGCCCAGCGGTACCGCATGTGACGGCAAATTATTTCACCTGCTGCTGCAATGTTCATACATTTCAAACAAAGTGATTTGCTCGTAATGTATATAATTTCAAATCATAATAAACTAAGCTGTTAACTACACCCCACCCCCCTTTTGCGTTCCGTCTCCATCGTAGTGATAAAAATGTGCACTCGGGTATAGGCCGATCGCTACAGAAGCAGGTGGGCCAGGCTCGCTAACGTTACTTGGTAGCGTTAGTAACGCTGCTGAAATTAAATTCACGTAAATGGTCTGTGTGTGCGTGTGGGGAGGACATCTGTTGAGATATTTTTGGGATGTGGCCGTCAAATGGAGGAATTGTCCTGCCAGTAAGATTTAGCACCAGCTAACCCACGATGAACGTTAGTCAGCTAGTCATATGAATGAACCAGGCGGCCCGGGCCTGCTCTTCCACACTTGCGCTTCACTGGAGAAAAGGGAATTCCCGTGCTGGTGCTTCACAGAAGATTAACCTGCAATTCTAACACATCCTGTATGACACCACCATACTTCAAAGGACCCATAACATTTAGACAGTTTGCTAGGCACATGAAACCACATGTATTATTTTAAGTAACGTTAGGCATGCGCTGCAATTTTGCATCTCAAAATTTCTCGCAATACGAACTAGCTAGCTAACGTTACTCGTATTAACGCAGAAGTCAAGTTGTTTTTACCTGGTTACTGCGTGCAGCCATGCTCCCGATGAGTTTTTTTTCTTTTATTACAGAATTTTAAAAAAAAACCAACGTCCTGCTTTGGGAAAATGCTGGAATGTATAGATTAATTTCTACAAATAAACATGTTGTTGTGTCACCTCATTCATTTTCACTCCCTAACCTGACTTATTATTTCGTGTGTAATCTCTTGCTCATGTATATCATGCCGCTTTCCTTGCCGCCATCTTTGACTCGCCTCGCCTCTGGCCTGCGCGCGCTCGAGAGCGTGAACTCTTCTTCTTCTTCTGCTTTTTTATTTTATGGCGGTTGGTACGAAACTTTAGTGGTGCATTTACCGCCACCCACTGGTCTGGAGTGTGGACTGGGACACAATAATATCCTTGCGTAATAATAAAAATTTTCAAATAAAAATCCTAATAATAAAATTTAAATGTATATTAATAATGACACTACATTACAGGCATTTAGCAGACGCTCTTATTCAGAGCGACTTACACAACTTTTAAGCATTTTTATTTACATATTATCCATTTATACAGCTGGATATATACTATATACTGAAGCAATTCAGGTTAAGTGCTTTGCTCAAGGGTACAACGGCAGTGTCCTGCGAATCGAACCTACAACCTCTCAGTTACAAGGCCAGTTCCTTAACCATTACACTACACTATACTAAATATGTAATAACTCCAAAAGAATTGTTATACATGTATCCCCTGTTAATAAATTAAAAATTATGTATATATTAAATTGTGCCCCCACTTCATATAGATTGGTTTTTAGTCTCTCTTTCTGTCTGACATATTTTATATAGCTGTATACTACATGAATTACTGTTTCTTGTTCACTGTTTCTTGCCATCTACATGTTTGTTTATCAAGAAAAGTGTACTATTTCAACCTGTGTGTCCTAACCTTAACCTTGTGATAACCCTGTCTTCCTTCCTATTTTCCTGTCCAGATTGTGTATTTCCAACCAATGGTTTTATTCTAAATAAGTGCCGACCTTTACTTTAACTGGTCTATTCATCTTGCCATCTCTTTTTAATTACATTTTTAATTACCTCTTTCACTTCTGCTTTCCTGATTTTAACATCTATCTGTATATGGTCTGTCTTTAATGCATTTTTGCAATTTTATCTGCTTCCTCGTTCCCTTTAACTCCCACATGAGCAGGTACCCATACAAATCTAACACTTAGTTTTAGTTTTTGTATTCTGAATAGTGTCTGAAGAATTTAAAATAAAATGTCCTGTCTGCGACTGGAATTAAAAGACTCCAAACTCATTAATACTGCGTATGAGTCAGAGCAGATGACCTCTGGTTGAGCTTTTTCTACCCATTGTAGTGTAATTACCATAGCCATCATTTCACTTGTAAATACAGATAAGTCATTAGGTAATATGTTTTCCATCTGGGATGACAAAAGCAGCTGAGACTCTTCCTGAATTTGGATCTTTTGATCCATCTGTAAAAATCCATAAAATTTTAATTCACTATACCTTCATAATTATTCCACCTCCGTTCATCTCTTATTTTGTAGTTCAAATTTTACCATTGGTTGTGGCCAGAGGTGTAAAATCCAGGTTCAGAAAGTAAAAGGATTTTACTTTCGCCTGGATTTGCTAATTAGCACAATTCCTCAGCCAGGAGGTAGAGCTGATTAGTGAAATCAGCTGGCTGAGTTCATGGTTGGAAGAAACACATGGCAGAACTTTTACTTTCTGACCCCTGGATTTTACACCGCTGGTTTTGGCAATAACCAAAGAGGTATAGCTGGATGAACCACTGGTGAGCTGTATTTCTTATTTAAAATCCCCATCTCGCTTGCCTTCTCCTTCACATTCCACCCAAAACTTTTGATGTTCCCTTTTTCATGCTCCCAACATGGTTCAATAACATTTTTTGTTGGGTGATCTATTTTGTGACCTTGCAGATTTGCCCAATATGTCATCATTAGCTGTTGCCTTCTCAGTGTGAATGACATTTCCCCCATCTTCACTTGCAAGGCTGACACTGAAGTACTTTTAAATGCTCAACAACATATCCTAAGTGCTTGTGCTTGAATCACATCAAATGTTTTGAGTAAGGTTTTTGAGGCTGACCCATATGCCTGACATCCATAATATAGCACTGATCTTATTTGTCCCATATTTTTTTCTTCCAAAGATGTCCTATCTGCTCCCAAATCCTTACCAACCAAACATCTTATTACATTCACAACTTTTTTTTTTTCCAGCAGGGAAGGTATGCCATAAAACCTCGGACTGAATTTGTTAACCCCAGACAGCATACTGAGCACAGCTATCGCCAACGTAGGTGCTCCATCACATTCCGCTGTGGGAGATACAGTCGCTACATCTCTTGGAGGTAGCAACGCCCATAGAGAGATAATTGCATGTTATTTACACTATAAATGATTGGCATTTGACATTTTGATGAGACATAAAGTTTGAATGACCACATCCTCTTCAGATGGAAAAATGAAAAAACACAGGGCCAAGTGACAGTAAATAATTTAGGAAACATTGGGTTGCATTGCTTTGGAATAGTCTTGTTTAATTTGTGTGAGCTAAGAAAGCCATTATTGTTTCTGGTAGCTTGACCTCATTTTGACATCAATACATTTAATGGCAGGCTCTAGATTTTGCTAGTTTTATTACAGTGCTTTGTATGTGTGAGTAACTTGGCATTTTTGTACATTCGACATGTTTTTTTGTTGAGATATTAGTTTACACGTTTCAACTAGATTGCTTTAACGTTTAATACAAAAACAAGAGGTTACAGAAAACCGAAATTGATATTCTTACCATTATTACCCAGGTGAAAAAGATTATACTTGAAATATACTTTTTCAAAGTATACTTTTAGTAGTTTTTGTACTAATGTACTTTTGTACTAACTTATGCACTATGTCTGTATGTTAAAATGGGACTATTTTTATACTTAAGTATATTTAAGTGCACTCTCAAAATGTATGATTTGCTGGTATCTTAAATACCCTTACAGTACAATTTAATTATGTCACCAGTACGTTTGAAACAAACTTTTTAAAAATTACGGTGTGTTTCAGACTATTCTTAAGTACACATTTTAAAAGTACATTTTAAACATACTTCAAATTAAGTACAAAAAGTATACTTGTAATAACCTTTGTATACTTAAATTTTTATTACACTAAAGTATATTACATTTCATCTGGGTACATCACAGTGCGCACTTGCTTTTATTTCATCACCCATTCCTATCAAATACTCGCAAAATAAACTCTGAAAAACTTTACTCTGTTGCTCGTTGGCCACAAATGTCATTGTTTCCTGCAGAAATATTATTGTCAATATCTTCGAATTGCCTGGCTAATGCAACAAATGCACATTTTGCGTTCAGTTGGCCTACTCGTCCATCACTGGTACAGGACATATCCCCAAACCCAATGTGTTGGCAACTGGAGCTACCACACTGCAATTCATGGGTCAATGCTTTGTAAATCAGTGACTTAACAATCGTTATACTTGTTTTCAGCTGATACATGAACAGAAAATGTGGATGAACTTTGAAGAAAAGAGAAACAGGACGCTTTGCTTAATGAAGATGCTTTCCAAAATGGAAAATGAGTTATTCTACATTTCAGACCAAATTTTTTCAGACGGCAAACCAAACCCAGGCTTGCCATCTGAAATCACGTTGTAGTAAACCACTGTAAAATTGCAGTGGCGTAAACCACTGAAATCAAGGATAAAATTTCAGCTGGCAGCAAAAATCACATAACAACATAACAAAAGATATTTAATGTTTTATAGATTTTTGTAAAGACTTTGTATACACTAATTCTGAATTTGATGCCTGCAACACGCTCCAAAAATGTTGGCACAGGGGCAACATAAGACTGGAAAGGTTGTGGAATGTTCAAAAAACACCTTCCGCAGGTAAAAATGTGAATAGGAAACAGGTGATGTTATCATGAGTGGGTATAAAAGGAGCATCCACGAAGGCTTGGGGGCTTACGAGCAAAGATGGGTCGAGGTTCGCCACTTTGCGAAAAACTGTGTGAGCGAATAGTCCAACAGTACAAGAACAACGTTTCCCAATGCACGATTTCAAGGAATTTAGGGATTTCACCATCTACAGTCCACAATATTAAAAGATTCAGAGAATCTGGAGAAATTTCCGTGTGTAAAGGGCAAGGCCGAAAACCAATATTGACTGCCCGTGACCTTCGATCCCTCAGACGGCACTGCATTAAAAACAGACATGCTTCTGTAATGAATATCGGGTCTCTGGAATACTTCGAAAAACTGTTGTCAGTAAACACAGTTCATCGCTGAATCTACAAATGCAAGTTAAGACTCTACTATGCAAAGCGTAAGCCACATATCAAGAACATCCAGAAACACTGCCGGCTTCTCTGGGCTCGAGCTCGTCTAAGATGGATTGACACAAAGTGGAAACTGTGTGCTGTGGTCTGACGAGTCTGAACTATTCTTTTTGTATTTTACCTGACATGATTCCAGACTGCTACAAGCCTACGCGAACATTTAAACCATACATGTGTTCCTTTGGCAAATAAACATTCTGTGACACTCAAGTGATCTAAAATCAAACTTTGAGCAGCAAGTGAATACATCACTCGAGTACAAAGTACAGTAGGCTAATGTATTCACACATCCCAAATGCATTATTCAATTACAACGTCCTTCGTGCTTATGAATTTAAAATAGTTCTTCATCCATGCCTGGCCATTCTGCATTTCAGCTTCTGTACTGATAATAACATAGACACATACTATAAACTGTTAAACACCCTCGGTCTAGTGAACACAATATGTCTTCCTTACAGCTTACATGTCTCTGTATTACGTGAATTACATTAATCATACTTTAATATAATATGTCTTCTAAATGTCACAGGTTTCTGTGATAAAATTCACATTTCACAATTTACTTGTTAGGAAAAAGCACATTGAGAAATGGTTACAATTTGTAAATAACATCAACAAGTGTCCACCAATTACAATATAGAAAGCTGCATTTTTTCAGTTGACTGAATATATCATACTGTATTAAAGTATTTAACAATGCAAATAAAAATTAGGCTACTTAAATATTATGCACTTTGTATATAGTAATTACTTTACTATTTTGTATTTTGTTCATGGTATTTGAACTACGACGATGATGTGACCTTCTCACAGGAGTTTATTTCACCCAAATCCAGAATGCGTAATGTGACGTAGCCTACAGGGAGGAGTTGAGAACAGAGCGCTCAGGTAAGGGAGAGAATTTATGTCCATGAAACGACGCACCTTGGGAAATACAGATAGGCTACACAAGAGATATAGCCTTAATCGGCAGCAAAGTCAGATCAAATAAAGGTATTGCAAAGTGGTCATATCAGCGATTTATAAATTGTGGTGATTCGAGATTGCGGTTTTGTACTAGCCTGAATATTGAACACTAGGTTGTTCACGAAAATGTGTTTGTAGCGTCATGTTTGTTAATGATAACTGCCTGTATATTTGTGGTGTTTCTCCCCGAGATCACAATATTTAATGGGTTAACGTCCTATAGTCTATTGTTTTTTTTGTTGTTGAAAATATCATGACGTGAACTTCTTGCGGAACTAGTTTCCGTCAGGTAACCCAGGAAATCTCGGAAATTTGAGCCGTTTGTGGCTTTTTCAATGGTGAATGGGGTGGGTCCGCCTCGTTGCAGATTTTTCTCATTTGTTTACGGTATGTTTTCGCAACATAGCCGACGTTCTCTCCCGTTCAAGAAAAGCACAGTTGGCCTACTCATTATGTAATAACCCATTTGAAAGTTAGAACCATATAAACTTCAAGAAGTAGGCTGATCTTATTTTGATGTAAATGAGATTCATTTTCCAAAGCAAGTATGGTCAATGTTTCACCTACGATGCAAAAAAGCCAGCATAGTTGTGTTATGAATCAGTGTATCCCATTAACTTAATTCACAGTTTATTTTCCGCCTTCTTCAGCTGTTTTTTTTGTTTGTAAAGTGAACAGACAGTAGTCGAATGGGGAAGTCGGACGGCGGCAGGCACTACGAGAGTTCCCCGAATGGAGGAAGGGATCCGCAGCGTGATCGAGACCATCCAAGGAATAAGAGGAGAGAGGGGGACTTGGACAGGAGAGAGGGGGACTTGGACAGGAGAGAGGGGGACTTGGACAGGAGAGACAGAAGAGACCATGAACGTTATAGAGAGGACAGAGACCCAAGACATGATCGGAGGAATAGAGAGAGAGACTACCCTGAAAGAATGAGGGATACGACATCTTACAGTGACTCAACAGGACAACAAGAAACGTAAGAAAAAAATCCTTGGTGCCAACCAGCTGGCGTCCTCTGCTCAGACATGACTAAAGGGGTTCAGGAGATCAGAGCGAGTGTTCCCCAAGCGCCCAAGTCTGGGAAAGCCTGTTCATCACCATTAAACATCCATACCAACATTTGTTTCAGTGAAGGCCTACTTGGTATGAGGTAGCTAAGTCAGTTATTTTGGTAGTTTTACAATGTGTACAGTGTCTATTTTTTGTGGATGTTATCCCACATAATCTGTGAGCAAGATTCCCGAAATACTTGGGCACTTTGTCTTCTTGCAGGTACACTCCCGCTTCTACGCCCCCCGCAGAAATGGACCGTTATGAACCACAGCCCAGAGAAACGCTTTACACCCTCAAATACCTTTTAACAGCAAGAGGTCAGTGGAGCTTCTCCCTAATAATTTACACATTTAGAATAGGCCTACACAATGAACTTGTGTAGCTACAAGATCATTACATTACATTAAAAAGAACATTTTGTTTTGGATTGATTTGTAATATTTAATTGTTATGGTTTTTCTTTGTTCCCATTATAACTTTTATTAAACTAATATAAAACCAGTAGGTAATATAACAGGTCTGATTCTGCCTGTATGTAGCTGTTGGGTAATCTGATAGGAGAGGAGAGGAATGCAGCTCTTCTGGTTAGTCAGGACACAGTCACATGACCAGGCTTTCAGGAGAACAACATGCATGTTTTCCGAATGAGTACCTTTAATGAAACTGTTGCATTTGCCAACTAAGTTCAGTAAAATGTCTTTATGAGATTATTTTTTAGGTTGCAGTTTGATGCCTCTCATTTATGCTATTAAGTAGAGCTCCCATTAGAGCATGCATTCGCTGTATTTTGTATCCACACCGTGCATGGCATCATCTGACACCTACCATATGCAAATGTTTCAATTTATTCAGTTTCCATTCATTCAGGTTTCTTTAAAAATATGTTTAATATAACGGTTCTGAAATGGAGTGTACGAGCAGAGTGCATTTTCAGTTTTCTTTTGGAAAAAGAGGAAGATAAAGATAGGTATGTAGGCAAGAGGATTGCTTGATACAACACAGTCAATCAATCATGGCGAGAAATCAGGGGAGATGGAATGACAGGAAGCCTGAGGGATTGAACAGAGACCAATACAAATAGTCTGGTCTGGGCTGCTGGATGGCTCATTTGGTTAAAGCACCACACTGTGATGTATGGATTGATCCCGGACTTTGCCGGTGCTGACCGCTAGCTTCATAGGGCGACGGCGACGGCCCAGGGAATGGGAGGGTTCAGTCGGACAGAGTTCTCTGTGCATTTCTATCTAGCGACCCCGGCTGGTTGATCGGGCGCCCTTGTATTGCAGTCAAAGCCGCGTACGGAAGGTCCCGTCTCCGACTCCGCTCTCTGCGAGCTTTGCACCATGTGTTTCGGAGGAGAACCGTGGATGTCTACACTCCTCGGCAGTGGGGTTCGCGCAATGCACGCGGCTGTGGTTGCAGACGATTGGCCATTACAAATTGGGGTGGGAACTGGTTACGCATAGCCCAGCGTTGAGCGCCAAATTTAAATCATATATTTAAATGGACTGGTCTTGCTTGTGATCTTTGCTTTGTCAAGGAGGGAGAATGACATTTAAAGCTGTATTTGAAAGACTAAAGTGATGCAAAAGCCTTAAAATGAGGAGTGCAAATGATAGATGTGCAGGTTGTACAAAATGTTTAAAGATTTTTGTATGGGGTTTTTTTCTGGCTGTTGCGTCAGGTTTTTTTGATGGTGTTGATGTTGTAGCGCAGGCACATTAAGTCTTTAAGTTTATGCACATGCGAGGGCTTGACTTGTTTTTAGGTTAAGGGAGGGTAGGAGTAAATATAGAGATGTATTCATTATTCTACAAATTCATGTTGGCTCCCATATTCCCTCCTCAGTCTATATTCACAAAAATGTAATATTGTTTGTATTCTTATTTTTCTTGGATTCATATTTACTAGAACCTGTGCTGTTTTTATTAATTTTTTTAACGAAAATGGGTTTCTTTAAACAATCAAGACTGGCATTCTTAGATATAATGTCAATAAGAGGTGTTGTGTTTATGCTTTATATAAGTAAGCTGTTTTTATATATTCTTCAGACCTGTACTACGCTGGCAAGTCTGTTCTGTCTGACCGTTTGTCTGTCTGTCCGTCTTTTCATCCTGTGTGTGTGTGTGTGTGGTGGTACAGGCTTGTGCCAGTTAATGGATTTCTTTGTAAACATGCTGATAGTCATCTGTGCCGGAGTGACACACCAAGCATCGGGGATCTACCTGGACCTGGCCAGCCTCGGAGGACTGTACTCGTACTATTACGGCGGAGCCAACGCTTTCACGGGCGCGGACGCCGACAGGGTGAAAGAACTGGACGCCCAGTTCTACCGGCTCAAGCTGCCTCCCTACGTCTTCAGCATGGCGTGCGGCGGGGCGCTGATGGCGTACTGCCTCGCCCTGCTGCTGCTGGGAATCTTCCGCGTGCCCTTCCGCTGGCCCGGCGTGCTGCTGGCGGAGGCGGCGGTGGACGGCTTGATCAGCCTGGGCTACATCCCTGCCCTGGCCTTCTACTTCATCAAGATCCAGGAGAACTACGACACGGCCATCTGCAAGGAGAGGGAGGCACTGTACAAGAGCAAGGGCCACCAAGGCTTCGAGTGTCAGCTCCACGGAGCGGACATTGCCGGGGGGCTGTTTGGGGTGCTGGGGATCATCTCTTTCTGCTTCAGTGCGGTGTTGGCCATCCGGGCGTTCAAGGCAGTGCGGGAGAGGAAAAAGCGGAAGGCCCAGCAGGGCCTCTCCTAATCGTTACGCCTGGAAGAACTACATGGTTTAAGATTAATGTAGATTTCCATTAGAGGTGGGATTTGCAACCAACCTCTGATCTGAGAACATCTATAGAAACCTATTGGAAAGACAGTTGGAGGAATTAGTCCAGCAGATACTTTGTTTTTTAAAGTTTTTTTAAAATGTAATTTTATTTTTAAAGTGTACTTTTCTTAAAAAAGAATACTAAATTATGAGTAAAATGTATACCTTTGATTATCCTTTTAACCAGAGGTTATCAATGGCTACCATCACACTTAACATCTACCTATTTATACACTGTAAAGATTTTAAAATCTTGTCATTTATATGAACAAAAATCTATTTTGTACCAGTTTTTTAAATAAATGCTATGAAATAAGAGTATTAATGAAAACGACCAAACCAGTAAATACTAGGCATAGACAGACAAATCCAGTGAAAGGTGCAACACAGCTCTGTGAAACACCAACTGCCTGTTTTATCTTGTGTGGTAGTGCCCTGTATGTCTCCTACCTGGAGCCGGAACATCTCCGACTCCCTTTACTCTTTCCTATCCGTTTGTCCCCTTCCTAAAACGTGTGTCCCCTTCCTGTCTGGTTTCGGTATTTACGGACTCAAAATAGTCTTAAAAGTTCTCTTCGGTTTCAAACACAGACTGGTTTGGCATGCCTTTGTGTGGCTTGTGGTTTATGGTTTGGGATGTACCTTTCGGGGTCTTCCATAGTGGTTCTCTGAAGAAAGAGAAATCCATTCTACCTCAAGTATCAAATCTTCACCGATCTGATCTGGCACCCGTGCAAACCAGTTTGGTTCAGTGAACAGCATCATCACATACATGTACAAATCAATGCCTCTTTTCACCTCTGTCTTTCATCTCATCAGTCTGTTCCCCTTAGTGACAAAGCAGTGAGAATACAAAAAAAAGGGCCTACCAGCATACTGGCAGTTGAGCTGCACACAGTGAGAAAGGTCCTTCCTCCTCAGGTCTGACGGAATTGTGGCCTTCTACTCCTTCCTGATTGGTCAGTGCCTTCGCGGCTTTAAGGCTCTCAGCCTGCGGCCAACGATCTCCCCACGACAGGATCAGGAGCAGCAGGTCCGCAGGATGAATCGGCACTTTAACTAATGCAGCTTGCATTACCGGTAGTTTTTACACGCAGTCTATTTAAACAGCTTGGTGTTTTTACGGGAGTAATTCAGGCGAAGTACCTTGCTCAAGGGTACGATGACAGTGCCACGCCTACCTGGGAGTCGAACCAACAGCCTCAGATTTGCAAGCCCAGTTCTCTAAACATTAAATGCTACATTGACACCCTGTCATTTTGGGTGGGACCAAGTGAGTATCCTGCTGCAGTTGGAGAGGCTGTTCACCCACTGCCTCTGGGGTTGGTGCCATGGTTTTGCCTGTACTATGTAAATAAGAGCAAGAACACAAAGGGGTGTTAGTCCCTGGGTTATTAAAACTAGGTGAATAGAGACAGATATCCACTGGTCCCAACTGTAATTAAATGGCTCTACTTATTCGAATGGGAAAAAATCTTTCTTCCATTTTGGCACCAGTATGTGGACGTGTAAAAGTCAGTTTGAACTCCTAATAACACTGAGCCCATATAAGGGTGTACCTGAAAGTCTGCTGCAGTCTCGATTGGTTGAGCCTGCAGGCAGGCTGGTATGCCAAAATAATACCACCATCAATCTAAGCATCGTGGTCTAGCTGTACTTAACCATACTTTACTCACTGACATCTGGTTTATTATTCACAGAAATTAAGCTCGTGTTCTACCCACTCGGCGCAAGTTCAGAAAAACGAGTATAAAAATAGCAGCCTTTGGCACGGACAATTTTACTTGCGCCACTCCAAAGTAACGACGTTGATGCTAACCACACGCGTTAGTTCTTTGTGCCAGCTTTTTTTCATGCCACCGTAAGGTCAATTGTCTTCAATGACAGCGTAAACACTATGATGCAACAAGAAATCAACTTTTGCGGTGCAATTTCATTGAATTGTTTACAAATGATCCAGACCTATGTTCCTGCTCGACCACTTCGCTCATCTACAGCAGGGCGCCTCGCACTTCCCCCCCTCCGTGTCAATCCCTACGCTCAATACCAACCCTGCCTGCTTTCCGTCGTGGCCTGAAAACACACCTTTTCAGGCTCCACCTGGACTAATACTTATCTAGGACCTCATGGTATGTCTTCTTGTCGAACTGTGTACTCAAGTTTGTACTATTTAGAACAGAATTGTAGTAGAGCTGATTTACCCAGTTCACTGTGAACTGCACTGTGTTCGTTACTAGGGATAGCTGATACTGTATGAGAAGAATGTGCTTTCTCATCTGTTCTGTAGTTACTTCGATGACCTTTCTATATGCACTTACTGTACGTCGCTTTGGATAAAAGCGTCTGCTAAATGACTGTAATGTAATGTAATGTAATAACCTGGCACTTAAAATTCACAAGGGGAAAAAAATGGCTTAAAAACCATAATTCACAGTATAGATTTTTATTGCTACTTTGGTTGCAAAGTTGATTAGAAATACAGCTTTTCTGCCCAAAACCAGTCATAGCAGCATATGAAGTGAAATAAGGAAATGCTGCCCACTCCAAACAGATTCAGTTCTGGCTGATGAACAGCAAAGGTGCCCTCTGTCTTTTTTCACATATTAAATCAACACAAAGTACTTTACAAACTAGATACATTTTTACATAATTGGGATTTACTCAGTGGTTTCCCACAAGTGTATTATTTATGCTCCAAATACTTAAACAATGCCTTAGAAACACAAAATGTTCATTTGTATGCCAATCGTCTGTGTGTGTGTGTGTGTGTGTGCATACATGTATGCTGTATATACATACAGCATTTTTAAGATGACTGACATTAAATGGATCAATAATTAGTGCTGAAAACAAAATGAAGTACCTTAAGCAGTGACAATATCAGTAAAATGAAATCCCTGTAAAGGACCTGCAAAATAGTAGAGAAGGAATCATCAGCTTCCATGGTATTGCCAAAAATATTTGGGCATCTCTAGAAGAAAGGAACATAGATTGAAAATAAAAATCACTTGGACAGTGTTTACTCTGGTCGCACAACTGGAACATTGCCTTCACCTGCTTTTTCAATGCAAGGGTAATGCACACACACGCACGCACGCACGCATCATCTATAACACAAAAAGAAAAAACAGTCAATTAAGGAAAACCACAACAAACCACCGCTATATACCACTCATACAGCTCACACATGCAAGGATTATTTAATATTTATTTATTTATTATGTGGCCCAATAATATACTATGTAATTAAAATACTAAAGCAAATTTCCTTGAAGGAGTTGTACCCTGTGACCCACCAAGTATTATTCACCTGGTCTCTCTCTCTGACTCTCTCAGAATTACTTAAGTTAATAGCAGTGTTCATTTTGTCAACAGAAATTCAGACACAAAGGTTTTTTTCATGGTTTCTCTTGGTTTCTTTCATATTATGTGGTACACAATGGATCAAATTTACAAAGGTGAGATACAAAAATAATATGTTTTTAATATAAAGTAGACGACCAATTTAAAAAAAGATTAGTTACGCAAAGCAGGTAATTACACAATTGCTCAAAAGAAACACTATTTTGTGAAAAGTGGCACAAATTACAGATCGTGAGAACACGTGGCACAAAGAAATCAACGACCGCATACACTCAGTTAACACAGGTGAAAAGTATGACAAATTAGTTGGCAAGCTGGTCAGATAGAGCAGAATGTTTCAATCTAAAATGTAAACAAACAAAGTGGCGCAGGTTTATTCTAAGTGTACCAAGAAGGTCTACAAACCTCCTTCAGTCATATTCAGGGGAGCTACATTCAAGGCACATTATTTGGCAGCTTGTTAAACTTGCGTGTTTGAGGGCACGGTGTTTTTATATTGTGCACCAAGGACATTTAGCAGTTTCTTTAAAACGTGATGATGCTCAGTTCATACACCTAATATTGTGCACAAAAAAGCAAGAATGAATGCTTTTCAGAAAACCTTCCATGCAAATATGGCTCTTAGAAATGTCAATGGACTAAACGTGTAAAATCCCCACTCACATTTAACACACCCATCGAAGTTACAGATGTACACTATTATGTATCAACTAGCTACCTCAGAGAAACAAATCTCTGCTGTGTAATTTGGAATTAAATGTGTAATGTTTCCACTACATTTGAAATATGGAACTAAAAGCTATTAAAAAATATTTGCACTTTATTCACTTTTTTTAACGCACCGCTATTTATTTGAACACAACTGTAAATTGCCGTCAATGCATTGGAATGGCTGCTTTCACAGTGATTATTCAAGAGGGACTAAATTGTGATCTGTGAATTTACCACAAATCAACATATTATAATAAGAACATTTTATTAGATGATTTTGCAAAAAAAAAAAAAAAAAATAATTTAAAAAAAATCTCTCCAAGGACTTTTTTTTACTTTTGCAGAAGTAATTTGGCAGGAGTGATTTGGCCGTTCCAGTGGAATTCAGCCGTACTGCACTTTCTAGGGCTATAAAACTCATTTTAAACATAAAAAAACCCTCAGTTATTGTGTGTGAACCACACTGCAGAGCTGGTGAAATATGGACACAATAGCTGAACATTTCACTTAACAAGTCACACAAACGTACACACACATGCACACACAAACACACAGTCACTATCTTAACAGCGCTTTAAAAAAATCCCATTTTTAAGCCACACCACGTTAAAGGTCACGATAATATATACATAGGAATCTGAAATATGTTGCATATATATTTTTAAAATAATGCTGATAATTGTCCCCATGTTGCAGTGCCTTAGTCTACTTGCTTTCAGCGACACCCACCCTGTACAGTTGACCATTAGCCAGGCTAACAGGGTAAACTAAGGTTAGGTTGATTCTTTCTGGGTTCTGGTGTGCCTCAGGTCTTAATCTCTGCCAGTGTCTAAGATGGTTTTCGTATTATGTCAACTGCTAAAGAGGCCTCTCCCAGCTCTAGGGTATGCCCACAACTGAACAAACTTCTGTAACAACAGTAAAACTGAGACAAAGAAGCAAAGTGAACCCCGTAAACAAATCTAATATAAAAATTTCCTCTTTCTTCCTGTCATGAATGACAGAGTGAAAACCCTACATTTTAAATCAAACTCTAAATTTTTGTATATTCATGGGCACATGACCAACAGTAAAAACAGAGCAAAAAAACCAACAACAACCTCCCGCTTTTCTTACCAATTTTGTACGACTTAAAGCAACAGCATCTTCTACACAAGTATCAGCCAATACGAATGGCAAATATACCCAGATTTGATCTGCTTTCAAAGTGCTTCTATAATATCTTTGTCCATAACAGAACAACGAACCTCGAGTAAAAACTATTGAAGTCACATTGACTTGTACCGTACAAAGCTGTACCTGTAGCCAAGAATCAACCCAGAGTATAATTTTAAAAGTGTATAAGCCACAAAGAGATCGTTTTAATCAGAGCATTTGTGTAAAGTCAAGAAAAAATAACACACCGCTTCTTTCACACCGACACAAACCAAAATCTTGCCAGAAGACACACTATACTCAACAAATACTGCATAGTGTGGAAGTGAAACTTTCCATCTCAACACAAACAGCCATTGACACCTTTTCTTGCATACCTATTTTTAAAAGAAACAGTCAATTTTAAGCATTATTTTGGCACTATGAGAGGATTTTCCACTGGTACAAAACATAATATAATGATTCTGTTAATGATTAGAAAGCACAGTCCTACTATTCTAATAGTTGAACACAAAGGAAAGCTGTTGTGTTGAAGGCTTTTTACAGTATAACCATGTAACCCACAGATGGACAAATTACTAATATTACTACTATGTTTATACTTTTTTTTTTACTTTACTCCCAATTTCCAAAGGT
Organism: Ilyophis sp. 1 JC-2022; assembly: GCA_022702515.1. Taxonomy (NCBI): domain Eukaryota; kingdom Metazoa; phylum Chordata; class Actinopteri; order Anguilliformes; family Synaphobranchidae; genus Ilyophis; species Ilyophis sp. 1 JC-2022. The sequence goes on along the minus strand of CM040399.1, from coordinate 48,865,424 downwards.
CTTACGTTTAGATAATGAATTGTGGAATACATCCCTCCCTCTAACGGTGTGTCAGCCCAAGGAAATTCCCCCCAAAAAACGACTGCACCAGCACAGTCAGACTCAATGGCAAACCATGGGGCACATGACTGCACCAGAAACTGGCGCTTTAGTTGGATGTGAAGGAGGCCATTACCTTCTAATTTTAATTGAGCAACTCCACCTCCATAAAGAGAATATGTTCTATGGAAAGTTCTAGAGATGCTTATGATGTATGGCACAGAGCTGGACTTCAGCAGCTGTTCTGGGCAGATATCACATAAACGTTGATTTCGATCAATCTGATTTATTTTCTCACCATAACCCTCGTAGAAAAGTGCCTGGATTTACTGCGCCACTTACAAAACCTGGGAGTATTATGCGAATGGCCACCCATTTGATCCCTTTGAAACACACACAACTGACAATGACTCAGCCAGTTTTAATCCTACAGTACACTGCTTAGCCCACTGTAAATCAAACAGCGGGTAGTATACACACAGAAACGGACATAAGCAGGACAGTATCTCTCGTAGCAGGTCAGGTGTCCAGCATAACTTTTGATTATTTTGATTTGTTGTATATACCATGTGATTTGACTTTCAACTTCAACATGCATGAAACCTCATCCAGTGTCATAACCTGTCATTGTTATAGTTTGCAGAACACTTTAGAAGTTTAAAACATGAAGACAACGAAATGACAAGAGAAAGGCCGGTTTTGCCAGTTCTCAATTTTTACCACTAGATGTCGCCATCTTACATATTTCAATCTGCCTATACACTGTGGTTCTCAAACATTGCTGGATAAACATTTTACTGAACTGTTCCTCCAGCCTTACCATTTAATTAGAAGTACAGCATGGCTACAATAGTCCCAGTAGCAACCACACACACATGCACACACGCACACACACACACACACACACACACACACACACACACACACACACACACACACGTACCACAACTACAGGTATACTTGTGCAATTATATGTATGCAAAAATAAATAATTCAATTAATTATGCTTTGTGTTGTTCTGTGGATGTGTTTGCCATGGAGTGAGAATCACAGGCTAAGACTTTGAGTGCATTTTCTTGGATCAAACCGACTCAGTTGATCCTCAAAAAGCTTTTTGCACAGTCATCACAGTGCAAGCGTTCATCTGGAATAGCAAAGAGTTCTGTACAGACTTAGGAGAGATCCCACCCCCTATTTTGACCACCTGTGTTTTTGAATGTAGGTAATGGGAGCCATACCAGGATGGTACTACTCTACAGTCTGTTTTAGTGTAATTGAGACAGAACTGCATTGTGGGAACTGCACTAAAATACATACATTATCTCACAACGTCTCAACCAGATCACGCAGGGGTCGTCACTGCAACGCTATGAGTTCTGCAATACGTTTTATTGTCGAGGGTGAAACGCATAATGGATTTGAATGTAATCTGTCTGTTTCTTTGATTCCTTAAAGACTCCTAAGTGCTCATTGTACATCAACCCCCCTATTTGAGCAATATGTCACGGCTCTCAAGATAATCTGGAGCGTGTAATCCCACCTCAATCAGGGGGTGGATCTGGGACATGACGAGGCCTGGAGTAGCCTCACTCACAACGATGGAAAAAGCAGGTGGCCATTAACCCTAGTTCCACCGAGTTTGGTTTCAGGAGTAAATAAGCAGCTAGTAGTTAGTGTATAAGAACAGAAACTTAACGAGGGAGACCAGTAATGCCCAAGATTGAAAATGATGTTCTGTCAGTCTGTACAGTCAAACATTTCTTTCACATGCATCAACACATTGGCCCATGACCAGGCTCCAGTAACAGTGCTTCTTTGAATTGATACCGTTCAATGCATTCACTTGGTCATTACAGCCCCCTAGGGACCATATCTGCCACTCATTTATTTAAAAATAAAAACACTGACCTCCTATTACTCCAGAATAAGTCCAGCAAACCCCATTTCAGCTCTGCCAGCTAAGAAGACCACCCATAGTAACATCAGCTGGCCAGGTTCAGAGGTCTGAGAGAGTGGAAACCTGGCCAGGTGACTGTACCAGGGGTGCTATCACACAGTGATAGACTTCCCCACAATAAATACTCCAGTGGAAATGCCAAGGCCAGGAAGTTAGCAGTGGAGTTAGGTGTAGTAGGCACTTTATGTCCCATCTTCATCAACTCACATGATTTTTCAGTGACATTGGAGACCGTTCTCGATTCCTTGGGACAGGAGATGCTCGCAATGATAAACGAAAAGAGAACATGGAAATCACAGCCAGTTACAGTAAGTGACTGTAAACTGGGTAAAGGGCAATTGTTGCTTATAGCTTTTTCAGTGTTACACAGACAACTAAAACACGGTATTCCAGTTTAGTTTAGGATTTTGGCCTTCTGCAATAAATAAAATCTGCTCTCTGGCCCCCCTGTATCATCCTCTATAAAGTCACATATTCAGACAGATTTTCCGGGGAAAATATCAGTCACAGTGAAACTGATTTCAGAACACTGGGAATTGTCACAATGCAATCATAACTGTGCATTCTGGGCCTTAACATCAAATAAAAAGACCCAAAAGGAAACTTGATCTGGAATATTCCAAGGGGGCTAACCTTGGTATGGCATCTTATCTCCTGTGGGTGTGGCACTGTGGTCCATGCCCTCTATAGTGCAGTATCATAGACCTCCTGCTGCTGCGGGGTCGTGGTGCTGATCAGGTCCGGTGGAGGCAGCTGAGATAGAGGAGGCTGGCTCCATTCGGTGTCTCTGGCAGGGGAAAGTGTCGACAGGGGTGGAGGTGCAGGGATGAAATTATTCTGAATCCTCAGCTGCTCTCGAACATCCTGCTCCAGGCTGGCCGGAACCACCAGCTGGTCTTCGGGGTCCTGCTGGGCCGGGGCAGCAAAATAGCCCGACTTCTTCTTGGGGGCCTCCAGGGCTACCTCAATGAGGTTGTGGCTATCTTCCAGGGCTACCACGGAGCCGTTGGGAAGCTTCTTTCCAAAAAGGCTGGAGGACGAAGGGGACTTTTTGAGGTCGGAGATCTCCCTCCCGCACACAGCCAGCAGGCAGCCGTTCGTGGCCGACACGACCACGTTCTCCTTCCGCCGCATTTTCCCCCCAAAGCCACCATTGGGGTAGTCAGAGCCCCTCTGGTAGTCAAGGAAGTCCTGGTTGTCAAGGGCTTCAGGAGACGCCGAGCGGATCTGAAAGGCGCAGCAGTGGATGTCCACCTCTACCTCCACTTTGCTCCCATTGGAGATGACGCCCTCCAGTGGAACCTCGTCGTCACTGTCCAGCCCATTGTCTGACTGGTTGCTGGAGAAGGTGGCGCAGGACGGCTGGCGCTGGAACAGCCCTGGCTTGACTACCCCGGGTCCGGGGCTGGGGGCGGGGCCCCCCGTCCCGCTGAGGGCGGCTGCCGGGTGCAGGCTGCAGCGCCTCTCTGGCCGGGCGGGGCTGGAGGAAGGGTGCTCGTCTGAGGCGGTGGAGCCGGCCTCGCTGCCCACCTCCGAGGCGGACAGCTCGCTGCTGAATTCTGAGGTGAGGCCACTGCTGGAGGAAAGAGCAGCCGGCTCTCCCGGGGGGGCGAGGGTGGGGGCGGAGCCGGGGGCAGACAGCACCGCCCCCACGCTCCCCCTTCCCTCAACGGTCGCCGGGGTCGCCTCGCACGTGCAGCCGTCCGCCCCGACGCGCAGGGACACCACGGCGGCCCCCACGTTGTCCCTGCAGCCGTAGCTCTGCGCCAGAGTGCACAGCTTCTTGGCGGCGGCGAGCGGGTCCCGCACGGCCTGCACCGTGCGCACCGCCTCCTGGTAGGACACCCCCTCGAACAGCGACCTGTTCCCCAGGATCAGGAAGTCATCCTGGGAGCAGAGCGGCTCCGTGTGCACCCAGGGCTTGGGCAGCACCCAGGGCGACAGGTAAGAGCAGCCCAACAGGCGGGAACAGCGCGTCACTCCGCTCACCTTGTTATCCTGCAACGCAACACAACGGCTCATCTCAGCGCGATGAAGGTCTAACCTACTACACCCCTCACTATCCAACCCCAAACACCAACTTACTATTCCCTGTGCATATCACTTTATTCACATTTACTCTCAGTGTGTATTTGCGTCAGAGTATTCTATTGTACTTCTTACATGAACGTGCCCACGTGGCGGCTGTACCTCTGTAATGATGGCCTTGCTGCACTTGACCCTCTCAGCCTCCTCAGTGCTCTGCTCCAGGCTGAAGACCTTAGACAGGGCCAAGGGCTGCCCGTCTCGACACAGCACCGCCTGGCAGGTGCCCACGTTGGCCAGGGTGAGGCTGAAGTTGGAGGGGCTGGAGGCCTCGTGGTGGATGTAGCACAGCAGCGCCGAGGCGCCCAGCTTCTGCCCGGCCATGCCCAGTTTGCTGCACAACAATAAGGACAGGAACGGAGAGCCTGAACACCGTGCGTCTACTCTATTTTTCTGACCAGCAGAAGGTCCATTTCCACTGGTCAAAGGTCCAACGAACTGACCTGGACCTGAACAGTCCTCCAATCCCAGATAAGATCGTATGTTCACTCAAAGCCCAGGAGAGTCCAGCAGAAGCACGTGTATTATGTTGTACATTATACTATACCCAGGACGTGTATTTAATGATGTTTACTTATACTGTAGCTATGTATTGGACCTTTCACACACCGCAGATTCACATCGTGGAGCATAATTCATGGCAATCCTTTCAATATTTTTGCTGGGGTCTCTCTAACCACGAATGAAAGTACAAGCAAAGGGATTTATTCTGTGATCATAATCCCAATGCTTGTACCTGTTCAGTAAATGCATACATTGGAAGACTGACTCTGCTCATTTATATGACTCTGCTGGGCGGCCCCTGTTTAGGCACTGCTCTAGTGCGTGGATGAGCTCTATAGTCTTATCTGTTTAGGCACTGCTCTAGTGCGTGGATGAGCTCTATAGTCTTATCTGTTTAGGCACTGCTCTAGTGCGTGGATGAGCTCTATAGTCTTATCTGTTTAGGCACTGCTCTAGTGCGTGGATGAGCTCTATAGTCTTATCTGTTTAGGCACTGCTCTAGTGCGTGGATGAGCTCTATAGTCTTATCTGTTTAGGCACTGCTCTAGTGCGTGGATGAGCTCTATAGTCTTATCTGTTTAGGCACTGCTCTAGTGCGTGGATGGCCCTGGTGGTTCTGTAACTGCCCATCTCCCTATCAACGAGGATAACAGTAAAATAGGCAAAAAATTTGTCTTCTATTGCTATGTGTGTGCGTGTGTGTACGGTGCGTGTTTGTTCATGTGTATGTTGTTACCTCAGGCCCTACTACCTGCCTACATTATAAGCTAACTAAGTAATTCCTGCATCATGCAATAACCTGGCTTTGGGAGAGTAAGGAAGGGCTTAACCAACATGTACATTTATATGTGACTCGAGCAAAATAATTATAATCTTGCACCACATAACAACAATGGAAAATAATTGTGTGCATATACGCACATGTGGGCACAATGAACTTTGTAATCTTCTCAAGGAAACATCTTGTGAATTTATATTGCATGCATAATTAACTTACCAAGAAACACTGAAGACTGACGCATAAAAACCTAAATACCTAGTCTCATTCATATTCATGAATGGCACAGCCCCCACTCAAAAATAACAGGTGTCAACTGCCAAATTACAAGATATTTAAAATACATCTGATATAAGAATAAGCCCTGTGACACTGTGACAAGACAGCCAATTAACACGTGAATAAAAAGTTATACAAAATCAAACATAAGAAAAATAGAGCAGATGATCTGCCTCAGTTGGGGTCTCACCACCTGGCAGGCATGATGTCCTATAATACTTTTATCAGTCTTCATGACCGTAGCTTGGGTTGATCATGTGACACCAAAGAGTTCAGTTATGGGCTGATGCATAAGCATCCGGTAAAACAGTCTGATATCTGTCTGGCACTACACAATTTAATCGAATGCAATTTTAGTTAATAATTATAAATGTACAATACCAAAACTAATTCTAGTGTGAGTGGTGTGTGTGTGTGTGTGTGCATGTGTGTGTGCGTGTGAGTGGTGTGTGCGTGTGCGCACGCACAAGTTTATAGAAGCTGACAGAGGCGCAGTACCGGTGTGACGTGAGGAAGGTGTTGCTCATGTACACACTGTCCAAACTGGAGTGCTCTATCTCCTCCGCCAGCACCTCTCCCATGGTGCACTGCAGTAGACGGGGCACTTCCTCATTGCGGTCCCCATCAAAGATGCCATAGGCAGCCTCCGCGCTGTCTCTAAATCGATCTACCGCGAGGACCGACACACACAACCTGGGACAAGAACAGAGTGTTAATGACACATGTACATACACATATGTACACACAAACAAACACACCCGCACACCCGCACGCACACACATAATGATTTATATCCTAGAAAAAAAGGGGAACACATACACACACACACACACACACACACACACACACACACACACAGACACACACACACACACGCACACACAGACTCCCAGTCTCCTCACTTATTTCTGTGGCCGCTCAACTCTGAGTATCCGTGATTCCAAAGGGTGGAGGGCCCCAGAGAGTCTCCGATCATCATGACTGCCTTCTGGTCCAGCTTCAGGGTCGTGATGTGACTGAGGACACACGTGTACCGACGCACAAAAGAAGATAAAAAAGATAATAAGGGTGTGGCTACTATTTGACTATACTTGCTTGAGGGAAGCAACAGTGTATATTACAGATACATTACACATCTAATAATGTATACCTGCTCAGATACAATACATTTCTCCTTTCAAAGCCTTTAGTATTGTTTCCTTCTTAACTTATCAAGGGCAATTTACACTGCTTGTATTTGGCCTGATGTAATTTAGTCATTTATAACAAATCACTGGGAGCAAGGGATCCACACCACAGTCCTATATTCAATCCCAAAAACATTAAATCCAACCACGGAGAGCTTCAGCTTCTTCACTGCTGCGGCCTCCTTTCGGTTGGGCCTGTCCGTCTCTCACCTGAACAGATTGAGTGTCTTGTGCTCAAGGATGAGGCCACTATTGCCCGTCAGGTCCAGCTCCTGCAGTGTTGCCGGTACAGAGTCCGTCAGCACCATCTCGGTCAGCTCATTACAGCTCAGATCCACCAGCTGCAGACGAAGAAAGTACACAGGGGAAGTGAAGATCGCACACAAACACACACACGGGCGCGCGCACACACGCACAAGCACACACACACACACACATAAACAAACATACACACACATGCATACAAGCGAAGATACCCGCATAGACACAAACACACAGACACACAAACACAGGGCTGGCTCTGACCTTGATCTGGGGAAGGTTGAAGATCTCGGGGAAGACACTGATGTGGTTGGAGTGTGCGACTAGGGTGTGCAGTCTCCTGCAGCTGGACACGGTGGAGGGGACGGCCTTCAGCTTGTTTCCACTCACGTTCAGTTCCTCCAGTAGCTCTAGTTTGCTCAGCTTACTGCAATATCAAAGAGCAAGGGAATTCTGAGCATGAGCACAGGGCGATCTACCTGCTCATTCATTGGCTCATTCCACCTTAACATACCTGCTTTAAAAAAGCATACATTACATTACATTACATTACATACACAACGTAACCTGCTTCTGATTGCAATTCCAGGAGCACACAGACCCACACGCACACACACCTGGCAGGGAAGGACAGAAGCTGGTTGTAGGCGATGTGCAGCACGCGCAGGTTCTGATGTCCTGCCAGCAGGGCGGCGCAGGTCTCAGTCAGATTGTTGCCGGTGAGGTACAGCTCCTGGAGGGTGCTGAGGCTCTGCTCTGATTGGCTGCTTGGGGGGATAGTCTCCAGGGAGTTGGCTGACAGGTTCAGGTATCTCAGGCTATGTTTGGGACATGGATAAGGGCAATGGTGACAAGGATCACCCAGAGCCTTATATTTAGTACACTTGCACAGCTCCTGTAATAGAATATTCCAATTTCAAGTTTATGCTAACATTTACAAACAGTTCCTGAAAATGGATATAATTCATCATACTGTGCGATTATCAGGGAACATAGTGGTGTGTAGTTAACATGAATAAATTAAACCAAATCATGGCCAATAAATACATTGTATGGACAAATAAGACTAAAGATAAACACCGTGAGAAAACAAAGTCACTTTTTTAAAAAGAAAAGATATATGTAAGCACAGTAAAAAAAAAAAAAAGGTTTGGATCTAAATAGGTTGTCTCATGGCCAAGCAGTGATTTATCCAAGAGGAAATGTGAGACTGGTTCGGTGAAAGAAGCCATCAGACTTCAGTGGCTCATATTACAGCGATAGGAGGGGTGCAATAGATTCTACCCCCTGACACTGACCTTGGATCAGTTTCAGCTTTTGTCATATAACATTATGGGTTACTATTAGGATTTAGAAATCTGATCCGGTATTGAATGGTCGAGGCAAAAACGCCCGAACCAACCTTCTCCACCAAGTCGGACATTGACTATTTCTCTTCCCATTGTGAAATGGCCATTGCTACTGTAGGGGATTCCCATCCATAAAACAACATACAGGTATGTCAATAAAGGAGAGTGAGAAACAGCCGAGAGGACTGTTAAAATGGTAGAAATTAGTTGGAGTAAGAATATAACCATTGAGCATCATCCTGGTATATAACAGTTAAGTAGCCATGAGCATTTCAGACCCTGCAGAATGGGAAGAAACTCAACTGTAGCCATGTGAAAATGTGTCTGTGAAAGGAGAGGGAGAGGGAGAGGGAGAGGGAGAGAGAGAGAGAGAGAGAGAGAGAGAGAGAGAGAGAGAGAGAGAGAGAGAGAGAGAGAGAGAGAGAGAGAGAGAGAGAGAGAGAGAGAGAGAGAATGGCCTACTTTAGAGCCTTATAGAAGAAGCTCTCTGGGAGCTGGCCGAGCTTGTTGTGCTGCAGGTCGAGAGTCTCCAGCGGGATGTGGTCTAGCAGGTCAGGCACTCTCTGCAGGCGATTGTTGCCGGCCAGCAGGTTTCTCAGACTGAGGCTACAGAGTAGTCTGGAGAAGTGATCAACTTGGTCATTATGGAAATGAGCACATACAGTAGCCTATGTACATCAAAGTCTCTTTCAACTACTGGCCCCAAACACAGCCCGGTGTATTAAAATAAGGCAGAACATCCATCTAAACCTGAATGCAACAATATCAAGCAAGATCAGCTCACTTTATTCAAAGGTAATGTGTGAAGTGTGAAATGTGAAATGTATCATGACAATGTGTGTGCTCACAGCTGGGCGCAGTTGTATCACTCTTACTCTTACTATGCTGAATACAGATATTAAATATATGACCCTTAATTTCAAAATAAAAGTTTGTATAAGTTGTCTTTCAGTGTCGAGAATCCAAAAAGAGCACAGAGAGCGCGGCAGAGAAAGTTAAAATGTTTAACTGAAACACTGACCTTGCGGGCAGTTCGGACAGGAGGTTGTGAGTGACGTCCAGCACTTCAATTTTCCTGGTGTCGCACACCCAGTCTGGAAGGTATTCAAAGAGGTTCCTGTCGAAAAACAAAAAAGTAATTCAAGATTCAAAAGTTCCTTGTGTCTTATAACACAAACCATTAGTGTAAATGCCCATTGCTTATACAATATGGAATGGTTTGGCCACTTCTGGGAGCCTCTCACTCAAACATGGTTGGGGGGCAGTGTAATAATCACTGGTGGGATTCAGGGGATTGGTTCCCCCCAGATATGAGAACCAAGTTCCGATCTTAGTACTTAGTACTCTCACACGGATGGATTCATCATGAACTCACCATGATAGGTCTATGTGCATCAGTTGGTTGGGAACTGGGTAGATATTCACTGTGGTCAGGCCTGTGAGGGACAAACAATAGAATACCCTCAACTGATAAAGAATACATTACAAACAAAACAAAATGTGAATTATTTTAATGTAAAACGTGTGCTATGAGCATACATGTATAGAATTAAACTCATTTCCACCAAAGTTTATTAAACAGTCTATAACAAATTTGTCTCAGTGTAATTATTTGGAAATATTGAACGAGCGTTCACACATTCATATAACATGTACAATACATTTAGGATTTAGCAGATGCACTTATCTCGAGAGACTCACACTGATTACTTTTATTTATTTATTTAATTATTTATCTACATACAATCAATGTGTACAACTGGACACATTTACTGATGCAAATGAGTTTAGGTACCTTTCTAAAAGGTACAACAGCAGCGCCCCACCTTGAAATAAAACCCACCGCCCACAACCTTTGAGCTCCCCCCTAACCATAAAACCACACTGTGTGCATCACATGAGAGGGACAGTTGTGTCTCTGGTTACAATGTCCTCCCATCAACTGACCCAGGATCAGAATACTCATTTATAATCCTAACCCCGACCATGTTGCGTAAGAGGGCGCTTCTGCTCCAGGATCAGGATCTGAGGCTCGATGAATCACTCACGGTTGTCGCTGGCGTAAATGGCACGCAGCGTGAAGCCGCTCAGGGTCAATGCCTCCAGCTGGTTCCGCTGGCAGTGCAGGGTCTCCAGGCTGCAGGCAGAGCTGAGGTCCAGCGCTGTCAGGTGGTTGTCCCTTACATCCAGGTACGTCACCTGCCTCACAGGCTCCAGGCCGTCACTCTGGACCCAGCGAAGCCCGTTTAGCCTGGGGGACATACAGGGACGTAAGGCTACAACCCCAAATACAGACACGTAGGAGAGAACCAAAGGCTAGGGGACTAGAACACGAAGAGCTAGAACACATACTAGAACACCTGTATTGCTAATCCTTACACAGCCCTGTAAGCATAGTGGTAACTTTGTTTGTGTGAACCACAATATTCATTTAGAACTGTCATTTTACACAAAGTTTGTACCCAGTCCTTGATTACACACCGAACACAAGATCATTGCACTCCACCGACCCCGCAACGCAGCATATCTGGAATGGGCAATCTGCCATGATGATTTACCTTTTACTAGAAAACAGGCATCTATGCAGAGGCTGAACATTCATGCCACTGATAGTGTCGTTTTATAATCAAACAAATGTAAATGTCACAGTGCAATCATTGTATAAAGTCATTTCATAGTGTCCCTGGTTCTGTCCAGTGTCCATAGTTTTTTTCCCCCCAATCATTTGTTTTGGTAGAGTGACGTATGTGACTGGCTATGATCAGAGAGAGAGATGACAGCCGTCTCCAGCAGTCTCTGACAGCTGCATTATAAACACGTAGTTTTGCTATTCAGCAGCAAACTTCATCCAGTTTCTGATATTTTAATGACTCACGATGGTAAGAAACCACAACTGACAAGGAGCGACATTGACTGCACATGAAGGCACTTTGGGGGGAAAAAAAATAAAAATGTCAATTCATCCTGCGTAATCTAAAACATTATAAAGTTAGTCATTGGCTTTTCCATAATCCCACAAGTTTGTCCTTTCAAATGATATCTGAACCAAGCATGTGTGCGCACAACTTTTGAAGTTATAATCTGCTATTTAGAGGCAGGGGGAAATGGGGAGGATTATATTTTTAAAAGCTGCGCACTGTACAAAGAGTTAATAATCGTATTTATTAAGGAATAAAGTCCCTGAGCAATGTCCCATTTACAGGTTAATCAGTTTAGCGCAAAAAAAAAAGAAATAAAAAGAAAATACATGCCAAAATTCTCTCCTGCCAGATACAGAACGAACAACCGAACCAATCCCAATCTTATCAGGCCTGATTCCTGCGTGGCCTTCATACGAGGAGGATGAGGCTTCCATGAGGCAAGCAACTGGTCCAAAAGAAGAGACATTCTAGAACTGCCAGGCTAACCGAAACAGAGTTAAATCAGTGCGTGACATATCCAAATATTAGTGCCAAACCACAACTAAGCAGGTCAATTTATCTACATGGGTAGTTCAGTTACAGCATGCCACTTGTACGTATAAAGGTTAGTGTGTAACAAATACAGTTATGTTTCAGCATCCAAATGATGTTGGGCAGATTAATATCCTGATAAAATAAGAGGCATTGACTATGGAACCCACAGCAGATATTCTACCTGTCCTGACCAGTCTGAAGCACTCAAACTATAATCTTACTGCGAGTATGATCATACCATTTGGCTTGATCATTATAATGTAAAAAAAAAAAAAGATTTTAATTTTAAGTCACTGCTGTACAAAACTGCCTGGCTTTAATGGATGGTGCCCATTGTTATAATCTCTTAATGTTATGAAAATGTGTAATGTATTTGACCATAATTACAAACTACCAGTGAAATTCTTGGATACATGCATTAGACAATTTGATACATATATTACACATTTGTTCTAAGTGGAAAGCAGACTTGACAAAGCATTCCAAGGAACCACAGACAATGTGGGTCTGCAAATACACTTTGACATCATCATGGTTTTGGCCAATTTCAATTCAATAACATCTCCTTCTTGTAAATTCCATCAATTCACTTCCTTATAAAGTCATAATCTTAGTTCCTTCCTAAATCATGAATTCCAATTTCAGTAAAATAAAGAACCTATTTCAATATTCTCCACACAATTCCTTCTTTCAAATTCCCCTCCCAATACCCTCGACTGCAAGGCATTTCTAGATCTATGCCATTATTAAAATTATTGGGCACGTTACATTTTGGAATCAATAAAAATTCCTTTGCTTTTAGTATGATCAGTACATTTTTAAGAAATCTAGTTTAAATATGCTATATTTAGGAAATACAAACAGCCCTGTGCCAACATCCTGGCTGCCACGCTATCCCACCCACAACCCCATCCATTTAGATTTTACTTTCGTTTTTTTAGTTCTCCAATTATAATAGCTGATTCATTTAAAATGGATTAAACTGCACCACCTGCCTAAAACTCATTAGTTTTAAGATTAATAATGTAATCTATGAATGCGTATGCTCTTTACTTCGAGTTTCTCCTTTTTAAATTTATTTTATTTAACTTAATTTACAGTTTTGTAAGCTTTTAGCTGAGCCTAAGCCTGAACGTGTAATTCTGGGAACAGAATTCAATCCGAGAGAGAATTTATCCCCAGCCATGACATAATTAACTGGACACCGTCTTCAAACAAAGTTCGCAAAAAAACACCGCTGCAGTTCATGAGCCACCTGACTATATAATCCCGACAAAGTTCCATCAGATCCAAAGAAATCCTGAGCACAAGCCTCCCACGGAGTCATTCATTTCCACGGAAAGGCTGAGAAACCGGATGAATAATCGCGTACTCCAAGCCAGCGAATTAAACAGGAACAGCCTCTGGGAAAAACACGCGTCTACTAATGACTCACAGTTACTGTAGATTTAATGAGGAGAAAATCCACTTAATTTCAAAGAGGCAAAAGTAACACTGCGGAAACAAATGGGGCGTGAAGGCCCGGGAGGCTATGAACAGGGAAGCAGCAGCACACGTCCTCCCCGTCCGCAACAGTTCACATTTCCGTCTGTCACCTGCTTGCTTTCTATCTGATCTACTCATAGAGGACTCCTTATTACAGTACCGACAAGTATTGATCGGGCAAAACGCATGACGTGATTGAGTGACCGGCAGAGGAATGAAGGGAGAGGAGAGGAGAGGAGAGGTAGGCCGAGGTCTGGGCGGTGCCGCTTCCTCACCGCAGGTCGATGATCTTGAGGTGACTCATCCTGCCCAGAAAGCCCAGCTCGAGGGTCTCCACCCTGTTCCCGGCCATGGAGAGCCTGTCGGCGGCAGTGAGACGCTCCATCACGGCGGGGATGCGGGGGAACTGGTTGAAGGCAAGCCCCAGGCTGCTGAGCTGCGACAGGCCTCCTAGCTCCTCGGGCAGGACACTCAAGTGATTCCCCTCCAGGGACAGAGTCTGCAGGCTGACAGCAGAGCAACAGACAGGTTTAATAAACGTTATACGCACATTTAAATGTTATATCACAGGACAGTGTTTGTCTGAGCAGTTCTAGTTTGCTTCATAAGATGTGTAATGGAATTAGTCGGTGAGAAAATGTTTTGAACCAATTCCCCATCCCTCTGTAAGCACCTCCCAGCATTAAGTGGGCTGAGAGCATTTTTTTATTTTTAAAGTTGATTTTAAAGCAGCTTGATTTAATCTGCTTGCGTAACACGAACCAGCTGAGTTTAACTTTATGCATTTTCAGTGGCTCAGTTAAACAGAAAGTTTTACTTAGATAGTCTGAAATGCATTGATATGGTACAAGTGAGCCAAAGTAACAACAAACAAAAAACCCCCGAAAAGCATACAGTATGTAGGGGATGTACACTGTAATCCACAACATGTCAGATGAAAATATGGATGATTTCAACAGATCATTTCTTCAGGCTTCAGGCTCTCTGAGCATGATATTTTCACTGTAATCAATCGCCTTTCTGGAAGTTTCCTAAATTCAATTTGAGGACATGATCACAAATCAAGCCGTTGCTTTCATCAGAGTATGTCAAATCTGCGCATTTATGGCCTAGAATGGGAGCCTGTAAACAGCAACCTGGCGAGATGTAATTTGACTTTAATTTGTAAAAAGAGGAATGGATTTTTACAAGCAATTGAATCACCTGTCAGTGCCCTGCCACAAAATCATTCGAGTGGAAGAACAACTCTAACTGACTTCAGCTATAGAGAACAATAGATATTTAGCTGGAATGGCATAATTCAAAAACATACATGATAACTACACATAGCATAAGCCACAACGTGGAGCCATCTAATTGGTCTACTGTACATCTGTCACTCGCCTCTAGAGCAGAGCAACTCAACTCCTGGCTTGGAAGGAGACCCGGGTTGTGTTTAAACCAGCCACACTTTATTATTGTTATTATTTTGAGCTACAAAAACACAATGACCTATAACAGTGCTATGGGTGTAGTCTATGGGCACCGACAGGATTTGTGTGTAGTCTCAGTGCGGGACTCACCTCTGAAGCCTTTCTATCTGGCTGGGCACTGTATGGATGCCATTGCAGGAGAGGTTGAGTTCAGTCAGTGTGGGGATGTCACATATTGACTCTGGGAAGATGCCCAATCGGTTATGGGACAAATTCAAGCTCTTCAGCTGTAAAAATCTAGGCAAAAAGATCACCATTATCAGCACCATTATCACCTTATCACAAGAGAACAGGCTGAAGCAGGCTTAGGTGTCAGCACAATCAGTAGACTTGTAATCTTTCAAAAACAAAACCAATTTCATTATTTTTACAGGTCTTAACAACAAAATGTTTGCTATTAGTAATTTTTAGAGATGAGTAAAAAGGAAAAAGTTGATTTATTTTACACACTATCAACAACTACCTTTGCTGTTAAACATATAAAACAAAAGTCCACTAAATTCTGTAAAGAGCGTCTATTTGGTCCCCAACAGTGTCTTCCATCAAATTCAATCCAAAAGTTTAAAATAGACTTCATGATTGTCAGCTCATGAAATTCTCAGAAAATCCCCGTAGGTCGGACAGATTATTAACGAAACCAAACCCAGAACAGGCCACACACATCCAAGCAAAGAGGAGCTATATTAAGAACCAGACACAAGTGAGCACACCATCTACCTCTCCTTTTGTCCAAAATAATTTAATTGTCAAGCTGACATTGGTGAATTTTGAGATGCACATTCAATATATCAGCTGTGGCGGGGAGATTATTCTACGATGCAAGTAATGTGTGCAAAAAATTTAATAAGTAAATACATTTTCAAAAATCCAACTGCATGGTAATAGCTTATTTAACTGATGTAGAAGCGATGAGCGATAATGGGTGTGTAATTGCATTGTGGGAGTCAGTCCATCACTCCCGGCTCACGCCTGCTCTCCAATACGCTCGGATAGCGTGGAGGGGGGGGGGGGGTACTGGGTCGGAGGTTTTGGGGAGTGAGCCAGTGAGAGATGTGCACACACACACACACACACACACACACGCACAGGTCTCTTTATTGAACCACAGGTGACAGATAAAGCCTTCTATGGGCTGATGACGACTCCTATTTAATACTGTTACACTCCAACAAGGTTGCAACTTGTGCCATCTTGTTGCAGGAAAGAAAAGTGACAAGCAATAGAGCTAAGTGACAAGCAATTATTTAACGTCTATTCAGTACAGTATCCTACTCAGATTTTAAAAAGTACATCCCAGCTAAAAAGCACAGCAGTTTATAAATGTTTCTGGGAGGGGTAACAGAAGAGGCTGCATTAATCATGATGGACACACAACTTCACAACAGTTTTGCCAGTGTTCAGCATCAGGCCTGGTAATAATAACTTTGCTTGGTTGTGCATGATGACGCTGTGCTTTCCTAAAGCAGAGACGGTGTCGTCCCGGTGGAGCAGACCGTTACCTATTGAGGCTGTGCAGCCCGCCTGCCCCCTCCAACCTCAGGAAGTTGTGGCGGAGGTTGAGGTTCGTGATGTCCTGGCTGTAGAACAGGTACTCAGGCACACACTCCAGGCTGTAGCAGGAAAGATCCACCAGGCTGACGGTCTGAGACACTACCTGTAGGACACACGGCACACGCGCGCACGCCGTCTGAATTCTGATGCAGCGCTTCTCCTCCATCTTACTGACAACTGGGACATAACCAGAGCGCTGCACTCCCAAAGTCGTGTTAAAATGGGTTCAAGAACAAGAGCTGGCGTGCCCTACTTCACAATTTTTAACGAATGCATTTCGAGGCACTTATTCGATACAAATGTCATTCCACCTATTGTGCCCCAAATAACACAGTATAATCCTGGTTAATCGTAGCAACAGTGGCAACAGCACACAAAAAGTGTGCAGTCAGCAGCACACGGATTGTGGGAATTAAATACCATCAGCATCTAACCCCAATATAGCCGAGATGTAAGTCAAGCCCAGTTAATATTTAAACTTTTGATTATAAGGGCGCTGAAAAGTGTCAGACTCTGCTGAAAGTGGCCTTGGGTCTCGGACAAGGGGCCAAAACCGGGCTTGGCTGTTGAAGCTCACTTCCTAGTGTTGTTGAGAGCGTTGCTCAGTGCGGTTGGCTCCAGTATAGGTCTTTCAGGCCCATTATTCAAGGCAAGTCAATGGTATCAAATGCAGTCAAAATACAAAGTCAATAAATGTAGTCTCAACAGGTGCTTTGTATTTGTCTAATGTCTTCCCATGAGCCTCCCTGGGCACTCTAATATTTTGTGGAGCAATCCGGGACAGTTTGCGGCACTTCCTAGTTCCTGCGCGTCACTAGTACCTCACACGCTTAGTGGACGAACTGGACCCGGCCCGGACGTAATGACCATATAAGGGTCCCCCTGCTCCCTACTGGCAGCACTTCGCCAGCTTCAAAGTTTTTTTTTTCCCATGGAAAGTCGATGGGTGACGTCACAGTCACTTTGTCCATGTTTTTCTACAGTCTACGGTCCAGGACTAGGGCGGTATACGATGAAGCATGATTCATGAGTTATAACTGCACTGAATAAAACCTGGAACCATCCCAAATCTGGAACATGGACTCAAGTCAAAAGAGCTGTTCCGGGTTTTACTCAGTGCAGCTCTACCTTATTCTCGACCATTTCATTCTTTGGCCACCTTACTTAATGGCATTTATATTAAGAAAGGGACAGGATTAAGAAAAAAGAAAAAAGAAAGCTCTTGAAACTAATTCGGCAGCTGCATTAGGCTTCCTTTTCCAGTAAGAGTGCAGCCAAACAACAAACCCCTGAAGCTATAAAGGCAGACAGACGGTGGGTGCTGTTCGCTGTAAGTGGCCATCGCACAGTGTCCCACATTGCAGGGTCTCTTCCTACCCTGGCAGCCGTAGCCCACGCGAACTCGCAGCAGCGAGACGCACAAGGCCCCAATTGTGTCCCGCTTGGCATGGAAAACATTGCGAACAACGTTCTCTCTGCCACTCCCTGTGCACACCACTGCCCACCGCCGGTCACCTGACATCTTCAGCATGCCCAAGACCTGCTGACGACTTCATTCACACTGCGTTTGAGCCACTCCAACCCAGCAATCCAGACCAGCCCATTCAGCACTCCTAGAGATCTTTCTGGGTGTCTGCAGCTAGCATTCTAGATTTTCTTCTTTATTTTTTTTTGTCCGCCTTTTTCTCGTGGTCTTTGAACAGCCCAGCAGAGGCAGAATGTGCAGACAAAACGCTTTCCAGAGCTGGGAAACGGCCAAGCAGTGAGCGAGTGTTGCTCACAGTATTAAAAAGCTGCGTGAATCGTTTGAGCAATTTGTCTTGTAGATGCCTGCCGAATTAGATTGGGCCCCTCTAATTGGCACGCACACACACACACACGCACACACGCACGCACACAAAGAGAACCCAGGCACAGAAAACATGTCTGTACAAACACAAACACACACAGAGAAACAGATTTACCTTGGATGCCTGCCGGTGCCACCTCTGGTAGTCCGCCAGCTGTTCAAAATTGACAAAGTAGGCCTGAGCCTGGGGCCCGGCTGAGCTCAGCATTAGACAGTGTTGTCTCCGCTTAACTTCCTCCACCTGTGGTAACAATCACAGACCGCAGCCTCCTGAGACTATATGACAAACTTACATTTTACAAGCTTATTTTTAGATGGCAGTACTGGTAAGAAAACATTTATGAAATTCAATAGTACAATATTAGTTATATTAATAGTTCAGTTATTCTGTACACGTAAACAAGTTTGACTTGTTCCACTGTCCACATGCTGGGAAATGCAATGGCTTGATACTACCTTTGATGTTTACCGACAGATTAGTAGCGTGCTGTGAGCTGTTATTCAGACACTTATTTGTACAGCCTGATTATCAATAAGATGGTCTTTCTTGAGGATTCATCTCAAGGTTGAGTAGAGCTCAGCCATTGACCATAAAACAGAAAGCCCTGCTCTGCGGAAGAGAAAACAAGCTCACGCACTGAGCTTGGTCAATCTCTGTTCCAGCTGTGTTGATGTTTCTCTCCTAGGCCTCACTGTCCCCGACTCCCGGGTGGAGGCAGGGGTTTAGAAAACAACCCCCCTCAAAACCAATAACACCAGCGCCACCCCTCCGGTCCTCCACCTCTGACCCCTGACCTTTCCCCCCACCAGGGGCAGGATGTGCATCTTCCCCGTCAGGCTGTCTTTGACGGAGGCCACGATCAGGCAGGTGCCGCACAGGATGACCTGTCGCTCGGCCCACTTGTGCAGCTGCGTCTTGCCCTTCCGCACGTTGAACACGCCCTTCAGCAGCGTGCGCTCCAGCTGGTCTGCACTCAGGGGCTTCTCTGTGGCGGGAAGGAGAGAGAGCGCGGTCACGGTGCGGTCAGAAGCCGTGCGCTCGCGCTAACCCCCACGTGCACATTTGCTCAGCAAGTATCAAAATATATGCTCTCATTCCTTTGCGGACTGACGAAAGTATGAGTCACTTCATAGATTTTGAGACCCCGGATCATGTCTCATTACATCAAGGTTAAGGCTGATAAGCAATAGAGTTCAAGCCTGTGGGACACCGATGAGGTCACACGAGCTCCTCCCTTCTGCATTGTGGTGAAGGTGCGGTCAGTGACACTGCAGCAGGTGTGAACACAGGTGAGTGTTCTCTGCGTGAGCGATCAGCGTGTTATTACTCTTCTATTACTCCCCCTTTTTATGTCAAGGTCATTTTTGCTTCCAAAATCTGCTGCCCCAGATCCATCATTCAGGCTAATGAACGAGTCACCATTTTATCACGCAAAATTGAACTTCAGTTTTTAAATCCAATTATACTATTCTCTTCTTCTGTTGCACAGTCAGTAGTTCTACGCAGAGAGAGGCGCCAAACACTGGCCTGGGAGCGAAGGTTTAACTGACTCAGAGTTAGAGAACTAACTAAAATACAGGAAAATGCCTTTTTCTTTAAATGGCAATGATGTTCTCCATCTTCAATACTGCCCCTTGGTTTTTATCACCAGAGGTACCTATATTGTTGCCCTTCTGAAAGAGGGCAACGATTAAAATAGACATCCAGGTGGTTTGACATTGTGTTGCTTCGAGAAGCGCAAACGAACAAGCACCGCAGACAACACATTCTGCGGCTGCAGGATCGATATTCCTGTCTGAATCCTGGTCTTCCCCTCACATAGAGCAGAAACCCAGGGGGATGCAGGGGTGTCAGTGGTCTGTGTGTGTATGTGTATGTGTATGTGTATGTGTGTGTGTGTGTGTGTGTGAGTGTGGGAGGGGCGGGGGGGGGGGGGCTTTGCCACAGAGAAAAGACAGGGGATGCTACAGAAGGTGTATTTTTAGCCTGTCCTCTGTAGGACTGTGAGGGCTGATCTGTGAAAAACAGAGCAAGCAGTGCTAAAGAGAGCCACTGGGAGAGAATGCAATAGGAAAGGACACGATACCCTCCCTTTTACTACCCCCGAACACAACACACGCACGCATAGACAAACTCACACTCACAAACACACATAGACACACGCACACTCACATACACACACACACACACACACACACACATACAAACACACACACACATTCATGCACGCACACAAACGCTGTCACAAATGCACAAACACACACACACAAGTCTAAATAAGACAAGCTTTTTTTTATTTGTCTTCCTCAGGTTAGAAAAATGTAAGGTTCCAATTCTGAAGGTTTTTTTTCAGGATATTAAAAAAAAAAAAAGTAATTCAAGAGGGAAATATTAATGTTGCAGTTCACAGCATGAACGGCAGGCACAGTCCAGGTCAGATTTTAAAATGCTGTCCAACTACAGTATATGCACATATGTATTCACAGTTAGCACACAGGCTTGCATGAATTCACCTGGTGAAGTGTTGATCGACTGTAAAGCAACATTATCCACATTAAACTGGATGTTCAGATCTGAATTTCTGAACAAGAACAAGATGCTACATTCGAAGCTGTGAAATTGACAGGAAATAGAACCAAGATAACAGACATTTTTTATAAGATACTACTCAAAGTAAAGTATTTGTTTAAGGTGATAAGAGTTTCAGTTGGCGGGGGTGGGTGGGGGGATGCCAAAATATTCCAATAGCCTGTCTTGGGCAAAATACTAGTGACTCAGAAACTGAATATAATAAGCAACTCTATCTTAAGTTACTAATACATCAGACATGTTCCTTTTATTATCTTGGATATACAGGCATAGCAGACGATATATAGTGAGGCAGCAAAGGAAGGCATTTTTGTGCAGACGGACACCGTTTGAAGGCATCTAGCTATCAGACTGTGCAGTCGGGTGAGGGGCACATTTTGGCAAGCAGAGGCATATTTCATTGGACTCTGACCTCGCGTTGACATAAGAACCACCCACACTATACGAAGAGCAGAAAAAACAGCTGCACTTCGTTCACAAAGGCTTTTCCCTTCTTTCCATTCTGAAGTTTGTACATGCAACACTGTCTCACCTCTGTTTCCGGCTGGGGTTCCGCCTGAACAAGAACACTGGAGTTACCTGCAACCCCTTAAGTGACAAAAAGCAAATCCCAAACAATTACACTGCACTTCCACAAGTAGTGCTGCAAGTAGTATTTCAGACCTGTTTCTTTACCCAAGTCCAGACACACGCACAATCTTTCGATCTGGAAGAGAGACGGCGCCTTGTTACCATGCTGAACACCAATCAATAGACTGCAGTCAGCCAGCTCTTCTTTCCCAATACAGGTCAATGGGGGCTCACTCTACGGGGCTGCCTTGTGAGGGAGGATCCAAACCTCCCTCTCTGACCACAAACACTTCCAGACAACAGACATATAGACATTCACTGATCCTCAGACTCACACTCAGCTGAACATATTAGCCTACATGTTACACAAGAAACATGTCCAGCAATATGTGCCCAGAAATATACATTACTGAAACAATTCAATTTAACGACCTTATTCAAGCAGTGACCCAGCAGGGACAAAAGCCTACATCCTTTGAGTTACACTTCCCTTTCAGGAAACAAGGAAGGCCATCTCTAAATGACGATGTATCTGAAAGCTCCCAAGCTCCGACAACAGGGGGGAGAGACTGGCTATGCTCAGGGCGCCCGGAGACAGTGGAAAGGATCACTATGTTGGCTGAACTATCCCCACCCCACTGACAGGTAAAACGGGTACCTTTAAGTCAGTATTAGATTAATTCTACGGAGGCATTACATGGCTCTATCTGTAGGGCAGAATTTTGGACCGGATCAGAAGATGTAGGCTAGTGCGCCGCCCACCAAGACACAACAAGCACTTCCGATGCTTTCAAAACACGCCTTCACACCTGCACCTCCACCAGAATAACCACTGCATTCTTCATAACTGAAATTAAATTAAATCATGTACGGTCTGTTTGCTCTATTTTCGACTGAACAACAGATTAGCTTGACTCTGCAGGATGCAGGCAAGGAGCCAAAACAAAGGCCTACATTGGAATGTCTCAGAGCAGCAGGATATCTTTTTATAATAATAAACATATTAAAAATGTCAGCAACATAAACCCCACAAGTACTTCATTCTGACAGAAGATCTTCCAACTGTGCCCTTTCACTCTCCTTCCAAGCCTTTTATTTTGCGTCTTCAGTCCTCTGGGGGGGCGCTATTCCTGGCCCCCTGTGTATGTTTCACACCTCCAGCTCAGTGTTAGCGAGTGATAAGCGGAGAAGTCGCTCCTGCCCACTCATCCATTGAGCCTGGATAAGAGCCCAGCTGACTGAAAAGGAAGGCTTCACTTATGGTGAAGTATTTCCTCTTATACGTACATTATACTTACACCTTCACGTAACAAGCATCAGAAAGAATTTCACATTTCCAAAGACGGCATCAGGAAGTAATTACAGTTAAAATAGTACAAGGGCAGGAATCACATACCGTACTAGGTGGATGTAAATGTGTACATGCATTGCTTATGATTTGTAATCATACATAATACAAAAATATAAGTACAGAGCTCGCCACAGAAAAAGGGCACATTCAATAGTAATTCTAAAAACATGAAGCGCATTAAATCATATTAGAAGGTAAATCTGCTGTTGAGTTATGAAACCTTCCATTTTTTTACCTACATAACATACAATATATGTGACATAACCAGATGAAAAATAAATGAGGATAGCCTGTCATTCATATATATGACTGAGAGGGATGTAATCGCTAGTTAGTCTACTCTTGTTCTCCTGCAAGACAGATTGTCAAGTCTTGGGTGTCCTATTTTGGTCATTATTTATAATAGTACACTGTATTTAACCATATGTCTTCCAAATGGTTATATCTCAATTTTACCATGAATTAACAGTAAGAGGCAGACACACCCCATATTGTTCGTACCTCACACACACACACACACACACACCTAATGCAATGAATGACAGAAGCAAAGCTCTTTAAGAATTCTTCTGGGCACAAAACATATAGGAGGGGCCTTTGCTTCGTTTATACAGTTATCATTTTCTTCACTGACAAGTCGGCTCTCGGCAGATCAATAACTCATTGGGCGACAGAGCGAATGTAGAAGTGATTTATTTCACGCGACGCTCTCGGAGGCAGCAGCTCCGGTCAGGTCTGAGCAGAGGGAGGTAACTGCCGTCACTGCTGTGGAGAAAACTCCCAGCCCGGCCCGGTGGAGCAGGGCCAGAACTCCTGCAGTCTGGAGCACCACAGCTGCGCCGGCTAATTCTCTGGATCTTTATTTTGTTTTCTTAAAGTGGGCGGTTAATTAAGTCAGCATTTATTTATGTTTCTTTCCACCCACATCACTTTGCATGTTTGTTTTTATTTCGCTTATACTCCACACTGCTGGTTTTGAAATGGGGGGGGGGGAGGGTCGGCAAGGAAACATAAAACACAGGCCAGTACTCCAGGGGCCTGTATCATGAAGCAGGATTACTGTGTTAGCTGGATAACTGTACTCAGTAAAACCCGGAACCATCCGAAATCTGGAACATGGACTGAAGAAAAAAAACTCAGTAATCCTAATCTAGTTCTTTTTTTCACAACAGTGTAATGCTTTAATTGCTTTCCATATTGTATTACAAAATTAATTAACCCCGATCGGATACCGTTCAGAGTTCCTGTGGTTGTAAAAAGAAGAAATTGACAAGAGGGAACAATAATAAACATGAAGCAGCTAAAAATGAAGAGGGAACATAGGATTCACATACGGCACTATACCCAAAGCAATAACTGCGTTCGTAACCCTGATAAACGAGCCTGGAGAACTCAAATACTTCAATGAGAAGTGGGTTCTTCGACATGGTTAACAACAAGATCACTTTCGTCGGCATGCTAATGAGGTAAGCCCTGACCACAGCTGCAGGCCTCTGCTGGTGTGTGAGGTCAGATGAGAGATGGAGGATGACCATCTGACACTGGAGCCTTGAAGTGAAAGCTATTGGCCACCACGGACAAGTCTCAGTGCACATTAATCCTATCACAGCACGGCAGCTGAGTCTGGGCACGTCCTCCCCCAAACGCAGTGTGGCAATAGGCCGTGCGGATGCCCGGGAGGCAGTTAGTGGCCGGGGGCCACTGTTTTCTGACCCTTGCGTTCCCAAAAGCTCAAAGAGAAGAGACTGTCCACAGACCTGGACTCTGTCTGGACTGGCATGTTGGGCCAACAGGACCTTGCTGGATGTGCTATGGAAATGACCGAGCCAATGACCAGTCAAACATTTTTTGTTAGCGGGACGTGCACAGCAGTCGGCCAACTCTCGAGCCATATACGCATGGGTGGGAGATAGATCCCCCGAGCTGTGATTCCCCTTCTCTGCTTTATATCTGAAGAACAAAAAAATAAAATACAAAAAAAGGCAGACTGCCTGCACTTCTTTAAAAAAAAAAAAAAACTATGGCATTCAGTTTGACGCAATAAACTACAAAGCTAAATACAACCAACAACAGCTTTACAGAAATGAGAACAAACTCGTGGATGATGTGAATAGGCCTTTCAGCCCATCTAGGTTTGCTATTCTGCCAAGTCTACCTCGTACCTAGCACTTTGTCAAGACTCCAATGGCCTCTGCCTGAACAATGTGACCAGCAAGCTATTCCATGTATTAACAACTCACTTCTGGATATTAGTGTGAAAAATGGATCCGTTCAAAATGGAAAGCGATTTCCACAGCAGTGCTAACTATAAAACTGTCATCCTTAATGCACTGTATACTGTATGTAGGCCTATAGCCTAATCTTACGAAGAGAGCAGAGGCTATGGAGGCTCTGTGAAGGAGTGGATGTATGACTGTGTGCAGGGCAGCAGAAGTGTGTGAGGTATGGAGGGCTGTGAAGGAGTGGATGTATGACTGTGTGCAGGGCAGCAGAAGTGTGTGAGGTATGGAGGCTCTGTGAAAGAGTGGATGTATGACTGTGTGCAGGGCAGCAGAAGTGTGTGAGGTATGGAGGGCTGTGAAAGAGTGGATGTATGACTGTGTGCAGGGCAGCAGAAGTGTGTGAGGTATGGAGGGCTGTGAAGGAGTGGATGTATGACTGTGTGCAGGGCAGCATAAGTGTGTGAGGTATGGAGGCTCTGTGAAAGAGTGGATGTATGACTGTGTGCAGGAGGCTCTGTGAAAGAGTGGATGTATGACTGTGTGCAGGGCAGCAGAAGTGTGTGAGGTATGGAGGCTCTGTGAAGGAGTGGATGTATGCCTGTGTGCAGGGCAGCAGAAGTGTGTGAGGTATGGAGGGCTGTGAAGGAGTGGATGTATGCCTGTGTGCAGGGCAGCAGAAGTGTGTGAGGTATGGAGGGCTGTGAAAGAGTGGATGTATGACTGTGTGCAGGGCAGCAGAAGTGTGTGAGGTATGGAGGCTCTGTGAAAGAGTGGATGTATGACTGTGTGAGGGCAGCAGAAGTGTGTGAGGTATGGAGGACTGTGAAGGAGTGGATGTATGCCCGTGTGAGGGCAGCAGAAGTGTGTGAGGTATGAGGGCACATGTTCTATCAGAGCTTAGTGGTCACTGCTCTCTGACTACACTGCCCTAGCCCCGGACTCTCAGCACCAGAGGATCAGCCAGGTTATTAATAGGAGAGGTTGTGTCGAAGAACATCAGGTCCCATTTACACAGGAGTAAAGCCTATCAGGATGCTTAAGAGGATAATTTCAGCCACTGCCTTGCGTGGGCCTTGGGGCAGGGGATGGGGTCTTTGTGTCCCATTAAGAGTGGCGGGAACGCTCTCCTGACATCGACAACGTCGCCAAAACCTGCGCTCCTTGAAACCATATAACCACCCCTACCAAAACATGTCACCTCCCAGAACAACGTTAAAATTAATAAAGCACAAGGATCAACCAGCAGGGGAATGCAAAAACCAGCCTGAGTTGGAGTCAGGTCACTTTCACGTCATAGTTTAATGAATGCAGATTACTGCTCATTCGGGTAGTTCTGTTCTCGCTTGAATAACTTAGTTTAATGTTCAATAGGGTAGCTGACAAGTTGTAACAATAGTCTGCCCTTTTTGCATTGACTGTCTCTCTTGGGACTATATTGCCCACTTTGTTCACTAATCCTACTCTTTTCACTCACTTTCATATCACTCCACCATGTCCCATTTGAAATGCCCTACGACAATCCGAAGCTTTTAAGAATGCCTTCACTTGTAATAACGTCCAGACAATTACATATATACTAGTGCAGTAAGTGTAATCTTAAGAGGAAAACACAGAATTCTTGGCAAAAAGATTCTACAATCTCCAACAAACAGTTGAGCAATCCATTTCTGAACCCAGAAGGTATTACTTCCAACGTAAAAGCCAAACGAAATAAGCCAGGGTCCCTTTATGGAAGCAGAAATAAATGAAACTATTCCACGTCAGATGAGCTGCTGCTATGTTAGCAGAAATGCTCATCTATTGAATCGATATTCAAGAAAGCATAGCTTTTTGACTGCTAAGACTGCAACAAAAAATGGAAATGTAAGTATTCACACTGCAAAAACCAAATCTTAACAAGCATTTTAATCGTATATTTAGACTTTAGAATCTTATTTCAGTTTTTTGTTTGTTAAATAAGACAAACTATCTGCCAGTGCTGAGATAGTTTTACTCATTTCAAGATTTGCCAGTGGGGTAAGATAATTTCACTTGTCAAGCAAAAACTAACTAGAAAATATGATTTTAAGTCTCATTACAAGAATAAAACACTTGTTAAGACAGTCATTTTTTGCAGTGCAGGCAAGTCAAACTCATTTAAAGACAATGACAGGCACAAAGAGTGCCAAAACCCAACTCTTTGAGATAGGACGGTAACGGGGAGTTGTACGGGGAGTTGTACGGGGAGATTGATTTTCCTTGATAATTTATGCAACTCTCCCAGTACATAGGAATTCGTAACCATCCTCTCACCTACTGCATTGACTAATTACAGATCATTTTCGAGCATGCAGTCTAAAATAAGAAATTTACATTGGATTTCCCAGACATATAGCCTACATGCTACTTCTGGACAAGTAAACCATGTTTAATTACAGTGCCCACACTATCACTCATCAGTTTTTACTTTAAAAACTTTCTCTGTCTCTCTCTCGCTCCACATTACAGAATTGGGACAATGACACAATTTTTGTTGGCTTGGCTCTGTATTCCAGCACATTGTATACAAAATAAATGAGGGTATTTACATCCATATCGGGTGATCCGTGTAGGAATTACAGCCCCTTTTATACATAGTCCCCCCACTTTATTATTATTATTATTATTAATTATAGCAGTAGAATAAACATATAATTTATGTAGTTGTATTCCCAAATGCCAGTCATCAGACAGGCTGGGACTCACCACTGTAGAAGCGTATCATGCAGCTCAGGTCTGAGTTGGCCGCCTCCCACTGCGTCCTCAGTGGGTCCTTGTACCCCATGGCTGCCAGGTAGTTGTATACGATTTGCAGAGGGCGCTCAGTGGGGTCCAGCCTCCTGTAAGTGAACAGATAATACACGCGTTTGCCTTCGACACGCCTCGCACACAGGGCCCATCCATACACAGAGCGCTCCGTATGTCTTTCTGCAAGTGAACAAGGGGGCAAGCGGTTGGAAGACTCGCTCGCCCTAACTCACTCACGTCATGTCTGAAGCGCCTGACTTTGAAAGGCATCGAACAGCACTCGCACACTGAAACGCGTCCGCCGGTCTCGCCTTAAGTGATGATACTGAATTAATGTATCCCAGAGGGCATCCATTTCGCATGATCAGAGTTCTATTTCCATATTTAAACAGGCACACAGAAACGAAGTCCCCTAACAAAATGCAATCCGACATTCCGGAGTATACGGTAGCGATAATGCAGTTTTAAACTTTCGTGACTTTCTTGTTTTTCTAAATGCACACAATCCCCCTGTGTCAGACAGTTGCCTGAAAAACACGATCAAAGCATCGACTAATCCCCCGCTTGGTAATCCTGTTAGCAGACTTCACACTGGTATCAAACAAGGGTTTAAGAATCCTAATTTCCAATTTAAGACAGTGAACTAAAGGCCAAATAAATGAAAGTCGGACACGGCTCTTTAGACAAACAGTAAAACCCAGAAGAATTTTGAAAAAACCTCTTGAATGCTTGTATGGTGGCTATAAAGCCATGGCAATGTGTTTGGTTGGATGTACCGAGTGGACATCTATCAGACATGCACAGGTCATTGTTTGGCACTTGAACTTCACCAGTTTCTCTGTGGTCCATTTTGCAATAGAAAATGGATCCCAAATTTCAAACTTGTAAAATACAAAACTACTGATAGTGTCTGATCACATCCCTTGGTGCTCTCGTCAGTGTGTTTTGACATACCAAAAAAAAAATAAACATTAAAATAAATGATAATAATATCCATACTAGATTAAAAAAAAGATTATCGTAATAAATCCAGAACTGGCTCATACTTAGTTTTGAAACAATGTCCTGAAAATGAAAATATTTTCTGTCAGAGATATCTTTTTTTGTTTATATTATTGTTCTGTGACACCAACATCCAAACTCAAAAGGCTGTAAATGTTATGACTTAGAACAGGGGTCCTCAATGTTATCCAGAAAGGGCCGGTGTGGGTGCAGGTTTTTGTTCCAACCAAGCAGTTACACACCTGATTCTACTAATCAACCACAAGAGACTTTGCTAAAGACCTTGATGAGTAGAATCAGGTGTGTTACTGCTTGGTTGGAACAAAAGCCTGCAGCCACACCGGCCCTAAGTGGATAAGATTGAGGACCCCTGACTTAGAACAAAATGCTTTCTTGGGTTGCCCCACATCTTCTCCCAAAATGTAAAAAAAAAAAAAAAAAGCAGGCATGGTTTTCTGAGAGCCTTTATGGTG
Organism: Ilyophis sp. 1 JC-2022; assembly: GCA_022702515.1. NCBI lineage: Eukaryota > Metazoa > Chordata > Actinopteri > Anguilliformes > Synaphobranchidae > Ilyophis > Ilyophis sp. 1 JC-2022. Next base: position 48,836,199 of record CM040399.1, on the reverse strand, counting down.
CCGAGCAGCAGCAGCAGTCAGCCGGATGAAGTCTCTTCTAGAAACATCTGAAAACTGCGTTCAACGGGCACAGACCCAACCAGACACAGACACGGCAAGGCAAGGCCTGCGCAGGCAGCCACAGAGCCACGTCGTCTCGCTCGAGCAGAGTCAGTACACTGAACAGCAAAAGGTGTCTGTACACAGAGTTTCTCTGAGGCCTCATCCGTAGCTGCACTGGGACTGACCCACGGTCTTGTTGTTTTTAGGGTCCAGTTTATACACGCTTATATTTTGGTAAAATATACTGTACATGTATATGCACTGCTAACATCCAGGCATACACTGCAAAAAAAAACGAATCTTAACAAGCATTTTAATCTCATATTTAGACTTTAGAATCTTATTTCGGTTTCATTTTTGCTAAATAAAACAAACTATCTGCCAGTGGGGTGAGATATTTTTACTCATTTCAAGATTTGCCAGTGGGGGTAAGAATTTTACTTGTCAAGTAAAAAGTAACTTAAAACAAGCTAATATTTTCAACTTTTGAGAAGTCTCATTACAAGACTAAAACACTTGTTAAGACAGACATTTTTTGCAGCGTATATAACGTATGAATACATTGTACACATTATTATTATTATTATTATTTATGCCCATGTTGACATATTATCCATGGTGCCACATTATGGTACTTGCCTACTAGCTAAGACATAGCCAGTAAGAAAGCGGTAGCGTATGCTTGTGCCATATTTAAGGTCTGAGGTAAATAGATCTGGGAATTCCATTGCTTGTCGGTTACAGTATCTGCTTAAACCCTTTTGAGATATGTGTGGTTGGAGATGTGCGCATGGTGATTGAAATAAGTAGTTTGAGGTGTTTATTCAACATATTCAACACCTGGCCCTTAAGGCATGCGCAGCGGTCTCCATTAAACTCAAATCGCTTTTAAACAAATGATAAAATGCCTTGAAAAATCAGCAGAAATAAAATGAGTTCCTTGCATCCTTCACAAAAACCCCCAAATCCAAGGATGTTTTACTTGCAAGAAAACGGAAATATGGATTTTTCAAGATGTCGAAGAGGCTTTTAAAGCATTCTGTCGTGGCCTCTTCGACACATCATTCAGTCCAAAAATAGCCCACAAGGAGTGGTGACTTACATCAGTCAGTTCAAACACAGTCACAGGGTAAGACTCAAATGTGACCACGCAGCACAAAGAAGTCGTTTTGGCAGTGTCATCCTCACGTTGAGACAAAATGTTCGGGAAGATTTCTGTAATTTACTCAACCTTGTGCTGCATAACCATTTATCACTGCAGTGCGCACACGACCAGACACAAGAGACCAATTCAGCGGACACTCAGACACGGAAAATTGGCAGGCTAACCCTGTTACTGGATAAAACACAGGAGAGGCTGTCCATGTGAGTGGCAACGTCAGTTTACTCTGTGGTAAACTCACCGGGCAGAGTGCAATCTCTATGTTCAAAACAGCATCTTGGGAAATATGCAATAGACAGTAGACTCTGTATAAGACAGCAGATAGGGATATGGGAGACTGTAGGAAACAGTGTGTAAACTAGAGATGAGGCAGAGCCTGTGACAGATGGTATGTGCAGGGGCGTAGCATGACACTCTGGGCCCGCTTCCCAATGCAAACTCTTTAGTACGGGCCTTCTGGGGGCCGCTCCCCACCTTGGGGCCCTGGGTGGTCAGGTCCACTTGTCCCCCCCACTACGACGCCCCTGAGTATGTGGGACGAAAGAGTCAATCCAGAGGATTATACTGAGAAACCGAGGCCAGAGTGATGGGAGGTAGTCACCTGATCAGGTCCCCATGCAGCTGCAGGTATAGGCCCTTACTGTCCCCTTGGGCGCACAGCTCCTCCACCGTGGTGCTCGTGGAGCAGAGTACCAGTCGCAGATCGGGCTGTGAGGTAGAGGAGGTCTGGGGTCCTGAGGAGGGGAGCTGGGGGTCCGCCGCCCCATAGAGGCACACGCACCCGCGCTGGGCATCCCCCTTCAACCAGTCCCGCTCCCGGGACGCAAAGCGGGTCTTCCTGGTCACACAGCCGTGACTCCCGTTCCGCTTCATATTGCGCTGGTGGAAGAAAAACGGGCCAAAGTAAGCCGGTGCTGGGACTCGCTACCATTGCCCTGATTCAAAACATAGGATGAAGACGGAATCGTTGTCCATTGAAACAAGTCCTCTATCGAGAAACATATGTTGAGCCGTTAAATTATGCAACGTCCACTTTTGGGAGGTTTGACTAACAGATTGTACACATGTATTAAGTTGCATCAGGGCTGCATCAACTCTGATGAAGCTCCTTACTCTGAATGACCCATAGACCTACACTGTCTGCACACTTGGACTCATTTGGCTTTTTTCTGCTAAATATGACAAGTATGTATCAGTATGGAGACCTTGGTAAATGTGAGCCAGTGAATGCAGCATGTCTCACCTCCACGGGACAGCCTTCATATTGCCATAGTTTATAAAACATGGGAGTGGGGTAATGGGACACACACGTTTACGCCACGAGCAAACACCCTGATGATGTGTGTGATGTGGAAGTGAGAAAATTTTGCTCATTAGTCACAATGATGATGTCATCCCACCATGACCTCTCCTCGATTAGCTATCAGGGAGGTTGCCAAAATTGTAATGATAGCAGGCCTGACATCACCTGAGGCACATTCACATGACAACACATCACAGCCCGGTACACAACGCGAACAATTGCCACATGTTACCAAAACGCAAAGATCCCAGCTTCAAAAACAGATTCATGTGCAAACAATGTGTGCCCAATAATAATAGACTAGTACTTAAAAACATAAAACAAGTATTGCTTGCAATTATACCATTACAACTACTGGAAAGTGCTTTACGAAAAAAATGAATTATACACAATCGTGGCAGGTTGTAAAATGATGTCTTCTGTTGGAGCAGCCGGTCCATGTATTTAAGCTACATTTGTATCTCAGCTGAGCCAAACTGCATTCCGGTTCAGCCATTTGCAAACCTACACATGACAGCGAACCAAGTACAACATTCAATATTAGTTGTATTTTGTTCGTTTAACTGTGAAGGAAAATGCACTAATAATGAAACTTATACGTATATATATATAAAAGTTTATACAAGATAAACATCTTGCCTTTTCAAAAAGTGTCAGAGCTGTAACATTCACAATTGATACAAGTCAGCTATGTCGCCTAGGGTAACCACTACGTATATGTATTTACAAAGGGTGAATTCCCAAAATCCATGTTATGTAGCCACATAACAAATCTAACGGGTTAATTCGTGACATAACGGCGGAAGTACCCTACATGAAAAACCAGGGTGGAATGGGCAATCAGAAATGTGCCTGTCATGTGCGCTGTTGCGCAAGGTCTTTGAGCATTGAGCGAACACGACTGTCCGAAAGCAGGATAGGCGTAAATACATCATTGTGTTCACAATATTCTGATCCGATAGGCTCATGCAATAATTACATTGAGTAATCACGTTTTACCATCCCCATATCAAAATGTGCATGCAATACTACAGGAACTGTATTGACAGCGAACGTTAACGTTTTTAATACGACCATGTATAATGGTGTTAACGTTACGTTACTTACTGCTAGCTAGGTGAAACGGCTTCGGTTATTGCTCTGCCATGAACGACGATACCCATTATCATTCGATTATTTAACACGGGTTTGACATGAACATAAAAACCTAGCCGTCAAACACATGTCACAGCAGTACGAAGCTGGCTAGTAAGTTGGCTTAAATCAGAAAGACATGCTAAATAACTGGCCGTTATTACGGCGAATCGTGTTTAAAAGAAAATGCATAAGACGAGGAAACAACCACATAAGGCAAAGTTAATTGCACATTTGCACAAGTGTCAGGTATGAAGCAATGAAAGCAGCTTGCTGGCTATCACACGTAGTTCGGCCCTTGCTTCAGAATATGCAACGACACTAATTCGCCAGCTAGTTGCTAGTTGACTATGGTCTTTTCGTATACAGAATGGACATAGCGTGATGCGTAGCCTACCTTCAGAACTCGTATTCCGGTTCCACCACGCCAGGTCCGTCCATTGTAGTCGTTATGACATGCCACTGGATTCGATCCCGTTTCGCAAAGCTCAGTGTCCAGTAGGACACAAGTAGAAGACCCGCTATCTTCGACACCACCTTTTTTTCCGTCCGGACTGGTACTCGGTACCGCCCTCGCCGGACTATCTTCTTCTTCCATTTACATTGAAAATGTTCACGATGGCAAATAGAACGTCACAGCTCACAAGTGGCAAATTCCAATGAACCCAGCACTTAAAAAAAATCCCATTCTGGGTTGGTGAGACGCCATAACGAGACTGAACATCAGGGCTGTCAAAAACGAAATTAATAAATATTAGAGAGGCAGGGCTAGTTATTATTCATTGGGCACAGCCCAATTCAGAGGAGGAGCTTCCTGGATTATTCATGAGAATCACGAACTTTATGCCCAGGTACACCAACGTGAGCTATATTGTCTTTGAATTATATTCATTACAGCCCATGTTGTAAGCCTTATACTCTTGAGAATTCATTATTTCAGAGATAGCCTATTATTTTCCCCCATCGGGTATTTTTTGGTATTATACAAGCTAAGAGGTTTTAGCCTGTTAATAACAGACTATAAATAGCAGATACTAATTAATAATAATAATGAATGTTTTAAATAATAATAAATCAAACTATGCAACTTTTGTCCCATTTTAGCAAACATGCAAAATAGTAAAGTGCAGTACACTTCTAGAGTCCATCCCTCCATTATCTAACCCCCTTATTTCTGGTCAGGGTCCCAGCACACATTGGGCTAGGGGCAGGAATACACCCTGGACCCAACTGAATGTTCACTACTTCTTGACAGCACAGAGGGAGAAGTCCCCATCAGAAATCACACCAAAGGGGACTTGGATACTCACTAACACCACACAGTGGAAAGGGACTGAAAGGGCACTTATCTGGTGCAAGGGTGGTGAAATCCCATCAAGCAGTGGACACTGTCCTCTCCATCTGTGCCCCCATACACAAGCTCCATCCGTGCCCCCATACACAAACTCCATCCGTGCCCCCATACACAAACTCCCATCTGTGCCCCCATACACAAACTCCATCCGTGCCCCCATACACAAACTCCATCCGTGCCCCCATACACAAACTCCCATCTGTGCCCCCATACACAAACTCCATCCGTGCCCCCATACACAAACTCCATCTGTGCCCCCATACACAAACTCCCATCTGTGCCCTCATACACAAACTCCATCCGTGCCCCCATACACAAACTCCATCCGTGCCCCCATACACAAACTCCATCCGTGCCCCCATACACAAACTCCATCCGTGCCCCCATACACAAACTCCATCCGTGCCCCCATACACAAACTCCATCCGTGCCCCCATACACACACTACATCCGTGCCCCCATACACAAACTCCATCCGTGCCCCCATACACAAACTCCATCCGTGCCCCCAAACACAAACTCCCATCCGTGCCCCCATACACAAACTCCCATCCGTGCCCCCATACACAAACTCCCATACACAAACTCCCATCTGTGCCCCCATACACAAACTCCATCCATGCCCCCATACACAAACTCCCATCCGTGCCCCCATACACAAACTCCCATCTGTGCCCCCATACACAAACTCCATCCGTGCCCCCATACACAAACTCCATCCGTGCCCCCATACACAAACTCCATCCGTGCCCCCATACACAAACTCCCATCTGTGCCCCCATACACAAACTCCATCCATGCCCCCATACACAAACTCCCATCTGTGCCCCATACACAAACTCCATCCGTGCCCCCATACACAAACTCCCATCTGTGCCCCATACACAAACTCGAACTGGGACCAAGATGGCACCGCAGGCCAAGTCCCTTGTGTCTCCACGGCAACGCATTGGGAACCACCACTGCTCTCAGACAGGCACAGAAGGTTTGAGGTCAAAAGACAACATGATAATGGCAGATGTTGCCCATCTTTGTTGCTTTTTCACAAGCTAACACATTGTTAATCCTCCACCCAGTGCCTAAATAACGTGTAAATGATTACTGGTTTTCACAGGTAGTTACTTATAAACAAACAGAAGTTAAGACAAAGATGGTGTGTTAATACTGTCAAGATCATACACAAGTTGTGTCTCATTGGTTGGCATAATATGCCATTACTTTATATAAATCAATGACAAAGTAAGGTAAACACCTAGTGAGCACCATAATTCATTGGACAGTGACACATATTTTGTTATTTTGGTTCTGTACTCTAGCACTTTGAGTTTTAAATGATACAATGACAATTAGGTTGAGATGCAGACTGTCAGCTTTAATTTGAGGGTATTTTCATCCATATTGGATGAACCGTTTAGAAATTATAGAACCTTTCGTACATAGTCCCCCCCATTTTTGGGCATCAAAAAACATTGGACAGTTTAACAATGTAGAATAAAGTAATCATTTTTAATATTTGGTCGCATGTCCTTTGCATGTCATGACTTCCTGATGTCTGTGACCAAACATCAAAAGACTTGATATCTTATTTTCTGGTACTCCTACAACCGATACTATAACCTCTCTGCATTTGAATGGATCTCTATGGGAATTGGGGGGTGGGACTAGATTCAGCTGTAAATTACACTGGAACAGTATGGAACACATGGTTGGCTAAATGGCTCCAAGTCATCAAGGGTCTGATGTATTCATGTTCCTACAATCAGAAATTTGATTATACTCCTTCGATGACACCAAGAAAACACTTCCTGCCATCTTTTATTACGTCTATGGTTTGATTATCCATGAGAATTTTGGCCACTCCTCCTGGCATAACTACAGAAATGTCCGACCAAAATTCTCCTGCGCAATTCATGGAGCTCGTGCAAGATGCATAGAAGGCGTTCTCTCAAAAATACAAAGTGCTTTCTCAGTGCCATCAAAGAAGCCTGACCAAAAAAAATTTCAAGTGTGAATTAATATCGAAGTTCAGCAATGACGTGTGCTGGCCGAAACCAAAAGATTGTCTTACCTTGTGTGGGTTAAAACCGACAATGCTGATAAACAGGCCCATTATCAGATTTAAATACATGCATAGTTCCAAATTTCTCACACTTCCACTTGCATCATCTTCGTCAGTAATATTCATAAACATGCTTTTAACAGTGGGAATTTGATGTGCACTGTAACTTTAAGAAACAAAAATGCAGAAACAAACAGGACTTCACAGTGAAGGTTACTGATAGAAAAACGAGGCGCTTCGTATTTCGCCGAACTTGTTACTCCAAGTCGCCACCATGTGGAGATTAGGTAACAGTGCATGCGCTTACATTAAATCCTGTCTAGTGTTAAGGACAATATATTTTAAAAAGAACCACTCTTGGAAGAGGGTAACGAAAGTATTGTTAATTAAAGGAGCCATCCAGTCGGAGTAATTTACGTGCTACCATTCCTAAAACAAGCTCTGGCTCCAGGCTCATTTCAATTCAGAGGGAATCAAGGCTGCCTTCTATCCCTCATATTTAAACACCAATTAAAAAGACAGCTTCGCCAAAAAGGCAATGAACACTAGCAATGAAAACTATAAACATGCTCGGACTGATGAGGCTTTATTACCATGTTGGTCAAGCACAAAGTAATAAAATGTCCAATATAACCAGAAGAATAGAAGAATAATAATGATCTTATTTAATGACGCAAAGAGAAGACTTACGGCTTTTGACAGCCTAAACTACAAAAGCTGTGCGTCTCAAATCATCCAGCTGAGCGACAAAATGCACATCATTTATTATACTCTCAGTAAGCATCTTATATATTCCATTGCAGGCTAAACCATCAGTGGTACCTTGGCGAATACTAAATCCTGAATGCATTTGAGGAATTTGGATATACGGGGAGATCAAATTACCAAAAGGTAATGGCAAACAATTTTGTCCAACGAACCAAATCATGACAATTTAATTTGAATGCCCACAGGTCAAAATAAATCTCAACAAATTCCAAAAAAAACCCCAGAAAAGAGTTATAAAGAAAACACCATCAAAGAGTCACAAGTAAACTTACCCTCTGGAAAAGCCAAATCTACACATGTCTAGTATTAATTATGCTTTAGGGCCAGATATTGCAATTGTATTCCATTAGTTTTGTTGGACAAAGAAAATAACAGGCCACTGTGTGGGCAACTCATGACATGACAGCAAGAGACACATTATCTTTGAAGCACATGTAAACATGAATCACTGGATAATGGTCGACTTGTCTTTGAACAGTACTTTGCAGTGTTGACTAATCTGTAAACATTTTCTTTTCATATATACCTCAATACTGCAAGCACTCAAACCACTCTCTCAGACACAAGCACACCTTTCCCTGACTAATCTTTAACTGGGCCTCTCTATTGTACGTGTCCGTTTACAATTATATACAACAGGCAGCAGATACTTTAATTTATGTTTTAATGTACACAGGTAAAGGGAAAGCCATTTAATTAGGCCATCAAGACGTTGACTAAGTTCAATTTCAGAAAGCCCACAACTTGCGTCACTGGAATAGTCTTAGAAAACTAAGGGATGGTTGATGGGCATCAGTTTACGCATCTAAAAGCACTCAACATGTACAGAAAAAGCATAGATTGCATCCAATCATTCAGTCAAAAAAACAAAAACAAATGGGTAAGTCATTTCTCTCTGCAGAAACAGAATTGCAAAAGATTTCATTTCCAAAGCTAAAATACATCTATTTGGTCATGTAAGTTAGATGTTAGCAAGGAAATATGAAAGTAAAAACTCCCAAAAATAAAATAAAAAGAACAAACATGAAAACACAGAAGGTGCTTCTGTACACAGTGCATGTAAAATGGTTTTACACCGATGGCCCAAAACAGTTGACAGTTGAAGATGACAAGATGTAGTGCTCATTGCCCAGGTACAGTTATGGAGTCCACAGAAAAGAGGCAACATTGAGGAACTCAGTTGAAAACCGTTTTGTTTGCATCAGCTCAGTTTGTATTGTGTCCAACAGCCAAGGATTCAACATTTTATCTGATATGGGCCTTAAAATCATGTGTAAAAGCAGAGATAAAATTTACTACTCCCCACATCCCCTCAACCCCAATCGTCTGGACAGAATCTGGACTCAACAGTGACCCGACATCTACAGTGACCTTACCTAAAACAGACAGGTCTACTCTGGTTTCTTTTTACAGAATGGCAAAAGGCACATTACTTTTATATTAGGCATTTTTTTAAATGTGAATAATGAATGCGTACTGACTACACAATACATCTACTGTATGACTGCCTACAGCTTGAAAATAGAAACAAAACAAAAAAAAAAGTATTAATGTTTCCTTACAAAAGAACACGTTTAAGAGAAAGATTTAAGAGATGGTGCATAGGACTACATTCAAGACTACCAATGCAAGCCGATAAAGAATGCCATTTTGGTGGTGGGGAGAACAGGTTTCAACAATTCAAGGTAGGTGCCTTTAGTAAGTTCATTAAAAAGCAACGTGATATTTATAGCATTATAGCTGCAGCTAGTTTATCGTGGGTACAGGGTTCTTCAATCTACAAAATGGTCTTTACAGACCCACGGCGCAGATCACCCTGCAAAGTCATAATCAACATACATAACTATTTAAACTATTACAAATAATTGTGGCTTCTGTCAATTTACTTGAAACTAAAAGAACTATCCTCTTCTGAAGAAAATGAGTCAGTCTAAATAGAATACCAAACAAGTGACACAACTACCAAATGTAATGCTCTTACAGTCAGCTATATTACTCATATTTTACTCGTTTCAACTTAAATGAAAAAATGGATGACAATTTTTTAAATCATAAACATTTTCTAAATAATTGTGCCTTTGGGCATTCCCACAGAAGGAAAAGTGTTTAGCCAACTGGACTCCAACATTTAACCCTGTATACCACCAGGAAAAGCAGATCCTTTCGTTTTCTTCAAAGAATGACGATGTGCTGACCCCTCAATTTCAACCCCAGTGAATCCCTTCAGTTTTGTTCTGTATGGGCTCAAAGATATCTTACCTGCACACCTAAAAGCAATTAGTCATGACTTACACCGAACCGAAGCAAGGCTCAACCCTTCAACAAGTGAATAAAGCTGAGCGGATGTCATTACTACACGAATGTAACAGGAACCCCACAAAAAACATTCACTGAACATAACATCCACAACATAACTGTGGGAACCTGCACAGGGCAAATTCAGTAAAAGTGCATTTCGGTCCTTGGATCCTTTAGAACCACAATATCTAACATAAGAAAGATTGTATTGGGACCAAAAAACCTGTGCTTGGACCAAGAGGCTGATAATCTTTATTAAACAAAATAAGTTAAGATCTTGAGACACCAAAGTGGAAAAATGATAAAATTCCAGAACACCCAAACAGATTCGAGCCAAATCAGGAAACAGTAGTACTTTCGTAATTCTGCACGGTGCACAGACAGAGATTAAAGTGCAAACATCATCAACTTCAGTTGCAGTTCAAAAAAAGTCTAATCATCCCCAACAGTTAACCACAGATTTCAATAAAAAATACGAAACACAAAGGTTGATTTAACCAGGACGACAGCTTAAATCAAAGGGCATCTTACCACAGTAACCCAAGAGGGGCGAATGTCCATGACGACGTGTGTGTTTTGGGGGGGGGGGGGGTGGTAGAGAGTTCAGTGTGTGCGCATGAGGAATCGGGACAGCAGCAGTGCCTGTGGGAGGAGACATCATTGCAGACGAAGGTGATACGAAGTCATTAAACCGATATGTTATGGATGCTCTTGTTGATGCTGCCTTTGTCGCAGTGAGACCTTCGTCAGCTTTGTCGTACGCGAGAGATTCCACCGTCTCCCCCACGCTACCCCGGGGCAAGTCTGCAGTGGTGTCACGAGGGTTCGGTTACAGGGGAGCCGTCCCGTACGTCCCTCGGCAGGGTCTTTTAGAGCAAGGAGGCAGGCAGGCCTTTACTGCCAAGACTGAGGGGGGAAGCTGTTGACCTCAGTCAGGTCTTGCACAAGAGACCCATTGTGGGTGTACGTCAGCTTGACCCTCATCCGCAGTTGTTGCTGGAAAACGAACAAACGGATCATTTCATTAAACAAAAATCGAACTTCAGCCAGCACGTCAAATACCTCGCCTGACGGTACGCACAATCAAAAGGTACATTCGTAAAGCGAAGGTACATTCCATATTCAGTCAATGAACATTTGCACGTGAAAACATTCCGTCGACGCAGCATAAATAAAAGAGGCGCATCGGTAGCGGTGTGCAAACGGAGGATGTTCTGTGCCGTGTCCCACGGGGGCGATACCACGGGGGGTAACCTTACCTTCTGTGCGTTGAGCACCTTAATGACCTGTGTGACGGTCCCCTGGTTGAGAGCTGGGATGATGTTACTGCTGGGTGAGAGCAGCTGCAGCTGAAAAGTCTGAGACACACACAGACACACACAGCCTGTGTGAGCCTTTTCATAAAAGCACAGCGCACACTTCACACTGTGATCAAAGCCCCAAGTCCCAGTACTGCAGCTCCCTAACGGATGCACATCCTCTGCACTCACTACTACTACTAAAGCGGTTTCGTCAAACAACTTTCGTCAAAAGTAACTTTTCCCCTTCACCCTGCTGCTGCATCTGCTGCCGTCAGGTGCGACACCATTACGTGAAGCCTGCTCACCTTTGGTACTGCGGCCTGGAACACGAACTCTGTCATCTCTGCCTCAGTGCTGTTGGAGGCATGAATGGTGATAACAGCAATATTTGGATTCAGATTGGACCTTTCAAATGTGAACTCTATTATTAAGCCATTCTTATTGTAAGCTGTCATCGGTGGAATACCTGGAGGGAAAGAATTCATTCAGTATTTGGTATTAGTTTAGAACTGCTCTGCCAACCCCATGAGCTGGAAATCTTAAAGTAGGAGTAAAGTGCATTTTATGAGAAAAGAAAGAGAAAACACTAGTGGCCTTGCGGAGGCCTTTTCCATGTGTAAAAACGGCTCAAAAGTCAAGACTGTCTCACTCACCTGCAGCTATGTCATTAAAGAGGGTCTGTGAGGAGAGGCCGTCCAGCAGGAGGGGAGGCTGGGAAACAGACATGGGTGGGGCTAGGGCAGGGGGCGGGGCGGGGACAGGGGCAGGACCACCTGGGTTTGGAGAGGGGAATGACAGGGGTTAGAATGGCTATACTGCAGCTCAGTTAGACATGAAACATTGGAATGACGTCTCAAATTGATGGCCAGTATATAACGTCAATTCACAACGTTAAAAATAGTATGTTGCAATGATGTTGCAATTGAGGTACGTGAATGTTGAAAATGAGTTTATTCAATGTTGTAATTTGACCGTCACCCCTACAATGTTGGATTTATGTCCCATGATGGTTGAAAACGGAAGTTTATTCAACGTTAAGATTACAATGTTGTGGCACCATACAAAATTGGACAAACTCTGACATTGATTTTGCATTTCATTACGGTTGGAAGTGAGTTTCCTAAACGTTGTAATAACATGGTTGCGGCTACATGAGAAATAAAACCCTAATCACAATGTTACATATTAGACAACGTCAACACATTGTTTCTTGAGCCACATTACCAGTCGCATGTTGTTTCACCGTTAATAATACAACTTAAAGGCAACAGTGCTGGTTAAAGTCATAAATAAATACACTTGGCATGACATCCATTGTGTGGATCCCCACACATCGTGGAGTAGGCTACTTGCTTTTATTTATTTTCATACTTTTTTTTTTAATGAAGAGCTTGCCGAGATTCAAACTTTGATAGGCTATAGACTATTCGTTTTATATTACAGGGCTGTACGTTAACTTTATTTGCACATAGCACTGGTGCTACAGAGGTTGATAGTTTTGTAGCACAGGCCAAAAACTTGTAGCACGAGTATAAAACATCTCTAAAATCTCTAAAAACAACCACAAGTAATGCAGTTCATCACTTAAACAGGTATGTGACTGGCAAAGGACATGAATGTTGCATACAGGGCACACAAAATCCAAACCTTAACAAGAAATGTTTTCAGACAAACATTTTTTCTTTATTTGCCCATAATGGTAAATTGCAGGGACATATAACAACTGTATACAAGACATCAATATGTTACGCTTCCAATTAGCAGTGCAAATCTCAGTTAAAATTCATATCAGACAACATTTTTTTTTATTTTAAATTGAGAAAGTGTGTAAATCACTAATAAGAGAACAAAAACAACAAACGGTGTGTGTATGCGTGTGAGTGTGACAAAGATTTCCTGGTTTCCCTCGAATTGTCCACCATCAATATGCTAATGAATTAAATGGAGGTGACCATCAGGTATATTGTGATACAAACGTTCAAGAGAAATGGTAATGACTAAGTTAGTTGGAAAAAAAACTAAAAATACAAACATACTGGTTATGCTAGCCAGCTCGTGTTCGCACTTTTCATTTGGCAGGGATTCCTCGCGGGCTCATTTGGGGGTTTTGTTTTGCACTTCTCCTACTTTAGGAGGAAATACGTGGAAATACCTCTTCATTTTGTCATCATCCTGGTGTCCCAGATAGATAGCTCGCTCGCTCAACTCGCTGAGGAAAAGGGAATTGTTCGCTAGAAATTGTGGGATTTGGTGTTGGATGTATGGTACGGGGACATGGTTTTTAATCGCACGATAGACTACAACAACCAAATAGAATATCGAGGCGCATCGATTCATTTCACATGCAAAATAAAAATAGTTTTTTCCTCACACAGGCTATCGCACGGGTGCTACTGCAGAAAATTAATTTATAGCACAGACGGATTTATTCGTAGCCTGTACAGGCCTGTATTAACACTAGTATTACCACTGCGCCACCACGACTGCGTGGAAAGACACGTTGGCTGCTGTATACCCTTTCTTTAAAGTTATGGTCTCTGGTGGCACATTGGTTTAAGCAGTTGCTTCTCCCGCTGTAGGCTTCTCCCTTTTGTGGTGATGCAAGTTTGAATCTCACCTTTGCAAAAATCTTTTTCGCCATGCCTGCCGCAGTTCTTATAAAATCACAGAGTTCACTGATCAGTTTAGGTTTTTGATATCTTCTGATGGAAAGCATTATCCTCTTCATGAGAATAATAATTTATAAAAAACCAAAAGAATCAGATGCTCCAGAGTAGGATTCGAACATGAAACGCCGGAAGTAGCCTAAACGTTTCCATAGCCACATGATCACGTTGTGCCACAGAACACACATTTATTGATTTGATTATAGGCGAACATGTTTCAAGCAAGAATTATCTTTATTTTTTATGCATTTGGAATTTGAACAACAGTGTAACTAGGCCGACTACGAATTCAAATGTTTTCTAGCCGTTGCTTAACGAGTCCCCGGATCGACACCTGACCGTAGCTATAGTAAAATAGATAACGATTTATGATGATAAATAAATAGTTTAGGATTTTAAATTAAGATTGGCATGCTCTTTCTTCATGTGGAGCAGGAGTCAGAATTGACGTTGTCATTTGCAGAGCCGCACTAAATAGAGTCATTGCGAACTTAATTCCCAGAATTTAAAAAGCGCTAAAAATTATTTATTACATGAAGAGGACTACAACACAACAACGACGATGATGATGATGTGGTATTGGCAGGAACACGCATTTCATGCATCTAAGCTGTTCTTCTCCCTCTGAATGCTACTCTCTTGATAAGGAAAAGGGCATCACGTTGCAGTGTTCTTCTTAAACCATTAAGCAGTTATCCTGATACAACTTGTATGAGATTGTATAATGACGTTATTTAACATATGTCCTGGTTCCCACGTTGAGCTGTATCTTGAGTACCGACGTTTATGAGCCGGTCAAATAATAACATTAAAATGCCTGCATTTGAGAAAGATTCACAACGTCAGGTAAAACACACTGATCCACTGTCTCATTTTTTACTTTTGATCCAAATACAACTCAAAGGACACGTTGCTACCAGGGCATAAATTAAACGGCGGTCATACGGCCATGGCCGTCAGTGCCCTGCTATTTGGCCGTAATGCCTTTAAAACTTTTGCGAGTCTTTCGGCCATTGTGGCCGATCTGCCCTTTTACTTTGACTGAAATGTCTGCAAGTTATACCTGTGACGCCTCGATGTATTTACCAGTGCCGTGGAAACATTTTTTGTACGCTGTGATTTCCTTCCTTCATGTTGTTACTTGTCGGTTTTGTCGCGCAGTCATTGCAACCGTTAACAGATGACTCATGTAAGCACATTTATCCTTGATTGATCTGTCGAAATCTCTCATGATTATCTCACAATTTGTTATTATTATCTAGCTTGCTGATTCCTCTTAGCTATCTATGGATTTATTGCAAGGAAGATAACATTAGTTATTTTAATTTTTTGCTTGTAAGCAAATTTATCCTTGAACTGAAAAATAATTGTCCAGGTGTGTCCAGTGTCCAGGCCAGGGCATCATGTCGTTCTAAATCATGCTTAGCTGCTGTAATTACATTACTGCAACAAAGTCACTGAATTCGATTTTAGCCTACTGCAAGATACAGAATATTGATGGCGATTAGCTTGCCAAGTACGCTAACATTATTATTAGCTATAGCTTGCTAACTGGTTCATAACTGATATCCAGTTTCTAATCAGTCACAGAGGACATTGCCAAGTTTTTCAGAAAATTAGAGAACTGTGGAGAAAAAAATACTCAGGTATACATAGCCTACATTAAACGTAGCTAAGGCTATATAATTTTGGAACTACAATCAAATAGAATTCATAAATTATTTTCCTACCTTGGACGATAGCTATAGCCTACACTGCGTATGGTAGCCGATTAGTTTTGAGTGTCTCATGCATTGTATTGGGGAGATAATTTTTCAGAAATTTGTATCGAGTGTCTCATTAATCATGTTAAAATTTATTTGATTTCCGGGGATTTACGTTTCCTTGGCGCTCTAAATCGTGCCGTGGTGCAGCACCATGTCTGATTATTACCACGGAAACCCTGTGAAGCGACTCAACACAGGTGGAGGTATTCTTCATCCATTTTTCGCCAGTGAAGTGTAGTCTACTGCTCGTTACACGTTTCAATTTTCTGGAACTTTGCTATACTGTTTGTGTAGGCAAATGGACCCGTTAATGTGACACTATATAAAATGTTCGAACACGCAATGATGTTAAAACGATGGGCAAACATTCTATTTACCGGGATTATTGTCATGGCTGGAACACAGTTTTACGAATAGGAACAGTAACAGTGGACTGAATCTATCAGTTTTATAACATGAGTTCCCACATAGCTGACTGATGTTAAAAATATTGACACCATGCAACCTCTTTTGTGTAATAAATGTCATTGATTGCGTTCTCTTTTGTATGTAGGTTATAAGAAGTTATGGGTAATTTAAAAAAATATATAGGCAAGTAATAATACCTACTGTAATTATTGGAACAATATATCCACACTTTTAGCAGGGTCCAAAACCTGCATTTGGTTGATGGCCTTAGTGGCCCCCGTAAAATCAATAATTCTTGAGGCTATATGGCCTTGCCCCACAAATGTTGAAATTTAAAGCCTGGTTGCTACCACATATTTTTTAATGATGGCAGTATGATGTCTGGTTTCTACGCTGTCTTGCATTCATTTCTCAATCTTCCTGATAACGTTACCAACTACGTCTTTTTGTTCACGTTCATACATTGTCAAGATTCAGACGTTGTGGAAACCAGTTATTTTTGGTCATGACTGATAAACAATCAAACAACCAGAAAACAACGTTACATAGACGGTCACATGGGCAAAAATGCCGAAGGGGGAGCGTGTATATACTAACAAATTAAGCTGGTCTTTCAAACATTTAGTGATGTCATTATGAATCGTAAACCTACAAGAGGATTCAAGGTCATTCAGAGAAGGCCCATCTTATTAACACAATGCAAATAACTATGCAAAATTCAACATTGCATCTCTACCAGTGGTATTTTACACTCCTGCTCCAAGCAGGAGTAGCTTAACCTGGTCATTACAGCGTGTGCTCCAGGCCATGTAAAAGCAGTGAAGAGGTGACATGATGCCGTATCACAAAGTCTACCTGGACCGGATTAGGCTTGGGCCTACCTGACAGAGACAGATCGCCCAGCAGGTCTAACAGCTCCCCTCCAGCAGAGACCGGCTTTGTGGGCGTGGCCGTCTGGATCACGGGCGCGCCATCGCTCCCTCCGAGTAGATCTAATAGATCGTTAGCCTGGAACACAAAGGGGAAGGGTTGAGTACCCCAAATATTTATGCATGCCCATTTCTTCTGCAATGATGGATTTAATAAATTAAAATCTAGTAAACAGTCTTATTCTGGTCTACTTATTAAAGACATGCATACAATTTTGACCTACCAGCAGGGGGATATCAGCTCAGTGCACATTCACATGTCATGCAAATAGTGTTTGGCATCAAAATCCAGGCCAAGATACAGTACGTTATCAATATGTTTGGATGCATACCGGCTGATCAGTCACAAGTAAAAAGCAGACATCCACAGAAGGCAGACCCGAGTGGCTTCGTGTTCAGTGGAGTACAGCAGGACCAGATAATGCTTCTCATACCTGGCCAGGGGGCTGTGGGACACTCGGCAGGTTTTTCAAGTCCAGCACTGAGGGCTCCACCTCCCCATTGGTCTGTGCCGTTTCTGTGGGGCCATTGATGGCTGTCTTCTCCATGATGGGCATTCTCTCAAGTAAGGCAGACCTCCAGGCAGAAAAAACATATGTACATATGTAGCCAGCGAGACCAACCAAATTTTAGAAGCAGTGCTACTTACATATCGGGAAAGGGAATACTCCCCTCCCTAATGCGTTTTCTATAGAGCCTGCATAATACTAGACCGTTAAAAAAAAAAAACTGCCGTTACGGCTGGCGGTAATATATTTTTTTTTTTTTTTTTTTTTGTTTTTTTTTTTTTTTGTTTTTTTTTTTTTTTCATTTTTGTGTGTGTGTTTGTGGGACGGAGATGGAGAAGGATTTTTCTTTTTTTGCATTTTTTTTTTTTTTATAATTTAGATTGATTGTCGAATTGGGATTTGTTTTTTTTTGTTTGTGTCGTCCATCGACATCATGATGCTCGGGATGCTTCGTTGGATCTCGTTGTTCTGTCAGCCACGCTCGGCCGTCGCTTCCGTCGCTTCGAGACTCGGGAGATGTTGGGGACTGCGGGAAGGCCAAGGAAGAAGAGGAATGATAAGAAGATGGAGTGAGGCGGTGAGGGAGGGCGAGGCGAAGGGGGAGCTCCGACAGGACAGACATCGCAACACTGTGTGTATGGAGGAAAGTCGTGGAGGCGGAGTTTGTGTGTTGGACTGCTTATGACACTGGACATCTCGGGACAGGGGGGCTATTTTAATCATGGCTGTATTCCACTTTAATTCACTTAATTAATGCAATGATTCTATTAATGTCTTTATTTGATACATTTGTTTGTGTATTGTGGGTCTGCCCCACTGGCTGTCTTTTTTGTTGTTGCTGAAGTTCTCTTAAGGGAAATAAGTTATTCTATTCTATATACCGCTGCTAAGGTTATAATGTACTCTATTGGATAAAAGAGCCGACAATTGAACCAGAATGAACTGTAATGAATTAGACAGGCTTGCAGGACATGGGGGGTATTACGAGTCGACGTTTCAGATAGTGTAATAGCGGTATAAAGTGTTGTATACTTCTCAAACGGATTGTACCAGACAATAAATGACCACTGAATTTTGAAAGGAACATCTCTATGTGTAAAACAAATGGTAGGATTGTATATTTATTTCATATTTAGTAGCAGATATTCATAGTGGAATACGTGGTATAATGAGACAATAATTTCACGTTTATTTTGCATTTAAGTGAGCAAGGCTTTTCACAGCTTTTTTGGCATACAATCAGGCTATTGTTGGGTTTATCTTGTTGCTATGACGGAATTCAAATTTTATATGATAAATAAATATATTTATGAACTCACACATAGACGCTATTGCCCACTATGTCACGCATGGGTAGATATAGACTGGGTGGGGGGTTGCTTGTTAAATGGACTTGCTACGGAAAAATAGTGACACTTTAAAAACTGTATTCAGCAGTTGTCACAAACCATCTACCAATAAAATTAAAACACAGAGTTTGTGTTTTCCACTAATATTTTGGCTGCAGGAGCAACGATTGTCTCAGTTGAGTTGCCGGCAGCATTATCACAGCATCTGCGCAAAGATGTTAATTAGTCTTGACTGGAAAAAGGTAAAGGACTGGAAGCTCAACCCAAGCAAAGTGTTGAGCTGGACACAACAATAAATTATTATTATTTTTTATTTATTATAGGAACAATCGTGCATGAGACCGTCTGTGCTGTCAAGGCAGTTTGTGCAGAAATCATGCCATCAGAAAATAAGGGTGTCAACAAAGTCACATTCTGATGATGGATCACTCATTTTTTCATCACACAGCATTTCAATATGAAATTAATTTTTTGTTTACAGGTTGACACAATATTGTAGCTCACTTTTACTTAACCTTTATACATCTGGCAACTGAATCACCCTCACAGGATACCTTATTATTATAATTATTATTTAGCATTTTCTAATTCTGCCTTGTTATAAAACCCAAAAGAGAATTCACTGGAGATGAAAGAACTACAAATGCAGAAAGAACTACAAATGCTTGGTACATGCAAGTGAAATCTTTCTGTGGGTTCAAGTTGTTGAACCACCCAAAGTAGGTTGAGACTGTCATGTTCAAACATATGAAAATCCTCTCTATCCTTAACACACAAGTATGTTCCATTACTGGGTGGATCTTTTTACTGTCCTGATCTTCTTGAAAATCCAGAAGTAGTGTGCTGTCTGTTGCACTTTAACTTAAATGTCAATGAACAGAGGTATCAGACAGGAACTCATATCATCATGTTAGACAGGAAGGAAAAAAAAAAGGAAGAAAAAAAGGGAAGGGAAAAAAAAAAAATTACAAAAAACGGAAGGGTGAAAACAGTAGTTTGATTTCAGCTCACCTCATGTGATCATATTTCTTGAAAAGGGCATTGTATTCAACTGCTCGCTGTTGCAGCTCCACATCTATGCTGCAGCCATATCCCGACACAACCTTCTTGATTCGACTGCAAAGCACCAAAGCACAAAGTCCAGGATTACAGCTTTGTGAAATGAGGCATATTTCAGATGCAACTTCAAATACAAGCAAGTTAGCTTTGCATAAACACTCAAATATGACTCTTGTTTTGGGTTTGAAAATGGGTTCACTGTTCAAGTCGCCAAAAGCGCTTACTTCACAGCGCTGACGCGTGTGGACAGCTTCATGATCGCAGTCAGGGCGTAACCCTGGGTCACAGGGGAGGATAAGATGGACACCAGAAGACCTTCCAAAACATCCAGGACTTCATCCTCCGTAACCTTGCATCAAAAGAGAAGCAAGTTTGCGTGTGATTACGGAGAAGGAGAGCGAGCCCTTTATCATGTCGTCGTGTTCCCAACAGTGGAATGTACCTGGATGGGCTCCTCCTCTTCGCACCGCCCTGACACCAGCAGATCTCCGTACTCTCCAATACACCAAGAGGCAACCTGCACTAGAGGTTGCTGAACAAAGAAAAGGAGAAAAGCCCATGACCACACAGCTGCTATTCACAAAGGCCGCAAGCGTGACTTATTCCCTTTTTCTGTTACAATGCTTCTTATTGTTTTCAGTCATTCATAAAAAGTGCACAGATGACAAAAAAAGGAAGAACTTATTCTCGTTTTAAAACAGATAACCGCGCTCCGACACAGCCAAGCGGGCACATGAAGACACGGGCAGAACGGAAGGCGCACACAGCCTACCTGAGAGATGTCATCCAGCAGGGCTTTGTAGAGTCTCTGCACAGTGTAAGCGTGCATCTCCACGCTGTTTGTGATCAGCTGGATGAGGTTGGGAACGGAGTCGTCTCTGACGTAGGCCCCTGCCTATATGAAACCACAAAGGCCTCATTCAACGCATTTTACACTACGAATTACATCAGAAACAAGGGAAATGTAGTTGATGAATATCTGGAATTTAATTCTGCAGGAATCTCTCACACGACAATTAATGATATTATCAATGCTTTAAGCTTGTCTTTGGCACCAGAAAATGCTCAAAAGCATCATCTAAGGGTATATTATGTAAGCAACACTTAATATAGTCTTCCAAATAACAAACTTAGCACGTCGTGCCTTAAAATGAACGGAGCACCTTTAAAGCGTGCTGCAATACCGTATTGTGCAATATTTTTATTAAACTTCAGTTTCGTACCGTCGTCAGGACCCTCATAATCGTGTCTATGTGCCATCTTTTCGAAGGTGCATACCTGTGAAGCAACAGTCAGTTAAGTCTACAAAAGATTTTAAAATTAAACAAATACTTCAACCCTACGCTATCCTTCCTTGTGGAATTTGTCCCCAAGACATTAAAACATGTCAAAGCGTGTTTTTTTTTGTAGTTTTTTTGTTATAGGGAAGAACGTGCATGATCATGCCATCAGAAAATAAGGGTGTCAACAAAGTCACATTCTGACGATGGATCACTCATTTTATCATCACACAGCATTTCAATATGAAATACATTTTTAGTTTACAGGATGACACAATATTGTAGCTCACTTTTACTTAACCTTTATCTGGCAACTTAAGCAACTGAATCACCCTCACAGGATACAGATTAAAAAAAAAATATTTTGCATTTTCTAATTGTGCCTTGTTATAAAACCCTCTGTGTTCACTCTGGAGCTGCAAACATATAGCAAAGCCTTACTTTTCTGCTCCAAAAAAGATTCCTGATGCACAGTCCGCTTTAAAGTCTGTGTCACACGAGTCCAGGAAGTAGAGCAGCTCCTTCATCATTCCGCGAATGTTGTTCCCATTCACAAGAGCAAAGCTGAGCTCCATTGCTCGTCTAGTGAACAAAGCACCAAAAATAAGCTACATTCCCAACTTCCTTACATACAGTGCAGTCCAAAAGTATTTGGACAGTGATGCATTGTTTTGTTGTTTTGGCTCTGTGCTCCAGCACCTTAGATTTGAAATGGAACAGTGACTATGAGGTTAAAGTGCAGACTTTCAGCTTTCATTTGAGGGCATTTACATCCATATCGGGTGAACAGTGTGGCAATTGTAGCCGCCCCCCCTCCCAAATTTAAGGGGACAAAAAAATAATCGGACACATGTATTTTTAGAATGCGCTGTATATGGTGGCAGATATGAAAAACATTCAATGCTTCTCGGCAAGGAGGTCTGGCACCTCTTTATCGACACGTCCAGGTCTTTCAAACAGTCCACAACGGTGCTCCTGTGTCTCTGCACTGCATTGTGATCCGTCTGGACCGTCTTCAGCAGAGATGTTAAAGCCACGTATCTGATGGAACAAGGCAGGAGGTCATAAGCACTGTTTGACCTTACGTTAGACATTTAGCAGACGCTCTTGACAAAGAGGGACTTGTACTGCTTTTACTATTAAAAAAAAATAATAATTCCCTTTACATAGTATCCATTTTATACAGCTGGATACATGCTGAAGCTATTCAGGTCATCTGGCTCAAGGGTACAACAGCAGTGTCATACCTGGGAATCGAACCTTTTGGTTACAAGCACAGTTCCCAACCCATTGCACTACACGGCTGTTTTAACAATCAACGGGGCAGCCTCAGCAAAGTCTTTCCTAAAAATAAAACTCTAATTAACCCAATCAAGTCGAAACATTTCAACCAAAATGTGCCATCGAATTAGCAGCCACAGGCTAATGCATAGCTCCTAGCTAATGCATTGGAAACAAAGAGCAAAAACCAGGCCCACATTCCGACACGACAGAAAACGAATGTGATCCATCATCCAGTGTGCATATTTACAGTATGCAGTCGGAAGGTAGAGGCGCATACGTGGGGCATCATTGCCATGTTCCGCGTTCACAGGTTCCCAATAGTTTGATTTCAAAATATTAACGGAAAGGACTCACCTAATATTTTTATCATTGTTTAATAGGAAGCGCCCCAAGATGTTAATGGCAAGAACCTGCAGTGGGGAAAACAATTCTGGTTAAAAACTTTTTAACTTAATTATACATCCTGTGAAAACTGAAGAGCAGGAAAAGAAGCACATAGTAACCACCGACAAATAGACTGTACCACGTGCATTTAGTCCCATTAGCAGAGCTACAGATGTACCACGTGCAGGTGCATTTAGTCCCATTAGCAGAGCTACAGATGTACCACGTGCAGGTGCATTTAGTCCCATTAGCAGAGCTACAGATGTACCACGTGCAGGTGCATTTAGTCCCATTAGCAGAGCTACAGATGTACCACGTGCAGGTGCATTTAGTCCCATTAGCAGAGCTACAGATGTACCACGTGCAGGTGCATTTAGTCCCATTAGCAGAGCTACAGATGTACCACGTGCAGGTGCATTTAGTCCCATTAGCAGAGCTACAGATGGAGACGAAAGAAATGGCGACATACCCTCAGTCCACTTTCTGATTTGATGTCCATAATGGTCAGGACGGTTTCATAAAGGATTGCATTGCCTACGTTTTTACTCGTCTCTGTGTTGGTTGCAACCTGTAGACAGTGAAGAAAAACTAATGTGTGAACCATATGAGACGCTGTCAAATTGTATGCCCATTTTGCGCCCATTTTGCGCACACACACACACACACACACACACACACACACACACACACACACACACACACACACACACACAACAACAACAAATACAAGATTAAAACCAAAGAAAATCTAATATTCTACCTGTGCAAGGATGTCATTCATCGCCTCACTGGAGTCATCATCGCCCTTACCGAGCATTCTGAGTAGCCTCAATATCCGCACCTGGAAAAAAGACGCACGCCATCAGTGATGAATTAACTGATTAACGGTGAACGGAAGCACAAGAGCCAGTGCGAAGCGGCCGTCTCACCTGCAGGAAAGGGTCGCTGATGCCCGACACGTCGTGCTCCGGGGAGTATCCGGACATGATGAGATTCTTTAGGATTCTGACCAGCTGCGGAACTAGCTACGAGAGAAATAAGACGGAGAGGATTAACGTTGCACTGGACACAGGAGGAAAAACGTGCGCTTCCGATGCCTTTGTGTAGGAAAGCATCTGCTTAGCAATTATGTATAGATTAATACCAGCACTATAACAAAAACAGTTGTGGTCATAACAGATCACCTAAGGTTCTATTAGAATTAGTTTTCTAAAATGTGTCAACTCTCTTAAAGTCCACTTTATTAAAATGGCTAGATAAACTTAAAACCATGATTGTTGAACCAACTTCAGCCCTGAATTATTCTTGGCAAGTGATTTTTTTAATGCTTTTTAAGGAATCTAGAAATCCAGTATTTTCTTAAGAAGAGCTGTTCAAAACCTTTACTGAAAATATATTCACTGAGGAGTAACCCTGAAATCATGTACAAAACATAGTTAACAACCCACTTGAACAAAAAGAAAAAAAAACAACTAATCACTCATGTTTTTCCAGCATTTCAGAGAGCAGCGGTTTTGTGACAGCAAGAGCACAAGCACCAATCATTCTCAAATTCTTTTTCACCATTTATTTCTCTATTTATTTATTACCCAAGTGCATTATTCACAGCCTTTTCCTTACTTTATTAGAAGTGTGTCTACCCCCTCCTGTCATCAATGTTTTTGCTTCAGTATTTCCTGTGAGCCCTGCATGCCTGAATAATGGACCCGTTTTTGACCTTGCTGCAGCACTTACCTATGACTCGCTGTATAATTCTCATGAATACAACCATACAATTCATAATGACATCCATAAAGATGTGGTTCCCTTGGTTGGGATGTTCGCTCGCTTCTATTGATGTGTGTGTATGCGCGGTAAGCGTGCGTGCGTACATGTCTATGTGTACACACACATTTATTCATTCTTTTTTATTGTTTCCCTTTTTCCTGCACATACAGCTCTGTCTAATCTTGCAAATGAACCCTGTGCTGGGTGACAACACCTGGGGTGATCATTACAACACTGAGAACATTCACTTAAGCTCGTCTCTTAAGAAACGGTGAGAAACATGAACTATAAATCCAAATTTGGAATTGTTTAATGATGAGAAATAAACAACAGTGAATAATACATTACAAAAACAGTCCTGGGGATCTTTAAAAAATTTATAATTTTAAAAATTATAACATTCTATAACAAAATTTCCAAAAGCAATTAAAAAAAGAACAAAACATAATGAGCATGATGAAATGATTAATGTAAAAGCATGCAACCAGCCATGAACCAGAATGCACGCTTACCTTTTCATTCTAAGACAATGCAGGAATTGTAACAAGGACAAATGACAGAGAAAATATGAGGTAATGTTAGGAGGTCCCAGAACGAGATTCTATTTTATAGAGGAAAATAATGTCTATAATATCAATGTGAAGAGTGGAAGCATTGGCAAATAGTAATTTGGACTGAAGGTGCTGGATGAAGCCCAGCCGATACAGAACAGGAAAGAGGAGTGAACCCAAAACTATTCTCCAATTTAAGTGTAAAGCTACAGTGGTGCTCAAAAGTATTCATACCCCTTCACTTTTTGCACACTTTATTGTGTTGTAGATTTAATTTTAAATGAATTAAATTGCCATTTTTGCCCATCAATCTACACTCAATAACCCATAATGACAAAATGAAAACATGTTTTTAGAAATTTTTGCAAATGTATAAAAAAATCTAAAACTGAAATCTCATGCGCATAAGTATTCATACCCTTTGCTTTAATGTATTTTTAAAGTATCATATTTCATATTTGGTTGCATATCCTTTGCATGCTGTTACTTCCTGAAGTCTGTGACCCATCAACATCAAAAGACTCTCGATATCTCATTTTCAGGCACTGTTACAAGCTATACTATAAGCTCTCTACATTGGAATTAATATCTATGGGAATTGGGGGGGGTGAGACTAGATTCAGCTGTAATTTACGCTGGTACAGTATGGAACACATGACTGGCGAAATGGCTGTAAGTCATCAAGGGTCTAAGGTATCAAACGAGCCCCAAACCATCACTCTACGGCCAAATATGGAGTAGATGTGGATGGATCATTTTAAGGTTTCCCCCCCCCCCCCCCCATAGAGTTCTATAGGAAAATGAGTCAGGAGAAAAAAACCCTTGCAGTGATCCATCCACATCACTCCATATCGGGCAACAGAGTGATGGTTTGGGGCTCGTTTGATACCTTAGACCCTTGATGACTTAAAATATGAAATATGATACTTTAAAAATGCATTCAAACAAAGAGTATGAATACTTATGCACATGAGATTTCAGTTTTAGATTTTTAATACATTTGCAAAAATTTCTAAAAACATGTTTTCACTTTGTCATTATGGGTTATTGAGTGTAGATTGATGGGCAAAAATGGCAATTTAATCCATTTAAAATTAAATCTACAACACAATAAAGTGTGCAAAAAGTGAAGGGATGTGAATACTTTTGAGCACCACCGTATATGCAGATGCAACCCCAGGCTTTACCAGAAAAAAACATGTTTAAATGTTTAAATGATACTGTAATAGGCCAACTAAAAATAAATGTGTAATCAAACAGTGAATGAAATGCAAATGTGAAATTAAATGCATAGAATTTACACCCACTAAATAATCCAATACAAGCCAAGATGATTATCATAAAAGCCTTATTGCAATAAAACTTTAGTAGCGTTAATACAAGGACAATGAACCCTACGTAAAAATTTGAAACTGTCAGGAGAGAATGTTGAAGAGTTTTGTACAAATGCATTGACAGTGCCGCTTCCTACCTTTCTAAAGTGTGAGAGCATGTCTGGACTCCGTTCACACATCTCTGTTAGCAGAACGACAGATGTGTGAAGAACACCTGGAAATAAAGACACAAACATTAATCATATTAGCGCTGACTGAAGATTCACAACACAACAGAAACTACTAATTCAAAAGAAAATGCCAATTTGTTCAGCAATTATTTGCCCCTCTCAATGATTCAACAGAATCAAATGCAGACCATGGAGGTGGTCCCTCCCGAATATCCAGGACAGACTGAATTAGCCAAAGCTTTGCCTAAGGAGTAAGTGATTCTGTCGACAGGGTATTCCCCGCCTCACTGTGCAATAGGGACTTCTCGGCCAATCAGATGCCTGCGGAACAACTGCAAAGGTGTGCAGTCGTCCAACAGAATGGCTGTGGCGAACTGCAGAGCGAAAAGATGGCTGCGTTTTGGAGGAAGCAGGCGATAGTCTGCACTCTAAGGAATTGCAGAGGGAACGCAATCAAGATAGGGCACGCTTACAGCTGCAATTGGGGAATAATCAAAATATGGAAATTGAAAGCTGTTAAATTATGTGGAATGATGCTCTCAAAATTCACATGTGGAGCGATTCCCTCACTCATCCTTTTGACGTTGTCTCACCATGGTTCTTCTCACTCAGCAGGTTTTTCGTTGCTGGGAGAAACATCTCCATCAAGTCTGGCACCTTCCTGATCACATGAACTGCACAGAGTGCAGCCTGTAGACAATCAATAAGAATATTCTCTTATCTACCACACCAGGTTTACACAACCATAGTCGCCTCATAAATCACAGGACTATTTACTAACTGGAGCTCTAATGTCTTGCAACAACAAGAACACTATAACAAATAGGGTCTTAAAATATGAATAAGCATTGTTCACCAAATGTAATTAAATAGAATGACTTTTAAATATTATTAAATATACTAGTTCATACAGCAGGATAACCGCTGTAGATTTGAAGATGTGTTCAAAAGACGTGCACCACCCTGGGAATGTTTCACATGAGAGATGCTATTTGAGGGAAGAGTACCGACCTTTTTTCTTAGATAGGAGTTTGAAGTTTTGAGAAGCTTCTCCACCTCGCCAGCCAGATCACGACACATCTCTGATGAGCCCATGCAGCCAAGCGTGCACAAGGCGAGACCCTGGACATACTGCGTGTTGTGGTTTAAATCACTGAGGAACCACACACAGGGATCAAGAGAGACAGAATGAAAGGAAGAGAGATAAAGAGAGAGAGAATGAGAGAGAGAAGCAAGAGAGCAAAGAGACAGCTGGTGAACAAGGTTTTGTGGCTGGGCCATTTTAAAAGTACTGTCAAGACAACATGGGGAGCGGTGCTCACAAGGTCATTTTTTATAGTGATTAAATAATGGCCCTGCTCACATCAACAAACCCACAAATTGATGTGGATATTAACAGTTTCTCAAGAGAACATTCAACGATAGAAGAGTTATATTCTCTTACTTCTTGATGCAATTTGTCATTAGTAGATGGACGTCTTGTCGCTCATCTAACAGTAACATTGCTCCCAAATAGCCTATTCGCTTGTCTGTGAACTTCTGAGATGCAATCAGTTTTAGGCACTCCAACTGTAAAACAGACCCATCACCATTTAATTATGGGAATACAAATGAAAAGTAAATTTGCAGCAACAAAATAAAAAAAACTGGGAATTCAATTGATGCCAAAGGCTTCAGGGTGCAGTCCTCACCTGTCCAAAGTGTGCTGGGTAGCCCAGCATGTGCATATACAGAAGCTTAGCGACATTTCTACAGCGATACGTGTTGTCTTCTTCTCTGAAAGATGACCTAATCGAAGCGCATTCTTTCTGGATCATTTCCCGCTCCTCTGCCTGGGTGCGAGCGGTCCGGATGGTCCGGATCAGCTCCCGCAGTCTGATCGGAGTCGGCATCCTCTGAAAAAGAGAGCGCGCAAACGCTCATCCCAATTAAAACAGGGGCATTTTTTAAGACGTATATACATTTCACAAATCATTATTCCTGTGCCAGATTTTGGAAAAAAAAGTTCAAGTCTCAGAACATCTCACAGTTCCAAGCCAAGCTGCTTCAAGTACAATCCAGGGTGATGATTGAATCATGTTTTTTCCATACCAAAGAATTCCAAAGCCCTGTCATTTATTTCTATGTGTCTGTAAATCTTGAGTGGGATAAGAAAAGAAAAAAAAGGGACTGTAGTAATTCCACTCCAGCCAAGTATCTCCAGAGTCAAGCACGACTAAGATTTCAAACCACTATTGCCTGATTAAAGATTCAATGCTGCTTTAGAATTGGCCAAAGCCAACATTAACTGAGAATGTTCCTTTCGAGCTGCACCCCTTCCCAACAGCAGACGAAAACCAAAAAAACTCTTAACAAACGGATTCTAAAAATACAAGGGTGTTCTCTATACAGACACATGAGAGCAACGTACTCTTCGTTCCCCAGCAACAGGTCAACCATTTACCACTGGTAGAGAACAACAGTAACTATTGCAAGAACATGGGTAGATTTGGCTAGTTCATTCACTGTTGTCAACATAGTTGTGTTAAAAAAAAATAGCAGTACAACATCAGTAACCTGATGAACCACTGTTATTAGTAGTAGTGATATTTCTTCATGGCAAATAATTTACATGTAGATGTAGTAGTGTAATAGAAAAACAACAGACCCAACTGTCATGACATCATGCTGCTTGTTCTGAGTAATTGACTGATTCATTGAAAGGGGCGTGTTCAAAATAATAGCAGTGTGGAGTTTAATTAGAGAATTCATTCATTCTGTGAAAAAACAGGTCTCATTAATTGTCCTTTATTAAGAAAGAAGGGAAGCAAATGTTTCACACATTGTTATAAAATATATTTCCTTCTGAATTGCTAAGTAAAATGGGCCGTTCCAAACATTGTTTGGAGGAACAACGTAATTTGATTAAAAAGTTGATTGGAGAGGGGAAAACATATAAAGAAGTGCAGCAAATTATAGGATGCTCAGCTAAAAATATCTCAAATGCTTTAAAATGGCAACAAAAACCCAGAACACGCGGAAGAAAACGAGCAACTACTGTTAAAACGGATCGAAAAATAGTCAGAATGGCAAAGACTCAGTCAATCAACACCTCCAGAAAGATCAAAGATGATCTAAAATTACCTGTAAGTGCTGTTACAGTCGGAAGATGTTTGATCGAAGCTAAGCTATCAGCAAGAAGCCCCCGTAAAGCACCATTGTTGAAAAAACGGCATGTGCAGAATCGGTTAAAAATTTGCAAGGACACATCGATTGGCCCCAAAGAGAAATGGGAGGACATTCTGTGGACTGGATGAGAAAATTGTGTTTTTTCGGGTTTAGTGGTCGTCGACACGTATGTCAGACGACCCCGGGTACTGAATTTAAAGCCACACTACACTGTGAACAGTGAGTGAGCATGGGCGCAAAAAAAAAATGGTGGGGGGGGGTTTTTTTACTACGGTATTATTGCCTATTTATCGTATACATAGGGATCAGATCAGTTTATCAAATCAAAAGAAGAAGACTTGAAGAGATTTGCCGTGCCCGAGAAGGAAATGCCCCTGAAATGGGTGTTTCAACAAGACAACGACCCCAAACACACAAGTAAGCGAGCAACATCTTGGTTCCAGACAAAAAGGATTGAGGTAATGGAGTGGCCAGCTCAATCCCCCGACCTCAACCCCATTGAAAACTTGTGGGGTGACATTAAAAATGCAGTTTCGGAAGCAAAACCCAAAAATTCACAGGAACTGTGGAATGTAGTTCGTTCATCCTGGGCTGAAATACCTGTTTCTAGGCGCCAGAAGTTGGTTGACTCGATGCAACGCAGATGCGCAACAGTTATGAAAAACAAGAGTTATGCAACTAAATATTAGTTCAGTAATTTAAAGTGAAGTTAAATCTTGAAAAATGTCTTCAGTTTATACAGTAAGTGTTTGAGTTTGAAGAGAAAAATGTTGACACTGCAATTTTTTTGAACAGATTAATATTCATTTTCTTTGCTTCCTGTAAAAGAATAACACAGACTTGATAAAATGTGTTAATGCTTTGATTTGGAATTGAATGTGTAATGTTTCCACTACATTTATTTGAAATAAGGAACTAAAAGCTATTAAAACATATTTGCACTTTATTCACTTTTTTTAACGCACTGCTAATTAATCAACTCTGAGACATTTCATTTTGATGAAAAGGTGGGATAAACACAATGACCAGTGCAATTCAAAAAGGAGGTTTGAATTTTTTCAAATACTGGTACAAGTACTTGATCCCTTCCAATACTACCAGATAACCTTTTGTATTTGCAAGAAAACATTCTAATTTATTCTCTATAAAATGTTTACAAATAGGCAAAAAAAGCACACCAAGAAAACAATTGATATTACAGCAAATATAGGTTGTTTGTAGTAGTCCTCATCTAAACATATTGGAGGTAATGGAAATGCAACGAGTGTCACCAAGGTATAGCCCAGCCTGTAATCCAAAACTATTTGAGCATTACTTTAGTTCAAGTAATTCTCTAATCTCTATAATGTGCATCTTAAAAGTATTTACATATCTTCAGGATTATATATATTTTTTAAACTGAAATATCACATTACATAAGTATTCACTCTCTTTGCTTTAACGTATTTCTCAAGTATCATATTTAATATTTGGTCGCCTATCCTTTGCATGCCGTTACTTCCTGAATCTGTGACCCATCAACATCAAAAGACTCTCGATATCTTATTTTCAGGTACGGTTACACGCGATACTATAACCTCTCTGCATTTGAACGGATCTCGATGGGAATTTGGGGGTGAGACTAGATTCAGCTGGAAATTACACTGGTACAGTATGGGGCAAATGGCTGGCTAAATGGCTGTAAGTCATCAAGCCGGGTCTGCAGTATCAAACAAGCCTCAAACCATCGCTCTGCTGCCAGATCTGCAGTCGATATGGATCACTTGAAGGGTTGTTTCTCCAGACTTATTTTTCCACAGAGTTCAATAGGAAAATGCCTTTGAGACCTATTTCAGCATGCAATGGGAGTGAATGGAGAGGGAAAAAAAACACGTCTGTCTTCATTGGCCAGTTGCTGACCACTGGAGCAACGCAAGAAGGTGCCAGATTGTGGCTACTTATGGGTATTGCAACATATGATTCCTCAAGTTTTTTGTTTTGTTTTTTTGTACGACAATATCGAATATCGATGTTTTTCTTAACCCTCAAATTATTTTCCGGGTTAACCCGATTCAATGTTTGACGTCTGTTAAAAATCAGTTCACCTTATTTTTTCATCTCACTATATGATTTTTCCGAATCTGATGGGATTAAATAGTAAACACACAATAAACATGATGTTATATTTTAAAAAGTCCTGTACCAAACTTCCAAATTCGTATACAAAGGTGTTGTGTGGGGTAATTTGTGGGGTAGCTGTATGAAAGGTAAGAAAATACAGAACTTGGTGGCACTTTCCCATACAAGTTTTAAACTGCACAAACTTTCAATCACCTTAGGCTCTAAAATTGTTTCATCACAGATTTTTAATATTTAGGGATGAAAGGCTAGTCAATTGGGAGACACACATGGTTTTATGTTCGTTTAAACTTTTAAGAAGAGAGAAGAAGAATGTGTGGTTACACGAGGTCATAACGTCACGAAGTTAATGTTTTAAGGGCTGCGAGTCTGTGGTTATTTCTACCGGAAACCCTGAAAAGTGTAGTCGTGTGTTACAGTCCTAGGCCTCGGATTCCAAAGAATGATAAAGTATTTTACTCTTAGTCGAGAATTATGCGTTTATTACTCATGTAAAACACAATCTTAGTAACATCAGAGCTAGTTACATCAGAGCAACGTAACGTTGATCCACTTTGCTTAAAAGTTCTCCAAAAGCACCGCGCATTAGTGACTGACTGACTGGTTGTTAATAAAGCACCCTCACGTATTCATCTTCAACCGCCGTATTTAGTCAGGGTAAACTAACCAGCGTTAGACGGTTGTCGACTACTAGTTCCAGATATCGAGATAGCAAGCAAGACAGAGAT
Organism: Ilyophis sp. 1 JC-2022; assembly: GCA_022702515.1. NCBI lineage: Eukaryota > Metazoa > Chordata > Actinopteri > Anguilliformes > Synaphobranchidae > Ilyophis > Ilyophis sp. 1 JC-2022. The sequence continues at coordinate 48,803,308 of CM040399.1, read as the reverse complement.
ATTGTTACCAGTTTATATCGCAAAAGTTTGTTGCTCGTTCTTAAGTGGGTGATATATTCCATTCACAAATGAAAATATGCCAGACTATTTACTGCATTAGCACCAAATTAACGTTAGTAATTGTAGATCAGCGATCTTGCCATCACACCATACATTTCGGGATTGCTAGCAAACATGCATATTGGTCGTACAACATAGGAACCTAAATAGCAACTCCACGTCAGCTCGATAGCTAGTAAGCATGTTAATAATTACATTTTGCAAAACAGCTGAACTGTACTCCAGAGAACTTTACTTGAGTGAGCGAGGGCGAGACAACTAGCATAACTAACGCTAACGATAGACAGCGGAGCTGGTTGGCTTGCTGCAAAAATCAACGTTAACTAAACCAAAACACTGTGGCGAATATTGGATTATCCTACAATCAAATCGTATGGTGACAAAAAAAAATGACCATGGCATTATCAGGAAGCTGCCAACATATCAAAATAAAAGGTAGCTAGCACTGTATAGCTAACGCCATCGCTTGGATATAGCTAACGTTAGCTAACTTCGCTAACGATAACTCTAGCTAACAAAGTTACTTAGCTACCGTTACTAAATAAACCGATTAAATCGAACTAACGTTACAGTTATGTAATTTGGCTAACCAACCACGGTGCTGGTGTCGGATGGTTCTGGATTAAAGGCCCACTTTAATGGCAAAGCTGCTCTCACGACACTTGTCAGCAGCACTGTGGTGCAGCGGTTTAGCCTTCGTCATTTACAGCCTGCTTAGACTGAGCTAACATTAGCTAGCCAGTTAGCTAGCCAACTATCCAGCTGGCTCGCTATCTGCTAGCTAGGCCTCCGCGTTGATTCTTGTATCCAATGGGTGTTCATACAAAAACTGAAGTTACACCAACCTTTACTACCGTTAACGTTACCGATAATCAACATTTTAAGATGATAGAAAGCAAGACCCCCCGATTTAACGTTACCAACAACTGCTAGCTAACTAGAACACAACCGCTAAATATCGGTTAACTGACTAGTGTTCCGTTCCAATGCTAGCAAGAGACCTAACAACTCAAAACCAGGAGCAGACTGTCACTGAACAATATTCTTACAACCAATGTACAATATTCACGTTGAATAATTCCTTGTTAAACTCACCAGCCTCAATGACACCAGGAAGAAACTGGATTTTTCTCTTTAACGGAGGGAGGGGAAATCCGACCTCACATTCAAAATGGCGGCTCTACCGGCCTCAGCACTGCTACCGCAGGCGGAGGGATCCACGGAATCGAACTTTACCAGCCCGGGCGGGGATGTTTGTCTGTTTGAGGAAACGACACAGGCGTTGTAGTGATGGGCAGTTCGGCTCTTTTTTCGGAGTCGGCTCTATTCGTACCATTCAGTTTGAAAAGTCGGAGTTGCAATTTTGGTACTTCCGGTTAATACAGTAGAGCCGTATCTTTTTCTTTCAGCGGCGCGAGCTGGAATTACAAGCTTGTTTCAGACAGCAGACACTAGCTGGTAACAAAGTAGGCAAAATAAATTCATAAACTAGCCTTGATATTTTATTCAGACCCAAATCATCTGAATAAGTAGGCAGCATATCTATCTATAGATATCGGCAAACATAATTCCAATTGTCATAATTATTCCAATAATTCCATAATTGTCAATAGGGTTTTGGGTAGGCAGCAAATCTATCTATCTATAGATATAGGCTAACATAATTCCTTTGTCAATAGGGTTTCCGGTTGAATCACGCTGAGTCGTGAACCCGATTAATAGCTTGATGGTGTACAGCATTTTGCACTTTGTTAAAAACACAGAACTCTATAAGAACAGTTGTGGTTAAAACTCGAAAATAACTTCGGTTTGTGTCATGGCTCTTAATTTGAGTCGCTGTTGATTTCGTGCTGATCAGTTGGGTAGTATAGTTACTGTAGCTACGTGTCTTTTTTAAACCATTAGTAGTCATAATAACTTTGGAATGAGCTGGGGCGATTATTAACTTCACAAAAGTGTGTGCAATATTGTTAGATCACATTAAAATGTATTCTTACATAGGTTCTAACTTAGCAATCAGAAACTGCGCGCCGCGAATTAACCACTGCTGAGTGTCTCGGGGGAGTGTCTCCCGGCTGTAGTAGAAAGCAGGCAGAGCCAGAGTCGTGGGTAAGCACGATTCCCTCGAACTGGCGAGTCGACTCAGCATAAAGAGTCGTTCAAAAATACCGATTCGTTCGCGAACTGCTCATCACTAAGTCGTTGGAGTTTTCAAATAGACTTCCAAGTTAACCGTCCGCAACGTGACTAGTCTAATAGGTAACTAAAATAATGTTATGAAAGCAAAAATATAAAAAGTAGCATTCGCTCTATATTATAGCTCGCTAACGTCGGCTAACTAGCTAAACCATTTGACGGTTTGGCTAACTAACATCTCACGTGTAGCTAGCTCTGTGACAACGGCACTGTTCACTAAACAAAGCCCAATGTCGCTAACGTTAATTCAGTTAACATTAACAGTTAACGTTACCGGATATTAATATTTTAGATTGCAATCTAATTCCATTTTATGCTTGCAGTATCATCACTTAGCTTGTTAGCTAACGTTAACTTGTTATAAACGGGTTGTAATAAACCACCTCATAGCATGGCCAACGCGATTTTTTTTTCTAACGTGAATTGTCATTTTTAAATTATGAGCACAAAAAAAACATTCAGGAATTATATATTTGTTTCGTCTGTGTTTAACCAATAAAATACCATCTATGAGTCGTGCTGCGGTCTGTACCTGAACTTTACCTCATGGATAGTCAGTGTGACGTCATCACAATATTGACTGCGTCCCAATCCACTGTGCGCCATCTCGTAAACTTAATTTAGACTGGAGGGGGTATTTCCCTAAGAGGAATAACGGGTTAGCTGAAAAAAAGAAACGTACATTGTTTGAATTGGATGAAACCCGGAGTTTCCAAAATGTTTATCCCACGAAATTTAACCAACTCGCACCTTAATACTGCTCCATGTTCCAAAACTGCAGTGTCTACTCATCTTCTATTGTTCTTACGTCACATTATCCTAATGAAGATGGTAAGGTGGGCTGGGACCATATAACAGTTCTGTGATTGGGACGTAGGCAATAATGACAGTATCACCTTTTAAGGGGAGAGGTGAGGCCTGCCCCACTTTCCCCGATGCAAGAGGGAACTTAATTCATGTAGCTCAGCCAATTGTGATTCACTTTTCACTTATGTTACATCCTGTCCAGCATATGGTCACACATTTCATTTATAGCTCCAATTAGCAATTCGTTGGCTTAAGTATAAGGTAACTGATGCAAGCTCACACCTGAAGTTTGGTTCCGAAACATTTTTACATGTACATTGATTTTCTGCATCTGCATGACTGATTTGCGAGATTGCCAGCTTTAAGACATCAGCAAGTTTTTTCCATAAGTAGAGTAGGTTTGTCAAGTTGTATTTACAGTACTTACAGATGATCAAGGAGACAAATTGTAATTGCAGGTTTATTTATTCTACATATCCTTGTGTGGAGAAATTAACTTTACCGTTAGGTTAATTAATCAAAAAATTCAAAAGTAATTGCTTACTGATTATGACCAGCAGTGCAAATAGCAGATACTGTATACTATTGTGGTCAGTGGAGTTATAAGATAATAATAATATGGCATGTTGTGTAGAAACCTGGACTGGAGTTGTCACAACATGGAGCATTCAAATTGCAGGTAGTGCACTATTTCTGTGCCACTGGGGAAAACAATGGAGGCTTTTGCAGAAGTTGGGTCAAGTAGACTGTCAGGTTCGTCCTCAACCACACACAGTTGTGCCATGTTGGTAATCGTCTTGGAAGACACTCTGGTTGAAATATGAAATACATCCTATGTATTCTAATTCTTCAGTACATGCCAAGGATACATTTAATTGTATATTGTCACAACTTGTTTTTAACAAGTTTGCCATCTGAGCAACAGGAAGAGAAGACTTGGATCAACACTGCTGATATGGTAACTGATATGAGGTCAAGGAGTAATGTGTGTTTGAAAACCTAACCTTATTTTGCGACTTAAGGCACAAATGTGAGTTATCGGTAATGACTTCTGTATTTTAATGAAATTTAACAAATTTCGGGCAGTTAGCTACATATCGTTACTGAAATGTAGGCTAAATAAAATGACACGTTGTGGCCTTCAGATATTTCTCTTTGGAAGTTTTAGACTTTTCCCATGCAAAATATCATAACAGGTGTAGACTACAAAGTGACTTTTAAACAAGAACACTAAACTAGCACAACTATACTTCATCTACTAAAACGAAAGCACACTTCGATAAATTAATTTAGCAACTGTTAGGCAGTCTTGTACCCGCATCGTCTGCCCAACGCTATCATCGTCTAACACGCAGGCTAGACTTTTCAAGTCGGTGGTATTGCCAGGTAATGTAAGACGTGGGATGGATGATGTAATCCAAAAACTACTGGTTAAATACTTTCAAAACACGACCACTTGACCTCCAATCATTTGTCACGTATCCCACAATTCCTTTCGGTCTCTGTGTTGCGTGTGTCAGTGGTGTGGGCTATGCACCTCTGCAGTACTCCGGCTGAGCGACAGCAACGCCGTTTCGGGGCCACTCGGGGCTGCTCGGCGAAGAACATCTCAGCCCGGGCTGGATATTAATCACAATCAAAAACATTTTCGTGCATAGAATGACCTGGTTTGTCACATGTATGTGGCCCATCATCAACCGAGTATGCAGTCATTTTTTGATTATTTTACAGTGTCTGTTTTAAGCGGATTTTCATCATTTAAGCTAGCTAACAAGCTAGCTAAATACCCCCCCGACTCTTCATAGATGTAACCAGCCGTGTTCCATAGCTGCCACGGACGAGGCAGACAATTTGTTCCTCTGGTTAGCCCGTTTTTATTTTATTCTTGGGTAGTCTACGTTATTTTTACTACGTTACTACACTCCCAAAAGGGAGTTTTAATAAATATCGCTATATATCGCTCAGGGAAATCGTCAAATCTGTCGGGGCTAGGTGGAGATTCGATTTTTCCCGGCCGGGGATAATATGTCCAGGCGAAAACAGACCAACCCCTTCAAAGTTAATTGTAGGTATCTCAGGTATTGTAAATGTTTTATTTTTTTATCGAATCACCGTTTAGCTGATGTGCAAAATAATTTAAAACAAAGATTTCCATGGGTCGCTCTATTTTGCCGAGTAGCTTTGTGTTGGGCTATTTCAATCAGTAACGTTATTATTGAGATTCAGTTTTCTTTGGTAATAACGTTAGTGTTTACAACGTTTGTTACTGCATTTAACGTTACCTTTGCTACTTGCAATTTGTGAACTGTAACGAGTGTGCTGCCGGCTAGCTATAGGAGGCTTTTGGAGGTTCGTGAGTCCAGTGACACTTGTGTATCGATCATAAACACGAATGTGTGTTAGGCTTTCTTTCAATGTTCCGACACCAGCATGTCAATTTCACACCCATTGTCCGTACAGTGATGCCAAGTTATTGTAATATCAAATGCATAATTATAGCGATCCCATAGCCCCATGTCTTATGCACAGTGAGACATATGGGATAGGTCGATTTGACCATCACAATTTTGGTACAGTATTGCCTACAGCTTTACATAAACCTTTGTATTTAGTCGAAAAACATGTTGAATTTGATATAGGCTACCATGTAATGTGCAACTGTTAATTAGAGGAGACTAGATGCAGAAACCTTTCTCTAAATTTTATACGTGGTTTCAACGTATCCGCATTAAGTGTTGAGACTGACACTATTTTAAATGATGTAGCCAGTCACATCAACAAGAACGTTTGAAAAGTCACCCCTTCCCCTCCTAAAAAAAAACGAAATAATAAAAAAAGAAGAAAAACAAATATGACACAGGAACATACTGCATCTTATTTTTATTTATTTTTGTGACAAATTAACTGTCCAATTTAAACTGGAACCACACTAAGAAAGATTCATTTGAAAATGTTTAAATTAATTACATATTTACCTCGGAGAGGAAAGCCAAACGAACACTGCTGTGAAACTAATTTTGTCTGCAGAAGCCTTTGAAATACAAAAATGCAGCTTTTATGTCTCTACCAGGATGGCACCTGGTTTACCCGTGTAAACATACTAAGTGAGGAACAGACTATGGTTTGCATCATTTCTTATGGGTGAGTAGTAGTATATGGACTCAGTTGCTCACATTTTACTGACTGTTTGAAGAGTACTCAGTTAATAATGCCATGAGGAGCAAGGGTCAGTTTGGAGGAAGCCGTGTTAATGAGTGTAATTGCATGATTTGGCACATTCATCGCAGCTACCTCACTAACCCATTGAATAAATGACTGATACGTCCAGCACTCCCTTGGGAAAGACTTTCGCCAAAAGGTTGGGCTTTGTGCTTCAAGAACAATAAAAAAGTACAGCTCATTAGGCCTACATTGCTTCGGTGTGCTTGATTGTTTTTTGCTCGATTGTTTCACTCATCATTGATTGATTGGGTCACTAGCATTACATACAAGAAGCAATGGTGGCCTTTTTTTTTTTGCTTTTACGTTTTTACATACTGGATCTCCAGGACCTTAAAAAGTGTTGAGCATAAGGGGAGCAGCGTGCCAGCGTTACTGGGTTAATTTGTGGACATGTAGAGTAAGTGGCACCTACATCACGCCACCCAGTACTGTATTGATGGAACATACGGTGACACAGGTTAATCTAATGTGAACTTGTGAAAGATGGGACGTTCATTTTGATTCTGGAAATCGTGTAGCAGCCTGCAGCACTCAATGTTTATCAGGCCAGCTGCTGTGAAAATGTTGGTTCTGAGTGATTAACATTTTGCTAGTTTTGTTCGTTCACATATTGATACAGCAGTAGGCTTTGAGCCCTCAGGGGTCTGAAGTCTGAAAACTGTCTGTTTTGAAATGCAGGTTCCATTTGCATATCGGTTGCGATGGAAACGGCTCAATGAAATGGAATGTTTAAACGATGAAATGCATCCAAACCCTCTGACTTGAGCAGTGGTGCAAGTTGCTCTGCATGTAACATTTAAACCACTTTACACGCCGTATTTCTTTTTACACAATCTTGAGTGTCTTGCAGATGTGTAATGATTGGTGTCTCATGCTAACTCGTGTTTTTGTTATTGTACCAGAATATGGCGCACATGCTGTGTTAAAGGTGTAAGGTGTACTGGGAGGTTTTCTGGTCTCTGGAATTTTCCGTCAATGCCAGTGACTGCAACAAAAACGTCCTTATTCCTGAGCTGCAGGTGTTAGCTTGAAACCAGATTTATACACGTCACTGCTTGATAGCTTCTAAAGCCAAATGTCAGGGTGGCTAACGTCAATGCCATAGTTTAGCACAAAATCTTTTTATTTTATTTATTTTTATAAAAGATGTATGTATTTGGTTCCTTGATTCTGTTCCTTGAATAATTAGAAATGGTATGAAGTAAAAGCACTGCTATCAGTAGGCACCATGCCTTAGGCTAGTACTGAGTACTGAAATGTTTGGCCATTTTAGACCCCTCCTTTTCACTGGAGAGTGGCGGAGCTCCACAGAGAAGTGAACGTTCAGCAGAAGTAATATCAAAGACAAGTGGTAAATGAGTTTGGGACAGGAGTAATTTGTTACCTCATTTCAACACTGAAAAATCAACACTGAATAGAACACTGAGCCCCAACATTTCCACAACAATGTTTCCTGGCACTTCAGAACGGGGGCTGAGTTGTATCGACTGAGTTTTTGGCAGTTTGTCCCTTTGTCTGGTCTGAGACTGCGTCGTCTCCTGCCTACAGACACACAGACTCAGAGATAGCATCAGAGTGACAGACAGAGAGGGAGGGGAGAGCGAGACAGATGTACAGACAGTGGGGGAAGGGCTTTTCTCACATCAGTCACTGGTTGTGTGCTGTTGAGCCAGCTTGTCAGAGCAGTTCGTAGTTTGGCACTCAAAAATTCTCTTCTGGTTCAAAGGAGCCATTTTGTTGCCATGAGAAATACATTGAAATTGCTTTATTTAATGCATGTCTGTTAAGTGTTACAAAAGGACTGTCGAGCCCCGTGAAAACGGTGAGAAAAAGACAAACGAAGGCTCCTCTGCTTCTCCCATCACGTTTGTATCCGCCATGTATATTTCTATGCTCTCAGGGGCCATTACATTAGTGTCTGCCAAACTGAAGTCAGGATTTCCTTGCCACGGGCAGAGCACAGTTTGATTGAAGCTTAATGAGGAACAAAATGTGGGACACCAGTTTTCCAGAAAACATAAAACATCTGCCACATGTTTGCTACGCAAAACCTCAACCTCTGTTTCTAACCTGATTATGCCGTTTTGTGAATCCTGTCCCACGTGTACATTTTATATGACTTGTTTTTCTTTATAATTATGCCAATCAACCATAGTTGCCTGTTAGTGATATTTTTATGAAATAAAATTACATGTTATATCAGTACTAAGTGAGTACACTTCAACAAATGTATGAGAATAAATAAAAAAACATTTTGGTCCCCAACAACTGGAGTTGATCTCCTCTACAGTAGTAGTACAGTGGAATGTGATTAGCGAGACAAACATAAAACCGAGACCCCCCCCCAAATAAGCGAGACCCCCACACTCTGGGTTTCGCTTATTTGGACTACAGAACACCCTCCTCTCAGATTATACAGACACACACACACACACGGCTACACTATGCTGTTGCGGAAAAGTAGTGCTTTGAAACGCACCATAGTTACCAATATCCTTCTCTTAAGACAGTTTGTTTCGCCGGGCTCGTCGGCAGCCCATTGGTCCCTAAAGGGAACGGACAGGACAGCGACTGGGGAAAACGGGAAGAGGGTTATATTTGAAAGAGCTGGGAAGGTGCCAGGAGAGAGGTATATTACCATGTCTGCAGGAGAGAGGTATATTAACATGTCTGCAGGAGAGGTATATTAACATGTCTGCAGGAGAGAGGTATATTAACATGTCTGCAGGAGAGGTATATTAACATGTCTGCAGGAGAGAGGTATATTAACATGTCTGCAGGAGAGAGGTATATTAACATGTCTGCAGGAGAGAGGTATATTAACATGTCTGCAGGAGAGAGGTATATTAACATGTCTGCAGGAGAGAGGTATATTAACATGTCTGCAGGAGAGAGGTATATTAACATGTCTGCAGGAGAGAGGTATATTAACATGTCTGCAGGAGAGAGGTATATTACCATGTCTGCAGGAGAGAGGTATATTAACATGTCTGCAGGAGAGAGGTATATTAACATGTCTGCAGGAGAGAGGTATATTAACATGTCTGCAGGAGAGAGGTATATTAACATGTCTGCAGGAGAGAGGTATATTAACATGTCTGCAGGAGAGAGGTATATTAACATGTCTGCAGGAGAGAGGTATATTAACATGTCTGCAGGAGAGAGGTATATTACCATGTCTGCAGGAGAGAGGTATATTACCATGTCTGCAGGAGAGAGGTATATTACCATGTCTGCAGGAGAGAGGTATATTAACATGTCTGCAGGAGAGAGGTATATTACCATGTCTGCAGGAGAGAGGTATATTACCATGTCTGCAGGAGAGAGGTATATTACCATGTCTGCAGGAGAGAGGTATATTAACATGTCTGCAGGAGAGAGGTATATTAACATGTCTGCAGGAGAGAGGTATATTAACATGTCTGCAGGAGAGAGGTATATTAACATGTCTGCAGGAGAGAGGTATATTAACATGTCTGCAGGAGAGAGGTATATTACCATGTCTGCAGGACATGGGGAATGGCAGAGGGGGCAGTTCTTAGGTGGAGCCAGGCAGGCCTGTGCTGGATCTCTGGCTTATAGGAAGGAAACCTACAGGATTGCAAAACGCAGCTGTTTCTCTCAGGACTGCAGTATGCCAGTCAATAACAGCAAGTGTGTGTGTGTGTGTGTGAGAGAGAGAGAGAGAGAATGCCGTTTCACTTCTGTGGGGTTTGGGGTCTGGGTGCATGTCAAATTGCTCAGTGTCTTGACCTGACATCATAGGGCTTATGCAATTACACCTTCGCCTCAAAGCTTGTTCTATGAGTGTTGGCACTGCAGTGGTTGGCAGTGTTTTATGCTTTAGTTTGTGAGTCTGGGCTCATTCTGTCATATTTTTAGTCCGAGTGCTAACTGCTGAGCCAGCAGCGTCTGCTATATAATATGCATGTGATTGTGGTGCGGCAAACTCCATACTGCAGCAGCCCAGTAGTTTTTAAACTAGTTTTTGAGACTCACATTCTCATCCGGGCCCTTTGAGGCCCGATGTGCAAATTGAAAGCCCCCCCCCACACACACACACACATCTACATTAAGCTCAGAACATACAATTTGTCTGTGTCTCCAATGTGCCATTCACGCTGACTGACTGCCTCCTCTCTGGCCGCAGGGCTGTTCCCTTCCATAGGGCTGGAAGGCCCTGAGCTCGCTATGGAGATGGAAGGCAGGGAGGACTACGCTGAAGACAGTGAGTGCCACAGCAACAATTCCCAAGAGGCCGAAGAGCAGGACGACAGTGTGACAGGTAGCTTAGCGATGGGCGTCGAGCTCTGATGTTTGGGGAATGGGCAGATGGGCCTGGAGGTGTAGCGGACTAGCGGCAGCCTCCACGGCTGGGGGAAGGGACAGCTGACAACACGAACGAAACCCACGTTCACACATTATTACAATAGTCTTGATTTAACGTGCCTTCATCAGTGTATCAGGCACAGCCGAAACATTTGTTTGGGACGGATTGCACATATGAAATCAAAAAATTCTTCAGTGTGACGGTGTGGGTTTAGATTTTTTTCCATGATGTACTTTGTTGTTGTATTGTTCTGCAACTGAGCTAGAGTAACAGGCCAATTGTGTCTCTGTAGAGGACAGTGACAGCTATCTGGACAACCCTGGTGAAGACTCCTCCTCCAGCACCTCAGCAGACGACAACATGAGGGGTACCAAGAGTGGCCAGTGCCCTCTGCAGGAGGGGGGGGTAAAGGAGGTGAGCTCGGTCCTCTCCTTAAACAGCCAAAAAGACCATTCACATCCTTCTCATTCGTGACCCGAATTTACACACTCGTTTCCTGTGCCGCTCTTCTTAACTCGGATCAGGAGTAAGTACATGGTGCCATAGAGGCTCACCTGGTCACTCAAGTGTGAGGGAAGATCTCGGACTGTTGTCCTCTGTTCTGTCCACTTCTTCAGTCTGTTCCAGAACTGTCAGCAGATGCCATTTTCCGCTATAGAACAGATGACGAGCAAATCAGAACATCGAACAAAAAAGGGAAAAATTTGATTGATTTCTGAGAACATTCTTAAATCATTTAAGTCTTCTCCAAAGTTATGTTCAGCATACCATGAACACATCCCAAAATACCTCAGCGATTCACACTTAAGTGGCTGAGCAGTATCACGCTAACAGGCTTTGTGACATGTGGGTGCATGTTAGGACATGTCTTCTGCTTGTCACAACACTGACCACTTGCAAAGAACATTGCTGAATCCTGTCATTTGTAATCCTAGTGTTCAGCATAAGTGTGGGGCCGAAGGGAGATCTAATACGCCAGAGATGTTGTATTTACAGGATACAGGCAGAAAGTGAGCTTTGACAGTGTGGGCTAACCGCAGTCAGTGTAAAATGGTGCTTGTGGTGTCTTGCAGGAGAGTGAGGAGTGGGGAGACCTGGACAATGGCTACCTGTGTCCTCTTTGTACCCTGGAGTTCAGCAGCCCTGAGCAGCTCATAGCACATGTGTACCAGGTAAAGATATCTCTGACCCTGGACTGCACACTACACACCGTTTGTGAGATACTACCAGTGGTCTCCAAACCTGTTCCTCGAGAGCTACCGTCCTGTAGGTTTTCACTCCAACCCTAACAAAGCTCACCTCATTCAACAGCCAGAGATGTCATTGAGCTGCTAATTAGTAGAATCAGGTGTGTCAAATTAGGGTTGAAATGAAAACCTCCAGGATGAGCAATGAGTAGAACTCCAGGAACAGGGCTGGCGACCACTGAATGAGACTTAAAGAGAGGTTACCGTTTGAAATAAGTTCTCGTTCCTCCTCATCTTCCTTGGCGTGCGGACGGCAGCACACAGCGATGGTGGGCAGCAGTAAGAGCTACGTGTGCCCCGTGTGCGGGCGTGCGCTCAGCTCGCCGGGCTCCCTTGGGCGCCACCTCCTCATCCACTCAGAGGACCGTCTGTCCAACTGCGCCGTGTGCGGGGCACGCTTCACCGACACCAGCAACTTCAACAGGTCGGTCCCCTCAGCCGCAGCAGAGCGCAGGAAATGCACACCCTCTGCTGTCACATGCATGCTTCACACCGAACAGACATAAAAATACTTATTTCCTATGGTTTGGGTGGCACTGGTCATCATTGGCAGAACAGTGAATACTGTTGCACGTGGCTGGTAAATTCTCCTCAGACTTTGTTTTGCCAAAGCTACTCACAAGGCCTTCGTGGTGAACAACAGTAGGCCCAGAACATGAGGGTAACTATGGTGACCAGAGCAGAGTGGACAGTAACACTAGAAATGCAGCACAATGTAGATAGACTCAGCCACTACACAAGTGAAGGAAATAAACTGAGAGAAGGACAGATACGACATGTATGAATACTAAAACACAGTGGTCTTTGTACTAATGGATATTAAACTGAAGCAGAAGTGTCTTCATCAGAGTTGATGAATATTCCCGTTTCTCCTGCGCATCCTGTGTAGGGAGAAGCTCCGGGAGTTCCTGAGCACGGGCAGCATGGAGAACAGCAGCAGCGACGAGGCGTGCCCCATGTCCCAGTCTCTCTGCGGCACCTCCATGCCCGATGCCAGCCCGGGCCCTGCGCTCCCCTCCCTGCCCGACAGCCTGCTGTCCTCTGCGCCCTCCCTCCCGTCCCTCCCCGACAGCCTGAGCCCCTCAGGCGCCGGCCTGCCCCCGCTCCCCGACATCCTGGCCCCCATGCCCGTGTACCCGGCCGGGGTGCTGCTGGTGTGCAACAGCTGCGTGGCATACCAGCAACTGGTGGAGGCGCAGTCGCCCTCCGTGAGGAAGTGGGCGGCCCGCCGCAAGAACGAGCCTGTGGAGGCGCGCGTGCAGCGGCTGGAGCGCGAGCGCACGGCCAAGAAGACCAAGCGGGCGTGCGAGTCCGCCGAGGAGCGCGAGCAGCGCCGGTTGCGCGACCGCGAGGCCAAGCGGCTGCAGCGCATGCAGGAGACGGACGAGCAGCGGGCACGCAGGCTGCGGCGCGACCGCGAGGCCATGCGCCTCAAGCGCGCTAACGAGACGCCCGATAAGCGGCAGGCCCGGCTCGTCAGGGAGAGGGAGGCCAAGCGGCTCAAGCGCCGGCTGGAGAAGATCGACCCCTCCCTGCGGACGCAGATCGAGCACGACCCCGCCGCCATGGCCGCCCTGACGGCTGACATGAGCCTCTTCCAGTTCCCCTGCCCCATGCCATGCCCCTCTCTGGACAGCAGCCTCTTCATGAAGCTGCCGTAGCCTCGGCCCGCCCTGCCGGCCTTCCTCATCCTCAGTGCGCAGAGATGATAAAGCAGGCTGCAGGCGTCTTCAGACTGGACCAGCGGAGTCACGAGTCACCGATGTACCCCCTGCCTGACGCTGGACATTCGCGACTATTCCTGCCTGGTCTACACTGCTCGACTACAGACACCGGGCCCATCTCTACAAACTATGACTCCTATTGTTGACAACAAGATATGAACTTGTAACAAAACAAAGACAGGGTAAAGACCTTATGAATTATGTTTTAAAGAAGCATGTTTTAAAGACATTGTGCTGTCATTTCTATAGGACTCATGAAACTACGGACCTGACACTCCCCCGCGATGAACAGCGACTCATCTCCACTGTGGGAGAATTGGTTTGCACACGTAACGACAGGTGACGCGAGAGGGAAACACCATCCCTGCTGTCCGAATCTGCCAGTTTACTGGCTGTAACTCCCATACGCTGCCAATGTGAGTCACCTGCCAGCTCATATCCACTAAATCTTCTACCTCGCATTGGGCCCTGGCAGTGTCCGCTCTGGCCCGTGGCCTCGTTTGTACTCCCTTACACCCAGACAGGCTCATGGGGCATTGGTTGTTTGGGCACACACACACACATACGTTCACTTTACAATCAAAGCCTCGCCACTCCTCGTCTTCTTCCCAAACTACCTAGCTCACCCATCATTGGACGCCCTAACTTAAGGCAGAGACCACCCTCTCCTTTGCAAATGTTCAGTAAATGAAGAGGAAATGCTGAAGTGGAATCTACATGTGGCAAAAAGCACTCGCTGTAAGAGAGGGTAACTTTGTGATTTTGAATGTTTTCAGTTTATAGCACTCACACGCTCACCTCAGCTTTCTGTACACTACAGAAAAACGACAAAACCTGAATCTCTGGTGTGGGGGAGAGGGGTGAGGGAAAAATGCAATTTGTCTCAACCCCACTGGCCTCTCCCAACGTGTCCATTCCGTTATCTTTTCCTTACGACTTGGGACTCACTGCCTTTACCGGTCACATTGACCCTTCTGAATCCAGTTTGCACATTGTGTACCCACTGCATGCAGTCTCCAGTTCTTTCGTTTGGATAGAATACATCTGTCTCACTCTGGCATTCATCACATTGTAGAGGAGGCCCGTTTAAAATGCAATTTCTTCTGCTGCTGTTAATACTAGTTATTACCTCTGTAAGCTCAGCGGGGGCCAACGCCTAAGAATGCGGTCTTAGATGACGGCATTGCCTTTATCACTGCAGAGGAGTATTGGTTCTTGTTATAGTTTTCCCATGCCACTTTATCAGAGAAATTATTTAGCCTGAAATAATCACTCGTTAGTCGTGATTGGGGGTTGACGTTCAACCGACGAGGACTTCTTTAGATGCCCTTTGATTGGCTAGAATATTTTTGTTGTTGTTGTTACTCTCAATAGCTTATGTTTGTAAATGTAGCTCAGCTGAAATCCATCTTGACCATTTGGCTTGAATGAAGCTTAAATGGGGGGAAAAACACAACAGAAGTTGAAATACACGTGGGAAACGAGACTGATGAACAGTCCCAGGTAGGATTTTTTTTTTTATAGCAAAGATGATACCTCGGATAGGTTTTAACAGTTATGCAACAGGCGTTTTCTTCAAACCCGTGGAAAAATCGATTAACTATGCAGATAGTGATTAAGAAATGGACACGAATATAATTAATTGTGCAACTCAGGCAATGCAGCACGGAAGACCTTTGGGCGCTTAACTCGGCACCCTTGCGTGAGATGAGCAGTGGAATGACTTTTCTTCCTATGGTATAACTGTAATCGTATCATGGCGTAAGGTGTGGTTATGGCCAAGTCTGTCTCATAGTGGGCCCAGATTTACTAAGTATTTGCGTTGGGTAAAATACACGCGAAACCTTCATCACATGCAACACAATTGCACGTCCACATTTACTTCAAACCTGCGTTTATATTATTTGATAAAAGTGCAGGCTGCAGAAGTTTTCTGGTTAGTCTTAAAGCGTATGTATTTCTGACACAAGCCTGCCAACATTTTGAGGGGAATATGCAAGTACATGCATATGAACTACCTCACGTGATCTCACATGGCTGTAAATGCAGAAGTTTTTTTTTTTTTTTTAAATATATCTTTTTTTATTGCCTGGGGAAAGCATTCTTAACTGTCAAGCACGAGAGCATTGACACGGCTGGTGTATTTGTTTGGCGATATCGTTAGCATTCAAGAGAACAAATTTAGAAAATTGTTTACGACTTGATCTTTTAAGATGTCGGGGGAGGGGGGTAAAAACTCTATGGGCTCCCAAGTTATGCAATACTGGACGAGATAAAAACATTACCTGGTACCACACAAACTCACCATTCCAACTACATGGGATTGTCTCACCATGCTACAGGGCCTTTCTTCAGGCTCATACCTCATTGAAGTTTACAATGGAGCCGACATCTCATGGGACGTTTCCATCGAGTTGTCCCTTGTTCTGAAATCAAGAGGTGTCATCACCACATTCACAAGATTATCTGTTCATTGCAGTAATCATTTTAAAGCTTAGATTTGCAGATGTGTTCACTTAGGTTCCTTTAGGAAATGCTCTACCAAATCAAGTTTGTGTGGACACATTGCAGCTGATCAAACTCCCTCCCAAGTCTCTGGCTCCTACAACACATCAGCTCCAGTTGTGGTTCTAGAGCTTAGAATACAATTAACGAGATAAACTTAGTCTTTGGATAAACACTGAAATACATACTCAGCTGAAAATGTTAGTTCTTAAAAACTACCATCACATGTTCAAAATATTTTTGCATTTTTAAGTTTTATATACACACACACGCCGATTACTGTACATTTGAAGATCTGTGAAGTCATTGTGACAAGGGTGTTCAGTAAATGTTATACTTCTCAAACAATTGTTAAATTTAACAATTTTATTTGAATTGCCACAGAGCATTTTATGCATTTGCAAAGAAAAACCCTATTCAGACTTTCTGGTTTTCGTTAGTGTTTGAGTGGCTGTCACCGTAAACTGGTGTAGGTTGATACTGCATGTCGTAAACTGCATTTGGTCTAGGATTGTTACATATGAGCTCGTGTTCTGCTGTTATATGCCTGCCTGTTTTTGTTATCATTCAAAAAAAATGAGATTTTACAATATTGCTTAAATTCAGTCCTTTTGTTACTTCATCTGGATACTATTTTAATATTCATGTTTACAAAAAAGTGGCCAATACAATTGGGGAAAATATGAAGGGAGAACACTATTTATGATAGATCTGTCGCGTCACGTGTTGTGATTAGTCCCAAGTGGGAAACCATTCTGTTACTGGATTAACAGACGTATCGATTAAAATGAAGGCAAGAATAGAATGTGAGAATAAACATTAACACATTTTCTCTAATGTGCAGTGCTGTATGTGGCTCCTGGTCTCCTTCCTTTCTATAAAATGAAACATAGTTTAACCTCCAAACTAGAACCCATTTCGAGCCGCTGGTTCCTCAGTTGCACATATATCCTGCAGGACAACACATTGGAATGAACCGCAACTTGCATATCGTCAGAATTATCCCACAACTCACACCATGACTGAATATAAAAACAGCCTTCAGACAGTGAGACTGCACGCAGCAGGATGATAATTACACAAGAGCGAGCGGTAAACGAGACGTTGTATTTCTGTCATCGTCGTAACAAAATGTCGTCTCCGAAGCCAAATCTAGCAAAACCGGGAGCATTAAATGGTTCCTGTAAGACTTGTGAAATCAACACAACGTGCTATTTTTGTTGATTTCCCCTGGAACGAGAAACATTTATATTCATATTAATGCAGTGCGTATTCTGCCCATCCGAACCAGACAAGTCTGTTTTAAGATATTGTAAAGCGCATATGCATGCACACACACGCACACATATGGGGGAGAGGGGAAATACTACAATCACCAGGATTATGCAGATATATATATATATTATATTATACTGTGTTTACTTAAACAGGATAAATGCAATATTTCATAAGAAGTTAGCTGTAACAGTAAAAATACAATATTGTGTGTCCTTAAGTACATTGCGTTAAAACAGCAAAAAAACAAACAAAAAAAACAAAACAATTCAGCCCTAAGTTCACAAAAAGTACAAATGTACAGTACAAATCTAATTTATTCAAAACGAGTACAAATAAAACAAAATATAGTTATTAATGCTTTTGAAAGTTCAGGTAGGTGTAGGGTACTTTAGAAAAAGGGTGCACTTTGGGTTCACAACTATAAGGCTTCTGATCAGAATTAATACATATTGGTACAGCCATAAGATATTAAAACTTACTATACAATGTTTACACAACCTGGATTATACTTGAGGATTCAATATTACATGTACATCGTTGCATATATTTTGCAGTTTTTATGCATTAAAGATGTCCTTTCTTATCAGTGTATTACACATCACATAAAAGCAGTGTCACATAGTGCCAAAAGTACAAGTTAAATCTGATATTACAAATGATTAATTTAAAAGTCTCATGATTTAGTCGCACGCCGTCATCCAAACCGTAGCTGCCCCGTCACCCCATTTAAACTGGGTTACACAAACCTCCCTCTGAGCCATTTATACATTTAACTAACGCCGTTTGTTTCCACAAGATCTAAGAAAAAAACTGCGTATTTAGTTTATGGCTGGACATCATGTTTACATTAACATGTAAATACCTTTTTAAAAAAAAAAATGTTATTATACTTTTTTTTTTAAACTGACAACAAATGTCTTTTTTGACTGGTTTCCTCTTTGTCTGAAAAAACTCCTGGCACTCCGCTGACCCAAATGAAAAACCTCGACCATTCACAGAAACCAAAAATGTACAATCACCTCTAAACCACAAACGTATCAAACTTACAGAGCCCTTACTAGTCACTGTGACATTACTGGTTGCAGCAGTATTTGCAAACTACTCTACCATGACCAAAAAAAAAAAAAAAAAAAGTTTAAACCCTTTAATGTGACTGTGTACCATTTGTTCCATGAACGAACAGTTGGCTACAATACTTTCCATTTCAAAATTTCACAACTACTGACCATTAAATCTTGTGGAAACAAAAGTGCAGAGACAGGTCTCACCTCAACCAACACCTCCACCTCCACCTCCACTCTCCCGGATGCATCATTAAACTCCACCAGTCAGCTATATAAAATACTACCACTTTCACACAATATAAAAACAGTGTGACAAAGGAAACATTATTTCATGAAGAAGACCTCTTGTAATATATTGAGGGGAAGGAGGGGGGAAAAAACAAGGAACACCTGCCAATTATTCCATTCACATGTATGTTGCAATTCTTAAGGCATTATTGACAAGCTTGATATTTTAAAAAAAGAAAAGAAAAAAAAAATCCTATGCAAGTGCACTTGCTCAACTGCTGGTTGACCTTTCAATGGTTCTATACATGGCTATATAGAAAACCCCACTACAAATGACCACCGCTTTGTTTCGTAACACTATAAGTCTAGGGAAATTAAGTGTCAAGTGATGAAACATAAGTATCTAAAGTCACCCTTAGATGCCCTGTCTGACACTGTGTGTCTTCACTGTGCCCTATGCATGTGCAGAGAAGTAGTAGTCGTCCAATCACGTAGTATTAGAGCGAGAGCTACATAT
Organism: Ilyophis sp. 1 JC-2022; assembly: GCA_022702515.1. Lineage (NCBI taxonomy): Eukaryota > Metazoa > Chordata > Actinopteri > Anguilliformes > Synaphobranchidae > Ilyophis > Ilyophis sp. 1 JC-2022. Next base: position 48,784,130 of record CM040399.1, on the reverse strand, counting down.
TCCATCCGTTAACCTGAGGCCATGGTGAGCCGGTCACCTCTCCACGGAGACAAATGAAGCGAGAGCACACAGCCAAAGCAGCGGCAGTGAGCACGGTTAGGGAACGCCGAGGTTGCAGGTTCAAATCCCAGGTGGGGCACCGCCTTGAGCAAAGCACTTAACCTGAATTGCTTCAGTAAATATCCAGCTGAATAAATGGATTATATGTAAAGAATGTAAAGCAGAATTTTAACAGGCACTGTGGAGGGTTTTCACTATCACCAGTATCACATCACTATCAACTGCTTGTGAGACAAAAGATGGCGCTTCTGCTAGGAGAAACCTTCTGAAATAAAGCATACGGTAATTTAATTTGTGTGGTTACCGGCTCAATTGTTTCCCGAAAGGGTACCGGTTTGACCTCTGAATGGCTGAGCATAGCGCACAAATGGCCAAGAAAGACAGGTTTCCTGGGGGAAATATCCTTGAAACAAAATCCAAGGAAAAGTCCTAAACAATCCCAGTCAGTCCAACTGGTACACCATCTGCAATGCTCCCATACATTATACTGGGCAGTAATACTCTGGATAACATCTTGTAAAATATCATCCAGCTTTCTATTAACCTTAAGAGCGGTTTGTGGACGAGATTAAACTATGAAATGCAAAAGAAAAATCAATCCTCCCGATGTTAAGAATGTCTTTGTAAGCGTTCCCATCACGTTTCTGGTTCTTGGCATTTATTGATGACTTGGGCTACACAGGGAAAGCAGACACCTTCCTGATAAAAACATTTCAACAACGTCATCTTTTTCTGCAAAGCATGCGGCACTGAGGTAATTTTGGCAGCACTTGCAATGGATTACAAGCTTGTTTCATTTTCCACAAATAATTAATTTTATTAATTCGACTTCAACCAAGCTAACTCAGACCAATCAGAGCAGACATACCAGCTAACGCTAATGAGCTAAACAAACTGAAAGACTAAAGAGCGGAAACAGAGGTGGTGCTAATGCTATCCTCAATGTGCATTCATTTTCCAAACACGTGGAAAGGAATAATATCCACCTGAGTAGTCTCACTGTTCACGATAAGCATCTTACAACAAGGGAAGCAAAAGAGAGCCTGGAAAATTTCACTTGGGTTCAGTGTGAAGGGGAGAAGGCAACTCACATCAATCAATGATGTTAAAAAACCTTTCAAATTAAAAGCGTGAAAAGTACTTTAAACTGCCACAGCATTGTATCTGAATATAGCAAGAGGAAAGATATTGTGAACATTATATTTGAGACAGGCAGTAAGAGCAAGTTGATTATGTACTGAGGTAATGGCACGTTCAAGAAAGCTCTTAACAAATCTGTAATGGATTTACAGAACCAGTACCCCAAAGCCAAAGCCATAGAAGTGCTTGGGAATGAAATAAATAGGATTTATTTGCTGAACAATGACTTGCATCGCATGACTTATTAAAATCAGTCTTATCAGTAGGTCCGAATAGACAAGGTAGGGTGGGATACTTCAGGTCTCACTGCATAGCACACGTTAAAATCTTAAGAGAAAGCAGTTTTGTATTGTGTATATTACTTAAAGTAGAAGCACTGCGATCTATTTGTTGAGAAAAACTATTAGAATAATTATCCCCTTTCAAAGTTGAACATCTTTTTTTACTGTCAAAATACTCTTGTCAGGGAAAATGCAAGGTGTCCCAAAGATTCAATTAACCGGGTATCACCTTGTGAAAAGTACAAGCCACTGACCGACGTCATTTAGGCTGTACTAATAATCCTCTATGACAGCGCTACTGAACTCCAGGTCCTGCGGGCCGCAATATCTGCAGGTATTCGCTCCAACCATGCACCACACAACCTGATTTCTCTAATTTGACCTCTTTGGTTCAGGATGTAAGCTCATTAGCGAAACCAGGTAGTGTAGTGCATGGCTGGAGCAAATACCTCCAGAAGACATTGCAGCCCGCAGGACCTGGAGTTCAGTAGCTCTGCTCTATGAACTAGCAGTAGCATCTACAGAGATTATCATATGCGAAGAAGAGGTCTTTCATCAAAGTAATACAGAAAACATTCATAACTAACGATGCCAACTTTAGGTCTGTAACTGACAAATTCTCCAGATAGCCAGACATCCCATGGCTAGCTGTGCAGGAGGCCTGGATTTGTCTCACTGATGGCTGGAAACCTATCTTACAGAGCCTAATTGTATAACAGTATGTTACACAATATATATTAGAAACTTATAAAAGAAACTCCAAAAATCTTTAGCATTTCACATTTTGAGAATTTGATTAAAAAAAGCACATTAAATAATGTTTGGTCTTATTTGACAAATGTTAGCGTACAACGCACCATGCCGATGCGGGTCTTTATGGTTTGTAATTTGGAAAGTGTTTGAGGACACTAACTACAAGCAGATGGGGCAGAATCACAGACAATGTTTGAAAGGACAGATGAGGAAAAAGTACAAAGTAAAGAGGAAAATTGGAATATGCAAATTCATACCAATATTGATGAGAATGTGCAGGAATGTGAATTTTGAACCTAATTTAATTGCACTTGTTCTTAGTCATCTTTCCGTAACCAAAAAAAAAAGAGCTGCATTAGAAAACAGGACATACAGCATTTCTTTTAGATCTGTAAACAGTGTGCACCACTCACGTTTGTTTATTTTAAAAAATGATATGTTATTTCAGTCAAAAAAGTGTGCCAACTAATGTTTGCTGTGTGCACACAAAAAAAGCTTAAGCAACAGTCACAGATCACTGCCACAGAGGGGATAATAATGTTTTTTTGTTTTTACAAAACATGTCAAACTAGAAGGAAGGCAATAAATGATGACTGTTAATAAGGAGCCATTAGGTTTCTGCTAGAAGTGTGTGCATGCAAGACTGAGGTCCATTCCAAGGATCTTTGGATTGAGGGCTCTGCTGGCCTTTATCTTTTAAACAGGAAAATCTCCTACAATTCAACTCAATGTGTCAAAGGGAAACGTCAGCTGCATATTCCAATTAAAAGACCAGTTTAAAAACCGTATCATTTTAAAAAAAAATTATAATAATACTTTTTAATTAAAAATGAAAAACAGGGCTGGGCAAGGACTAGAGCTTTAGTTTATAGGCTAAGTACTGCAGCTGCTGTCCATATATAAACAAAAGCAAACAACATCAAGGCTGGGCAAACCTTACACAGCCTTGTTCCCAAGAGCAACTATTGCTTTGATAATTGTAACTAAGCATCCAGGAAAGGAAAGGATTTATCAGTGGTGTTTTTCTTCTCCACAAAGTTTCTGAATCATGACACTACAGTCAGTGTTCCCAAATGGTACTTGGATCTTAAAAGTTAATTCCCTACCCAGACACCCTCAGTGTCCTCAAAGGTATTTAATCGCAGGAGAGAGATAAGGTGCCTCCGAGGTTGGTTTAAAGACCCTTGAGGTTGGTTTAAAGAGACGGATGACTTCAGTTGAGGCCTAATCCTGCATCCATGACAAAGATGTAATGAGAGCAAATGGCCCCAAAAAAGTTGTGCCCGACATACTTAAGCCCAGCTATTGTAAAGAAGAACAGATTTGTGTTCAATAGCCAGGACAAACGTACAAACGAATTCTAACCTCACTAACTTCAGAAAGACTGCCACAAAGCAAAGAAATTGTAGGGCAAATTTGCCAAAAAAAAGCTTTCCGTGTTCCAGCTCAATCTTTGGGTTCAGGTTGGTCCTGCTGAAGTTACCTGGGTGAGGATTATTCTTATAACAGTAAAGAGTCAGCAGCTAATGCAGAGAAATGAGGTACAGGAAGTCCTGCTTCCATTCACTCTAGACGGGTGCGCTGCGAACAGACTGCAGTCAGTCCTATGTACAGGGTAATGATCGATGTGTTGACGGAATGCAGGAACAGACTTTCTCAAGAAAACAGAAAGATGAGGCACATACATACACGCTGTAAACACTGGTGTTAGGGGAAGGCATAAGTCTGTTGGTACCGACTCATTACAATTTGAACCATGTTTATCCTGTGCAAAGCAGGAAACGACTTTAGCAGTAGCGCTGTGAGGAGCAGCACAGAAGACGCAAGTGCAGTAAGCAGTATAAAATCTAATCTCCTTCTGAGAGATGTGCCCAAAAACCATTACATACGGAGAGCCTTTTTGCAAAAGAAAATTATTTTAAAAGTAAGTAAATGTGGACAAAATATGGAATCAATATCGAACAGAATGACCTTTGATTTGCAAGATTAAAAATCAAATTATAGGTTATAACACAAAAAGAGGTGCAGTGATTTGATCACTTCACCAGAATCAGTGTCTGACAGACTACTCTATCTTCACCCCAGTGCAGCCACACATTCTGTTCAGTCTTGGGTTTATGTGTGTGAATTTGGTCAATGGTGAGGAGATTCTCTTCAACGCAATAATGACATCAGATCTGATATGAACCCACCCACTGGACAGCACACAGATTGTGGAGGCTTTGGTTAATACTGTAACCACTGCTAATGGTCCTCAATTGTCCATTAAGCAGAGGTCAAGCAGAGGCCCACATTTACATTTTGGCCCATTGCTCTTGTGAACAACTCATAACCAAAAGTTACCAAAGAACCAAATTTTGGTTACCTTGCCTGTTATTTTCTTGTGGTGATAACAACCCTGTGTGGTCAACTGAACTCCACAACCAGCCCAGGCTGGATTGACCTTAGAGGAACCTGAACTGCTATCGTGACATATTCACAAAGGGAGATCCTAACCTTTCGAGAGTGTGCAAAATCCCAAACATTCTGAGGCTACCGTTTGTGCCCGTCATTTCCTGCTCATTTAACACATTCACTCTTCAGACAACCTCCTCCCGTGGTTGCTACTGCTGTTGCTACTTTCCCGCATTAGAGCGCCCCTCGATGGACAACTTGACCTCCTGAGGGATGAAGGAGGGTCGTGAAGAGCCTGATGAAGAGGAATGGGCCTCTTCCTCATCCTTGGTCCCATATCTTTGGAAGCTAGGGACTGACCAGTGTCTCTGAGCTCCGATTATCGAAGATGACAACCCCCTCATCGCAGCCACTGTTCGGGGGGCGCCTTCCGTGTGCAAATAGTTGCTGCTCAGGCTTCTGATGTGCTCTGCTGAAGTCCTGTCTGGCCAGGATGGTGTATCCCCAAGCCCCCCTCCCCTTACCTGCATGGGTTCCTCCTCCTCCCCTCGCTCCCTCTCCCGGTGTCTGCTCTCCACCCTAAACTGTGCCTGTGGCCTTTGATGTTGGGGACCCGGAGGCCCCATGGACTGGGCGATCACACTAGTGGCAGAGCTGGCTTTGGTGGGTGTTCTGGATGATTGCTGCTGCTGCTGCTGCTGTTGCTGTTGCTGTTGCTGTTGCTGTTGCTGTTGCTGTTGGAGCAGTGGTTTCTCCTGCCGTTGTGGTTGTTGCAAAGTAATAGACACACAGACATCCCCCACTTGCAAGCGGTGGCAGGCCAGCCCGTATAACTGGGCGGTGCAATCGGGGGTACATGAGGACCAGCCCTGTCCGAACACAAAGAAAGGGTGCTCAGGGGGAACGTCAATGGTCACCTTGCTCTGCTGCTCCCCGACGGTGAAGTGCAGGGCCATGAGGCCCGGCTTCTGCTGGCTCTTACGGATGTCCACCACCATGCTAGAGTCGATCTTCAGACCCCCGCTCACCTCAGCACTCTTCACAAAGTCCTGGGTCTGCAAGTCCTCCACCCGCTTCAGCTCCCCAGTGGCCAGCTGAATAATGGCCCCCTTCATGAAGTGCGAGGGGTTCTGGGTGACGGAGGGAGGTGCCTGGGTTTGGACTGGGACTGGGACTGGGACAGCAGGGCCGGGCTGCACCTGCAGCTGCTGGGGTGGCACTGGAGCCCTGTCTGGGAGGCGCACTTGGGCTGGAGAATCTGAAGCTCTGGAGTGCTTCACCGGCGTAACTGCTGTGGCGGTGACCATGTCATTGGTTAGGTTCGCGTAATGCTGCTGCTTGTAGTCCAGCGGGACAAGGACTGGCTGCCCATTGGCCAGCATCACAGCATGGCGGGCAGGCTGTCCCAGCTGCTGATGGATCACCACTCTTGGGTCACCGGCGCCTGCTGGGTGTGCCTCGTACAAAGGCTTGGATAGGCCCACCATGTTCTCCACACAGGCCGCTGGCAGGGCCTGCCAACTCCTCTGGGACAAGTTCAGGGGGCCCAAAGGTTCTTCTTTATGGCTCCCAGTCACACCTTGGTTAGGAGACGTTAGATGTCCAACCACTTGCTGAACCTTGAGGATGAAGATAGGAAGCGGTAAGTTAGCCAATTTTGCCATCTTGCAACATTTCCTGAGTAAAATGCCATTAAATAAAGATTTTCTGAAGTAGATACTGTAGCACTGTAACTTGGTATTTTATACTTAAGTCAGAAGTTATTGGAATCAAATAATATATACAGTACAATGTATTCTAAATAATTTAAGTAATATTTGACAAAGTAATGTAGGCTGCTTGATTGCTACAGCAATAAGTCAATACTTTCAGGCCAAGTTAGCTCATTATCACATCTGGTTTGTACCACACAAGGGTGTTTTCCCTTCTACTCTGACACCTGGTACTGTTTGAGCAATTCAGACTTAGATGGCAAAGAATGCATTAAGACTTTCAAATGTAATTTCTCTCGAGCTAAAGCTATGGACAAACCCCCCTGAGGTTACCTCTGAAAATCAACTCGACAGACCACTGTATTTTCTGCCTGCTGCAGCCACACATTCTGCTCTGGTCTTGGTTTTATACCTGTGATCTGACCACTGAGCAGAGGAGATTCTATTGAACACAATAATTATCTACCGATCTGATTGGAACTCACCCACTGACTGTAACCTGAAAAATCTGGGTAAAATCAGTTATTTTCAAATAAAATAGAAAGTATTTTGTCCATAGATAAATTTTACAAGTTAGCCAGCTAGCTGATTTAGCTTAATTGTTGTGTGCAGTCTAACCAGCTAACTGCCGAGCATATTCAAGATGTACGTCCTCTTGAAAGTAGTACTTAATTAAGCTGTGTAGCACAACACCCGTTACGCAATACAAGATAATACGTTATGCAATACAATACAAAGTTATTTCTGACTGAGCAATGTGGCGTACTCAATCTTGTATTACAAAATGAGTGTTGTGCTGCAGCTTAATGTAAAGTACTATGTTGAAGAGAATGATTGATCAATACAAAGCTTTATGTATTTTTTATGAGGCGCTGTGCAGTACCTAGAACAGAAAATCAAATGTTGTATTACATTTTGCCATTACCCGGAAAAACCAACGAGCAACAATTTATTTAATGCAGGAAAATTACAAAGCAGATGTGAATCGTGATTTTATTTATAAATGTTCCACACTTCACACACAACCCTTTGCACAATGTGAAATACCAACAATTGGTCAGGTTAATACACCTCAGTTAATCTCCACCGTACAATGCACAACTGTTCACTTTTTTCTCAATACACATTGAGAAAACACAAATAAACTACTGCAAAGGGCCCCCACTGGACTCCCCCGGCCCCCTCAACCACAGACTGGTTTCCGTTCAGCTCTGGGTGGACCACAAGTCAGACAGCAATCTCTGTTCCTTCCCAGCAGTGTCTGGATTGCCCAACCATCAACACACATCACACGCCCCAGCCAATGAGGAAGGAAGTGGAAGGGAACACGGAGATGAAACTTTTGTCGTGTAACTTCATGGGCAGAGCAAAAGGAAGTCTTTCACTCTGCTTGCAAGAATATTCCACACCCACATCTGTCATTTTAGGAAGCAATAAAAAATGTAGCCTAATTCCACTACGCTGCTCGCGAAGAAAAGCAAAACTACTACCGCCAACTCAAGAGATCCAATCCTTGACACAAGACTGTCAGAACAAAGACTCTCGATACATTTAAACACAGGGATCATATAGCCTTCGTTTGGCTGCTTATGGCTCCTATAGTAGGGGCTGTGAAACCTCTTTTGTGACTGTGGCAGCTTGAGCAGATTTTTAAATGCCTCAAACACTGTACAGACATACAATCCTGTGCTCAGCAATCCCCTCCTGATCGTTTTTAATCAACTGTGGAATGCTGTAGCAAAAATATGACACAACAGCATAATAAACCAGGAGGAGAGTAGTTCTTTTCAGTTACTAAGTAAGTGATGGTCTATGATACACACGAGCACACTGTTGCTCACCTCCAGGTCTGTATCAGGAGTGCTGCGGTGGCCTGGCGAGCCCCTGTCCTCGTATCTGCGGCCCCCGAGGACCCGGTCCTGCAGGCTGTCTGCTGCAGCTGAGCTGGGCGCCGGCCACGCGGCCCTGGCGGAGTAGATGGAGTAGACCGAGTCTTGCAGCAGCTCCCTCGCTGCCATTTCCTCCTCTCCACCGTTGACTTCCTGCGCGCCGCGCGCATCTCTGTAGGGCGCCACCGGGGCGGCTCTGGAGCCCGGGTGGTGGTAGAAGGCTGCCACTCCTCTGGGGCTGACCTCGCCAGCCACCAGCCCTCCCGCAGGGCCCAGGTGTTGCTCCGGGGAAAGCACCAGCGGTACGCTGCCGGCCGCGGCGACTTTGGCGAAGGCGTGGGCTGAGGTCAGAGGCTGAGAGGGAGGGGAGGCCACGCCCTCCTGAATGACTGAAGGGTAGGGAACCAGGTGGGAGACGTGGGGGGGCTGTGAGATGGCAGACTGCGGTGAGATCAGGGGACTGGGGACAAAGCCAGGAGGAACTGCATAAGGAAGTGCATAAGGGGAGCTCACAAACTGCAGGGAAGAGTGGGGGATTTGGGCATATCCTAGAGGGGAATAGGGGATCCCAGGATGCTGCAAGAGTGCTGAGGAGGGGACAGTGTAGGCAGGAGAGATGTGGCTTAACACCGGGTGAAGGTTGGTCTGGGAGTAGGTGACTGAGGGGAGGGCTACTTTATAGAGCATGCTGTACTGGTCAACTGGTACACTGATACCATCAGCGGTTTCCAGACTGTACTGCAGACCTGGCTGAACCCGCATCCACTCCCCAGGAGTTGTGCCTCCCCCTTGGCTTTCGCTACAAGCGGAGCTTGAACTGTGAGCGGGGGTACCTTCATCTGCTCCACCCGCAACCCCTCCACCCCCCGTACCACCGCTGGTACTGATGACTGGCAGATCCCGCTTCTTGGGTGGCAGGCACTCCTGGTTGCGCTCATGCGTGGGCTTCATGGTGGTCCTGGATGGCGTGGGGGGGGAGGGTTGTGCCGTTTCACTGCAGTGTGCAGGGAGCCAAGTTTGCCAGCTGGGAGGATGGTGCCACTGAAACTAGCTCTGTAAAGCTCCTGCTGACATCAACTGCCATACCTAGAGAGAGAGAGAGAGAGAGAGAGCAAGAGAGAGAGCGAGAGCGAGAGAAAGAGAGAGAGAGAGAGAGAGAGAGAGAGAGAGAGAGCGAGAGAGAGAGCGAGAGAGAGAGCGAGAGAGAGAGAGAGACAGTGATACCCACTTTCTCACATGCCGGTGACAGAATTCCTCACAGTAATATTATAATACACAAACAGGATGTTCAGATCTCTGCTTTGTGTGGTTTCTTCTGAGAGCTCTTTGCCTTTCCCCATGGTGATGGGTGACCCATGCATATCACATGTGTGTTACTTCATCTTTAAACCCCAGTGAAACAAGAAGCCAGCCACGGGACCCTTTTTAACCTTGACCTCTCAGATCGATCTGATATTTGACACCCATAATGTAACCTTGGAGTAATGCCCATTGTTATAACTTTTGAGAAACACCATCATTAAAACAATTAGAAAAAAAGTGTCCATATTTTCACTCCATTTTTTTATTTAAAAAAAAAAAAAAAAAGTTAAATTGTGGTCTACCCACCTCTACTTTTAAGACCTACAGTTTGACAACCGTAAATGGTAAAAATAATATCAGGTCAATAGACTTACATGGGCTATGTTTGAAAGCGTTGACTTAATTCTTTGCATTAATTAATTAAGACTTAAAATTAATAATCAAATTATCCCAAAACTACTTTAAAAAAGATTTCTAAAGTATTCTATTCTGCACAGTCCTTGTACTTCTTATTTTGCAGTACTATTATAAGTGGTCATTGACTGGTTAAAGCAGGGGTGCACACATTTTGTTCCAACCCATTACCTTAGTTTTAGTTTTCTGGCAGCTCTATAAACTATGGTTCATGCCTGTTGAGCATACAATAAAATCATTTTAGGATAAATTTCTATCTGTGGCTGTAGCTGCTTACATAAATGACGGCTCAAAATGAGATTGAGCGTTTTCAATAATTAAGAGCAGAAGTTAGAACAAAATCCTGAAACAGATCAGCCCTTGTTGTGCACTGGGTTAAAGGGACAGTTAACCCTTTCAGATTGACAAAACAAATTTTGTTTTGATTGTCTGATGAGTTGCTGTTCTTCTTGAAGCTGTAAAGCTTCTTGAAGTGACACAAATTGTTTAAGCCAGGGGCCGATCCCTTTCAAGATTGTGTGCCAACTTCTGCTCTTAATTATTTAATTAGCTGCGATTAAGTTAAATATGTTGCTAATACAGATATACTTTTGTTGGATTTTATTTCAAATAATTATTTGCGACGTGAATATTTAAGACATGTCTTTTTTTGGGGGGGGAACATTACGTTACTTGTTAGACAAAATGTTCTCTGAGCAGCAGTAACGTTAGCTATTAGCATAAAATAATATAATTTCCCCATTTTTAGCGTACAATATAAGACGAGCTCATTACTTATATTGTTTATTTTATACTGTCTTTATTCATATTTATCAAGGGTGCGAAACATTTTGGAATGTAGTGAACCTAGCTTGCCAAGTTAGAGAAAGTAACGTAACTACATAGGCAAACTTTGTATTATATCTCAGTTTTAACTTGGTTAGCAAACTCTTAGCTATCTAAGTAACAACAGCGCGGTTGGAGGAACCGGCTTTATACCCCAAGGTGATCGAAAGACGTCAGAGGCAAGGTACGCAAGATGAACAGGTTATTTTTCTTTTGATCACTCACTTGTAAACCCGTTAATATGAACAGTTAACGTTACCAATATCGCAGCATCCGTTCGTTAGCTGCGCAGGTTAATGTTTGTTTAATAAGGGTTATGTTACCACCTTACACAGTTGCAAGTAAAGGTAACTACTGACACCAACATCACGCTTTACATTACCTGTGAGCCAACACGAGCTAACTGATACGAATTGTGATTTGTCAGACAAAAAAGCTGAATTTGGCACTCGCTGGCCAACATATTGCAACATATTGCAACACATTGCAACACTAACTTTCGTGGTTCGCAGCTTCCAGGTTAAATTCGTAATACAACATCACTTGTTTTCTTTAGCTGGCTAATGCTAGTTTGGTTGCTAACAAACTACCGAATTGTATCACTGATGCATAAAATATTTTAACTTACTGCTCCATGTCATTGTGGTGCTGTAGCCAGTGCTTTGTGGTCCTTTGTGAGTGATATGATTACTTTTTTTAAACAAATCTGAAGAGATGTTAAATTCTGCCCATTTCACAGCCTAGTACGTGAAAACCTAGTGGCGCCCCTGGATGACGTCACCGTGCGAACATAAATACTCAGCTTCCTGTGGGTTAGGGCGGTCATCATTGGACTGTATAAATGAAATACCATATGAAAGAATTTCATTTAAATAATGCAAATACATTTAAAAGAACTCCCTTCAACTGGCGATTCTTATTTTTATTCACCTCAGCGTCCAGCTGAATGTGGGGAATTCCAAGCTGCCTGAAAAAAGGTTATTCAATACTCAATTCTGCGCTGGACTTGTGACTTCACTGAAAAAATTTTTTGGGGGGGATGGCGAATTCAAATGTAAAATAAATTCTATTCGCATGACAGTCGTCAGACTTGTGTTACCAAACTAGTTTAAGTCGATAGAAATAGACAGCATACCACAATGTCAGAAATATAAGAACCCATTGACACCACACCTACACGCCTACACAAATCTGATTATATGTCAATGATAGGCTACTACAGAAAAATAAGAGGAATATGTCAGATAAATAGCGCACATTATGCTTAAAAACAGTGGGGTTGCCGTTTTTATCCATTATGCCATATTGGACACCCTGGATAATGTTCTGCCAATTAACTGTACTTTGAATAATTGGACCGCTGCAATCTTACTCTCAGCCACACGCTCGTCGGCGCACAGCGCAGAATTGATCCTTGTTCTCAGACGTGCTGTCGTATTGCGTTGGGGCGCAGAATTGATCCTTGTTCTCAGACGTGCTGTCGTATTGCGTTGGGCGTCGGGCGTCACGCATTTACGGAAGCAGATTAGGGTCGCAGGTAATGTCATGCATCGATGTATGCTAGCTATAGCGAGTAAACATAATGGTCAGCTCATGTTTGTTAATGACAATTGCTTTTTCATTATTTATCTAAAGAAATATACTTTCGTATATAGCTAACGATTGCCATTAAACTGGCTGATTTAGCCTTGTTGCTTGGAAGATGTTTACTATGAACGTTATTGAGTAAATCACGTTCTGTTTGAGCAGATCGACGCATTGTAGTTATTAGTCAGACAATGTAATGGACACGTTTCATTTCTTTCTAACGTTAGTTAGCCAATGTGATCCGTCTTTGTAGTTCCTATGAAACATGTACTGTATTCGCTTTCTAGTATAACGTTACAGTATTTTGTTTAACGTTAATTTACCAGTGGTAGATTGTTGATCGCTTGCTAGCTAGCGTAGACTAATTAGCCAAGTCGCCGTCCGATAGATACTTCCCCCATAGCGCTGGCTGTTAATTTGCCAAATCAAAAATTATTTGATAACATGTTTGTTATTGTAATTGTTCTCATTTATTTTATGTTACCCTGGATAAAGAAAAACTAGGTAGCTTTCAGTTTAGCCGGCTAGCTAGCTGACGTTATGTCTTAATTAGCTAACGTTAGCTAACCTATTAGAAACGTTATCGGCTAACTGTCAAATCTCCTTATTTTATTTGTAGGCGTGACTGTCATTTCTTGCGTATCATTTTTACCTGTTTGAATAAAGGCGGTGTCTTTTCCACAGTAAGCTTTCCATTATGCTCGGTGTTGGATTCAAAGCAGAGAGACTTCGAGTCAATCTCCGGCTGGTCATCAACCGCCTTAAACTCCTTGAAAAGAAGAAAAGTGAGGATCTGTCCAAAAGCTTGGAATTTCAGTTTGGCATTGTTTTCTAGCTAGCGCATTTATTAAATAAATAAAAATTTCTGTTAAATTTTATGAACAATTTTGCGGCCTCCAGTTTGACGGCCCTCAATCCACCATGGTCTTCAACAGGCTTTTGACAGTTGGGATCAGTACTTTGCGTAAAATCTAATCTGATTTGCTGTCAATCTGAGTTATTCTAGCGCTTGTGTCCTCCTGCAGCGGAGCTCGCTCAGAAAGCACGGAAAGAAATTGCGGATTACCTGTCAGCAGGTAAGGATGAGCGAGCTCGAATCCGGGTGGAGCACATCATCAGGGAGGACTACCTGGTGGAGGCCATGGAGATTCTGGAGCTCTACTGTGACCTTCTGCTGGCTCGCTTTGGCCTCATCCAGTCAATGAAGTGAGTGTGTAACAGCTAAACGTGCACGCAGTTCAGTGTTGTGCCTTAATGAACTAGTCCACCAATTATAACAAGTCCAAATTCTTTAGGTGTACTTGTTACATTTATAGACCTGCCATTTGATGCAATGTCATGTCTCAGCCCAGGAAGGCACATATGATCAAGTCTCTCCTCTGAAGTATGTGCTGCTCGTCACAGCTTCTTAACCCGCAGGGGTCCACCGACTGAGCTGTGCATTCATTATGTCAAAGGAATACAGTTCTTGCACAGCTAGCAATGGCAGAATGCAGGTACTCAGGGCAGACAACCAGAGGAGTCACTCTTCCATGATGAGGCAGGGAAGCTCAGCCTACTGTTACCTTCCATCCTTCCATCCTAAAATTAGAGTTTTAACTGGACCCAATACATGGAGGCCCAGCCCATTATTTACCAACATGATTTAGACAAGCCTGACTTCTCATTTTGTCCACAGAGAGCTCGACCCTGGTCTGCAGGAAGCAGTGTCCACTCTCATTTGGGCTGCCCCTCGCTTGCAGTCTGAAGTTTCTGAGCTGAAGATTGTGAGTAGACCGTTCTGCTGTCGTACATAACATATAGATATTTTCCAGATGATTATTTGCATAATTGTAGATCTCAGAACGAAAAAACAATTGTGCAAATTATTGGTTGCCTGGAAGCTGGTTATATTTAGGAACGCAATTGTGTGGGATGGACTGACACTTTGCTCTTTAAGCAGGTGTCTGACCAGCTGTGTGCCAAATATAGCAAGGAGTATGGCAAGCTGTGTAGGACAAACCAGATTGGAACTGTCAATGACAGGGTAGGCTTTCAGAATTTATGTTGTACATTGCAGAAAGTTGTAAAACCAAAGCTGTTTGATTCCAAAGGGTGTGTAAAGTACCTCTGTGATAGTCTCCACTTTCTCTTGAAGCTGATGCACAAGCTGAGTGTCGAGGCCCCTCCCAAGATCCTGGTGGAGCGCTACCTCATTGAGATTGCCAAGAATTACAATGTGCCGTACGAGCCAGATGCCATGGTCAGGGTGAGAAGAACAGACTGCTTCTGTTTCAGGAGACTGTGCCCGTTACAGTACCGAGGTCTATTGGTGGTTTGTTGTGTGTGACGTACTGCTCTTACCACAGCCTGAGGTGTGTCCAGGAGAGGAGGCTGACCTCATAGATGTGGACAGTGACGGCATGAAACCAGGCGGTGGAAGTGGAGGTGGTGGAGGGTTCACTGCTCCACCTGCAGCCATGCCAATGCCTATGCCTATGCCTGCTGCCTTCAGCTATCCGACTCCCAAAGGACCAGTAAGAATGCTTTTCTTCTTCTGTACTTAAGACACTACGACTAGACACTAAGGATGTAAATTAATCTCATGGGAATTCTGTTTGATTGCAACAATTGACCTTCTGTAAGATGTATTTTTCCACGCCAGATACTTTTCTAACTTCCCTTTGTTCCAGGTGCCTTTCAATGGCCCTGTGGGCAACTATGATGGCTTTAGTTCTGCCCAGCCTCAAGTAAGAGGAGGGCAGCCACCCCAGTTGCCCAGCTACCCCCCTGCCTATGACTATGTAAGTGAAAGTGACCCCCACCTCCCCCCAGACAGATGGACAGCCAGCCCATTCACCTTTCAGGGAAGGAGAGTTTGGAATCATTCCTCTGTTTGCTTGCTTTGTCTCAGCATTTCTCTTTCTGCCTCAAAACAGACCTGAATTTAAGATCAGACATGGTTCATGGATTTAAAGCCAATTAACTAACCACTGTCATATGGTTTTAGATTGTTTTTGCCAGACAAGTAAAATTTTTCCATAAGTTTTGCTTTAGCTATTATTAGTATTATTAATGTTATTATTATGTTTTTTTGCACATGAATAACTACTTGTTGGCTTTTCATGAATCTAATTGATAAGGAATAATACTAATTCTGCATCTATCAAACTAACTTGCAAACTGACATCATTTTGCTGCTGGTGACCAGTCAAAATAATTAGCTGACCTTGTGTAAATAT
Source organism: Ilyophis sp. 1 JC-2022 (assembly GCA_022702515.1). Classification (NCBI taxonomy): domain Eukaryota; kingdom Metazoa; phylum Chordata; class Actinopteri; order Anguilliformes; family Synaphobranchidae; genus Ilyophis; species Ilyophis sp. 1 JC-2022. The sequence goes on along the minus strand of CM040399.1, from coordinate 48,768,552 downwards.
ATACAAGCACTCGTTTTTGTTATATATCTGGATATTTGGGGAGTGAAATGTACAAGATGAAAATTGCAGTGCAGTTCACTTGACAAGCTAACACATTTCTGCCTTTTCAGATTGACAACTTGCCTGTCAAACCTTCTGTTCCCTCACAGGAATCTGGTAAGTTAATCATCTTGATATATGAGGCGATGTACAGACTACATTAAGGATCAGCTGTGTATTACCCCATTAAAACACATGGGCGTCTCTACAGGACCTGGTCCCTCCTCCTACATATATGACAACTCTGCCCTCCCTGAGCTTCCTTCAGTTCCTGACACACTTCCTGCTTCCTCCTTTGGTGGAAATACTGCACCCTCCGATGACATCGATTTTGATGACTTGTCACGGCGCTTTGAGGAACTGAAGAAGAAGACTTAATCCTCCAGCGAATCTCTCAACCTCAACTCAATTTAGGATGCGAACTCTTGCAGTAAAGATTCCCTCACTTATACTAACAGATGTTCATGTTACCTTACCTCATTTTAACACTAGAAGGCATCTTGCTGATTGCAGGGGAGGTTTTTAATGACATTAAGATTGGTTTTTCTTCAGAATGAATGACTTCACAGAACTTTAGGAACATTTGAGGTACAATATGAAGTATAATCCTACTGCAGGTCTCATAATGTACCTAAACATTTTGAAAATTAAGCTGCTTCAACACTATCATCACACAGGAACCTTTTCTATGAGCACTTTGGGATGCATAATGGCCTTTTAAAAATAATTTTCCGTCATGTATAATGCTAATGCTACATGTAGCGTAGTTGTGAAGCTAAATCAGCATGCTTAGTCACTTCAAAAGACAGTCGATAACTGTGATGACCTTGTGAAAAACATGACACCCCAAATGGGGGCTACTTCCACCCTGTGGGTGTTTTAGAGCAGAAGTGTGAATCCCAATTGACTCAGTATTTCAATGTATGATTGCGTCTGGTATTTTTCCACCATTTTAACAACTCATCAGCTTTGGTTGTCGGCCTGATAGCAGCACAACCTGGCTTTATATATGTATATATACACGCACACACACACACATATGTATGTATGTTTTTAGGAAGTTCTATTAGTCGGTGTTCGAACTCCCTGGCCTCATCTCTGCAAGTGAGTCACTGGAAGCCCTACCTGGAAAAGCATGTTTTTCTGTGCAACTAGTAATGTGACATAGGCTACTTTGGCTCAGATGTATAGACACAAGAGCATAGCTTGCATCATTTTATACTGAACTGGTGACATCCTAAAGCTGCTAACATATTACCTTTATAGGGGAGATAAGCTACAGGCAGGAACTGTGTGTTCAATACTAAAACATGGGAGAGTTAGATTTATCATACGGTTTCTGTATTAATTAAAAATGTAGGTTTGCTCCATTTTGGCACCTTCTAGTTACTGATCGCTCTTACATTTTACACGTTTTGAGTTTTTAAAAGTTGGACATACTGTCAACGGACAGTACATTTCTGTTGATAATAGACGAACCACCCTAGTGAGAATGATATTGTATCTGATTAATACAAGATTAATAGCTAACATAACTCATTGTTGGCCTTTGCAGTTCAGATTTGAATCTGTGACAAACTATTTTGTCAGGTTTTGTCATTCTCAAGCATATTAGTTTCAGGAAACTAAAATATTGTACAAATCAATTCAAATGAATAATACTTTGCTTGGTTTTTGATAGTTTGGTTTTTCAAACTGTTTGGTGATGTAAAACGCCTTTTTAAAAATGTTATTAGGGCTGTTTGATTTGTGGTTACTCTGTTCCTGTGCTGCAAATTGAGTGACCAGATTATAGTCCTGTACTTTAGATCTGTTCAGTAAGTCTGAGTTTTAAACAACACTCCTATATCACATACTGTTACAAATGTAATCTTCATATGTTCCAGCTTTTGAAGTGTTTCGTTTAAATGTTTGATACTAAATATAAACTCGTAAAAAACACATTATTGTCACAGATAACTGACATTGTCTAATACGATGTTCTTCTCCTGAGTGTAATAAAGGAAATATTTGTAAGTATTGACATTTCTGGCATATTTTTCTGTGTGTTACTGTGGTGCAGTATGTCACAGTGTCCCTTTTCATAAATTCATAATTTAAGCCCATTTACACATACCTTTTCTGATCCATATGTAATTATCTTCAACAATTATGAAAATAATGTTTATTTCTAATCATGGACTGCTCTTCTAATAAAAAAAAACAGCTATGTTCACACATTACACTACAAGGTTTTGAAAGAAGTATGACCATTTGCTCTCATCATCAGTGCCACTAGAGGGCAGGACATGAATACAAGTTAAACGGCTGTATTTCAGAGAAGGTAAATTGAGTTGTTTCCGATCTGCCAGTCTGTGTCTTATCTGTATCACTTAGTAGCCCTTAAATTACACAGAGGACAATAAGGTGCAATAATGAGGTGCAATGAAGAGCACAATGAGGAGGACAATGAAGAGCACAATGAGGAGGACAGTGAGGTGCAATGAGGAGGACAATGAGAAGAACAATGAGGTGCAATGAGAAGGACAGTGAGGTGCAATGAAGAGGACAATGAGGTGCAATGAAGAGCACAATGAGAAGGACAATGAAGAGCACAATGAGAAGGACAATGAAGAGCACAATGAGGAGGACAATGAGAAGAACAATGAGGAGGACAGTGAGGTGCAATGAAGAGCACAATGAGGAGGACAATGAGGTGGAATATGAGGGCAGTGAGGTGCAACGAGAAGGACAATGAGGTGCAATAAGGGGACAACCCTGTTGACTGAATCCATCCCTGCCAAATGCTTCATTTGGATAATAGCCCTTGAGACATTATATGGTCATATCTCTTCAAGAACTAAAATACACCGGTTATCTTTGTGACACAGTTGATCAGTAATGGGTGTAGTAGTCATTTTGTGGATGATTCAGAGGGAGGGAAATATTCCATAAATTGCACAACATTTGAGAGACGGACCACATTGCATACGTCCGAATGGAGAATGGTGTATTTATTCTATTGGTAACATCACCAGGAGAACAAGGATTTCCAATATACCACACTGTGCACCTGTGTTGCATCAAGCCTGATATTAATCAGACTGAATGACCTACTTGTTATGAATGTGTCCAGGTGAATCATTGTAGAAGTGCAGGACCTGGGCACAGGACACTAAAAATAAGGCGGAGAGAGCATCATTAATGAAAAAGTAATATTGTCTTATAGAATACAGGAAAACCAATGTCACTATGCTGATGCCTAAATGTGTAGCTGAGAGGATATAGGTTTCAGTGCCCAAATGGAAAATACTTGGAAAACATGGCATGAAACAATTTGGCCTAATTGGCAGATATTGAGAATGGTAAGGGTGAATTAAATGTTTAATACCATTGATTTATTCTAATAGTGCAATCATCAATATACCATTACACTTCTCAGCACTGCCCAAAAGCCACCCGAGTGCAATTATTTTCATATTGTATATCTGGGTTGAACCAGTGAAAATTGTATATTATCCATATGAAAGACTACCTACCCTGACAGTGTAATTAGAAAACATTTACGAGCTTCACAACGCCATGGCTGAATGGGATTCAAGCAGGTAATTAAAACTGGGCAAAGAAACCAGACTAGACACAAAGCTCCCTATGGACTGTCCTCAGTGAGGAACGTCAATTAATTATACCACTTCATTGTCATTAGTCTGCTTGTACAATAAAAGTGGATCAGATATTATATTCTATAATACATGAGGCCCTGCTTTACGTTCTAATAGTACAAAGTGAGTTACATCAGCTCACACACAAAGAGCCCAGTTACACATTAACATTGCAATTTGTCAAACTGTGAATGCAAGTCTTAATCATAATAATATACCACAAACAAGTCCTCTCCATTCAGCATTTGTCTGGCTCTTACCATAAAAGTAGAGACACTGGGATACAATACGCATAAAGGCCTAAGTGCCTGTAAAATACATTTGTAGATGGCATAATGTCATTGTCTTGATTGGTGTAGCTATAGCTGTCGAAAATGCAACTGTCCTCAAAAAACAACATGATAGAAATTAAATACAAGATAAACAAATGAAAATAAATTTAGGCCTAATGAAATAAATAAATATTATACAATGTAGTAAAATACAATTAACTGTAATAAAAGGCTCAATATATAAAAATAGCATCCATTTATGGTCATTTATTTCCCTTTTCTAAATTGAAAATAAATGTTTAAACTGATATTTGATCTCTGGTTTTAATTTTTCAAGTCACAGTTTACCATCAACAGTCTTTGTTGTGAATCAGCTGGCCAGGAATATTATTTGAATTAATTTCTAGTGTTTGTCCTCTTGCAGGTGTAAGTCTTACAAAAATATGTATACTCATATCTGAAGTTAGAACCCATAAGAAGTGTTTAAAAATGTTTTATTGTAAGTTTGCAGAGTCAAAAACTGAATTTGAGCATTTAGAATGTTGGGCAGCCATATTGGCTTGGCACTCAAGGGGCACAGTGTTCCAGAATTCCGTGGCACTGAGTGAGTTAACAATAATGGTCCTTAATATTGTTGCAATGCATGATTGTATTGTATACATATGACAAACAAACTGAATTGAATATAATCTTTCGAATATGTTTTTGTTTCTTTGTTTCTACTTGTTGTTTTGGATCATTCTATTGTTTTTATTTCTACCATTGATTAACCTGCTGTTTTAAAATTGTACATTTTTTTTTTGCATAGTACCAAATCTTAAATGCATTGATTTTTATATTTTGCGTTAGTGCTCCATATGAGTGCTACTGACGTGACGGTCCTACGTGGAGATGCTGGGAGCTGCGCTGGTGGAAGGACGCACGCCAGCGGCACGGTGGCGCAGTGGTTAGCACTGTTGCCTCACAGCATGAAGGTACCGAGTTCGAATCCCGGCCGAGGGCCTTTCTGTGTGGAGTTTGTATGTTCTCCCCGTGTCTGCGTGGGCTTCCGCCCACAGTCCAAAAACATGCCAGCTAGGTTAATTCGAGACTCTAAATTGCCCATAGGTATGAATGTGTAAGTGAATGGTGTGAGTGCTATAAAAGAGAAAAAAAGAAGAAAAAAGAGAAAAAAAGAAGAAAAAGAAAAAAAAGGACGCACGCCGTTGCCTGGCAACCTTCTTCAGGAGATGCGTGGAGACGGGGACGCTTTGCCGCGGGATTTTTAAAGATGCTCGTAGCTGGGGACGCCGAGGACCGTCGCGGAGCAGCCGGATTGGAAAGATGCGAGAGTATATTTATCTGGCCTCTGTCCGCATCACGAGTTCCAGTTCCTGACGCTAGCGGTTAACACAACTTCCACGACGCTTTCTGAACACTTGAGTTCTGTGTTAACAGACTACAATAGTTAGCCCGTGAATTGACTAAGTTGCTGAATACCACTACAGCAACCGTCCCGCTAGACCAGGAGGAGAAGACCCTTTTGTCATCTGGACGTGGGTCTGATTTTGGACACTTGCTGCCTGGTGAGAGCATTCAGCCTGTGTAGCCGAACTGTAAATATTGTAAATCTGTTACATGTTTAGAGAATAGTTAAATTAGTTTCTACCGTACCTGTCTGTGTTATTAAACATTTTGTCTTTTAAATCACTTTGCGCTTGATTGGTTTTATCTAAGAGGTTGTGGTTTGCGTTTAAGTGGCTTAGTGTTACCTCCACTACTGTACACCTGGTTATTGCAACAAAGGTGGATTTTGGGACGTAACAGTGCTCATAGCAGGTAAGCCTATTTGTAATCCATCACAAATGCCATTTTGTGGTGTGAAGATTGTTGGTTATTTAGGACTGCAATGTATAACCTTTTATGAACATACTTCTATAAATGAGCATTTACAGTGTATGGATGGGATGTAAAGTAGGTTAGAACACACTACAAATGAAGGAAGTCTAAATTTAGATTCTTTTGGATTTCATAAATATCCTTTTACTTTGCTCAGTTGCCATGGAAATACAGAAATAACGATAAAAATGCACGTGATGTTCGATAATTGTACCATCTAATTTTGCAATGGTGAAATTGACCATTTCTGAAAAAGTGACTCAGATTATGGAAAGAGAGATATATTTTTGCTTAGAATTTGAAAAAGTAGATGTAAGTCGATGGAAGTAGATTTTTGAATATATAAAAAGAAGGCAATGTTGGTTTCTCCCAGCAGAAAGTAATGGCCTGTCTAGATGACATCCAGACCCTGACTTAGTTTTTTCGAGAGGAAACATGAACAGTCTCTGAGCTTCATTTTGTCCGTGTTTGAATTAAATTAAACATTATTTTGTACAGAAAATGTTAGGTATACAGATAATTCCTTCTTAAAGGCCTTAGCATTTGGTAAGTATTTAAAAGGCAAATAGAATTATTTAATGAAAGCTAGCCCAGCTGGGTTCCATCAGTGGGTGGTAATTCACTTGTGCTGACATGAATGACTCTGCAGAATAGAACAAACTCAGATTCAGAAAGGTGCAATAATTACAATATTAGAAAACCATTTTAAGGTATCAACAAAATCATACCAAGTACATAATTAAATCTGCATATGGTCAGATAACATTATCCTTGCTTGACGCACACCATGTTTGATTTAAACAATGATATTTCTTGAATGACTGATTTTTCTTGTAATAATGGCCTGGAATCATCAGTATCTGTCCTTCACAATGAGTTACAATTGAATGTAAATCAGCATTTTCTTTCTTTACAAACAGTTTGGCGAGTTCAGTTCAGCAATCAACTAATAGTTTGCCAAGAAAAAGCGTAATGCTTACGTTTAGTCAAAGTTAGACAAATGTTGATTAAATACAGGCCATTGATAAAGAAAGTACCCCCACTAAATCATTTTTTCAATCATACCTTGTATCAGAAAGGAGTGTACAGCAACCAAATTTGTCAGAAATGCTAAACTGTGTTCTTGAAATTACCGTTAAAGTTTGTTTTATTTGTGGTCTATTTAAGATGTATGGCAATACTTTGAGTGAGACAAACCACATCAAAACAGATTTGGGTACTGCAGTTAATGTTTGAGTATCAATATTTTCTGGTGTTCAACATGAAGAGTAACCTAGGCAGCCAAATTCCCACCCCAACCTCACGCAACCAGGTCAAGGAGAGATTCCCTGCTAACTGGGCGGTGTCAGGAAGATTCAGTTTGAAACTGGTTTGCCAGAACCTCATTCAATATATTGCTCTCAAACTCTTTTTTTTTTTTCTAACTTCAAACTTCTCTGCAGTAGACTGAGTACGTCCAGAGTTGTTTTGGTTTTTTTAAAGAAAATATATTCACCTTTCATATGCTGGAGAAAGGCCAATTTATTTTCTCCCCTGTGGCCAACCTGAAACACGCAATGCTAATGTGTGTGTAATGTGTTTGTATTCCTAAATCTAACATATTCTTCCAGTACTTATATTGTTTAAATGATACATGCCAGGTGTCTGCTTGCTTTTGTATGGTAAAAGTAATTCTTCTTAAAATGGTGGCAGCAGCCTCTCCCATCAAATGCCTCAAACCAGTAAATACATGCTGCTAAAATTACAAACAGGTTATCCCAATTAAGTAATTACTTTCACACTTGTCCAGACATTCAACTGCCAATTAAGAAACAATATGTTCTTTAGAGAATTATGTCCATGGAAAAGTATCCTGTCATTGCAAACACAAATTTACACTAAATTTGAACATCAAAATAACACAATTCATATAATTTAATGTGAATGGTAGACTCTGTAGCATGGCAATAGTGCACTGCAACCCTATCCTCAGCTGTTCAATATAAGGGACATGCAGGAAAGACAGGTGGAGGCGAGACAAGCTGACATAATCCATAGGACACGAGCCCATGTTTGGGGTGATCACAGGGTATGGCTCGAGGGGAATTTGCCAGCAGGGACATTGGCGACACTGTGAGGTCATCCACAAGGATGTGTTCCGATCGTATCACTGAGGGCGCGTACCTTTGTAGATCAGTCTGCCGGGGCCACGCCCTCAATGTCTCTTCCTTTCGTTCCTGTACTTGACATGTCTGCACACACCGTGCTCAGAAGAGGCAGCCTGGGATACGTAGTCTCACCACCCGCTTACACATGTCCTCTCAGAAAGAAACAAATGCATTCCCGTCAGTGTAGAATAACACATGCACGCATGTGCAGAATGAAATGCACATGCACAGACATGCAGCATTTCATTTAGAATTGAGTAATTGTAGCTTTACCTGTAGCCACAATAAAAGGCTGCATTTTAAGATCGCTATAGTACATAAGACAGAGAAATTGATTACCGACATATTGAAATTAAAAGCAGATGTGTAGTCTACATAGCATGAGTGTGGAGCCTGTTTTTATTCTTTGGATGTGAAGGTGTGTGGCACTGTACAGATGTGTAGACTACATAGCATGAGTGTGGAGCCTGTTTTTATTCTTTGGATGTGAAGGTGTGTGGCACTGTACAGATGTGTAGAATACATAGCATGAGTGTGGAGCCTGTTTTTATTCTTTGGATGTGAAGGTGTGTGGCACTGTACAGATGTGTAGACTACATAGCATGAGTGTGGAGCCTGTTTTTATTCTTTGGATGTGAAGGTGTGTGGCACTGTACAGATGTGTAGACTACATAGCATGAGTGTGGAGCCTGTTTTTATTCTTTGGATGTGAAGGTGTGTGGCACTGTACAGATGTGTAGTCTACATAGCATGAGTGTGGAGCCTGTTTTTATTCTTTGGATGTGAAGGTGTGTGGCACTGTACAGATGTGTAGTCTACATAGCATGAGTGTGGAGCCTGTTTTTATTCTTTGGATGTGAAGGTGTGTGGCACTGTACAGATGTGTAGACTACATAGCATGAGTGTGGAGCCTGTTTTTATTCTTTGGATGTGAAGGTGTGTGGCACTGTACAGATGTGTAGACTACATAGCATGAGTGTGGAGCCTGTTTTTATTCTTTGGATGTGAAGGTGTGTGGCACTGTACAGATGAGTAGTCTACATAGCATGAGTGTGGAGCCTGTTTTTAATCTTTGTATGTGAAGGTGTGTGGCACTGTACAGATGTGTAGAGTAACACTGCAGTGCTGAGGGCTTGGAATGGTACAGCCTGGAGTCTTGGGCCAGATGGGGTCTGAGAGTCTGACGATAGTTTCCTCAGGTGCCTGGCTATGACAGGTGTGAACAGTGTCTGACACACACATCAGCTCTCTGGGTTCTGACAGAACCATACAGAGGGAAGGGAAAGACCGTCCATGTGCAACAGCCTCATCACCGAGCTGAAGGTGCTGGTGGATCAGAGCCTTGGCACTCTTAGGTTGTGTCATAAATAAAGTGAATAATTCATAAATAAAGTTTCCATAAAATGGATGGATCTCAGAGTGCATTACAGACTCCATCTACAGACAACTCACATCTACTTGTTACATTCACGATGTACACAAACAAAAACAGTTTGGGAATGAACATCCGAATGTGTGAAATCTCCCAAGACAGATTCTACAAAAAGTCCTACATCGTGTGTCACAACAGTGAGGACTATGGGGGCCAGCTGTACGTTGGGCTGGGAGGCTAATACACTTGGAGACTATATGTGGTTTATGGAGGTGGTTCATCCTAACCTGCGTTTCTTTATCACTGCGTGTCCGCTGCTCAGTCAATGCCACAGGTCAATGCCACAGGTCAATGCCACAGGTCAATGCCACAGGTCAATGCCACAGGTCAATGCCACAGGTCAATGCCACAGGTCAATGCCACAGGTCAATGCCACAGGTCAATGCCACAGGTCAATGCCACAGGTCAATGCCACAGGTCAATGCCACAGGTCAATGCCACAGGTCAATGACACGCTCCTTTTCAACCTAAACAATAGGAAGCAGGACAGCCACCATATATACAAAAACACCATACAGCAGAGTTGCCAGATTGCTCGAGGAATCCATCTTCCTCAACCCACGCAAAGGACTTGCCAAAATAGAACTCAGATTTTACGTGAATGGGAGGAGGAAGTGGCTGGAAATGGCCCTTTGACTGTTCCACCTAGTATGTTCCACCTGATGGCATTTCTGGCAACACAAACAAAACATTTGTAGACATCTTATTACCTTTATAGAATAGGAATGAGGAAATAATTATGCTTCAATTATCTTTATTTAAAAATAACTGTGGTCACAATCAATTTAATAAATCAATACTGATATTTACCTGCAGAGTGTCTATAAAGTCAACTACAGGATCAACTCAGAACACACATTAAGATCCAAGTTCACAGTTTTGAGAAGTACTAAACATATAAAAGAACACGTTTTTCAGAAATTGAGTTGACAGAATTGTAACATTCATATAAATGCACCTTAAGTCGATAATCTTTTAAATCGATAATTTTGCCATTCAATTCTAAAGTATATTATTTTAATGGGCACTTTTGTATCTTAATTGATGTGTAAACAAATACAACTAGATTTTAGCCAATTTTCTTCACAATTATCAGTTACAACAGTAACAGTTAAGAGTTTAAAGTTTAACTGCACATCCACCACATTATCTTATAGCCTCAGAAATTTAAATCCAGAGTTAATAAAATGTAAAATCAAATAACTAATAATTTGGTCTCCTCTTACTCAGGCATAAAATGTGCCATTTTATTTTATTTTTGCTACTATACCAAGCAGTAGCATTTTCAACCTTTTAAAAATCTCAATATTTAAGTGGAGTTTCAGAGCAGACAAAATTTTAATTCAGCCTCGTCTTATTGAAAAAGCCATATCGACACAAAAAGAGTATCATAAAACAAATAAAATTAATAATGGTCCGAAAAAATTTAAAGTTTACGCTTGATAAAGATATCTCTGAATGAGACCATAATGGGGCTATATCTTTATGGCTGTGTCAACATCAGTGTCGGTCCGGCTTCCTTCCACTACAATAAACTACCATTTTAATACAAGTGTCACAATAAGACAGTTGAATAATGAACAAACAATCCCTGGAGTTGTGTCTGCCTGGTCCCTGAAATGCCACACGATGGAGGCAAAGGCCTTCCAAACACGGGCTGCATGACATCAAATGCAATGGGATTGAAATGAGCTCCTCTCCCCGGGGGTTGTGCTCATTCTCTCTGGAAGAGAAGCGCCACCCCCTTCCTGAAGCGCCGGTCCCTCACGCTGTAGATGATGACGTTGCAGCAGCTGTTAGCCGCCAGCATCCAGAAAGCGAAGAAAGAGAAAGTGCACCAGGTGTAGCCCACCACGCTGCCCAGCACGAACACGGCGATGGGGGAGAAGGAGGCCGTGAACGCGAAAGTCAGGACGCCGATGGTCTTGGCGGCTTTGATGTCCGAGAAGGAGGGCCTGTGGGCGCACCCTCCGCCGCTGTCCGCGCCGACGCTGCCCACCGACAGCAGCTTGCGCTTGCGCGTGTAGCGGCGGATGGAGGTGAACGACAGGATGTTGACCGCCAGGGTCCCGCCCAGCAGAGTGAAGTCGAAGATGGGGAAGAGCAGGAGGACGCCCCCGTCCCCGTCCAGCGTGGGGACGTAGTTACACATGCGGCTGCACTCGTTGTACTCCAGGGCGTAGCCGTCCCCGAGGATCAGTGGCGCCAGCGCCAGGAGGAAGCTGCCGGCCCAGCAGAAGAGAATCAGCAGCAGCGCGCGGTGGCGGGTCACCACCGAGTCCTTGTGCAGCGGCCGAAGAATGGCCACGCTGCGCTCCACCGTCATCAGAAAGATGGTGCTGATGGAAACGAAGGTGCAGCCGGCGAACATGGGGCCAATCAGCTCGCAGGGCTGCCAGGGGCCTTGGGCAGAGGTAACAGACCCACCCTGGTACCAGGCTGGCGGTGTGCTGGCGACCATCAGTGAGATTTCAGTGTAGATGGAGAAGGGCACGACTATCATGCCCACCGTCATGTCTGCCAAGGCCAGTGATACTGTGGCAGACAAAACCATGTTTATAGATGTGCGGCCTTCACACAACATCTGGACAATCAGTAATGCTCAGAACCCATTGCCATAGTTTTCAAAGGCTTTGCGATTAATTATCATCCTCCATTTACTTTATTTTTTTAAATCTTCCCAGCCCCCTCAGACCTAGCTTAGTTACACCAAAGCCCATAGAGAGAGATATTATAGTGTATACTATATATTGTATACTATATACTATATACTGTATGTACAATACAATCTCGGGTTACACTCATGAATCACCTCAAAAGGCATAGCCATTTCTTACAATAACTGCTCTTCAATAATTCTTTATAACGTACAGCTTTCACACCCTGGCTCTTCTTTCAAGAATATGTTAAGGCTTTTCAATTTCAAAATTGTACATGCACTGTGAAAGCAGTGCAGATGGATACCTCTGTGTTATTTGACAGTAAATATGTAAGATTGTTTTGATGGTCCGTGAATTATTGTTCCAAGAAAAGCAGACATATTCTCAAGATTAAAATTCTGCATTTAATACCAACATAGAGAAGGAAATATGTTGCGTATATTAAAAATGGAGGCGGGGTTTAATCCTCTTACATAATGATAACGTCAAATCTATACCCTATGTGATTGAATGGTGAACAATTTTTTTTTAAATTCCAGATCTTATGAAAAAAAAACATGCCAAATACAGGGATCATTTGGAAATATTTGCAGTATTTATGCATGGTTGCAAGGAACCCTTACATTATAGCATTCTCTCAGATATCTCTCAATATTAAATCTAAAACCTGTCAGATAATAACCACAAAAATGACTGCTACAATGTCCATTAAATAAACACTGAATTTGGGGCTACATACAGGTATACAATGGGGGAAATAAGTATTGGACACGTCAACAATTTTATTATCAAACATATTTCCAATGTAGCTATTCACATGAGATTTTGACCAGACATTGGTATTAACTCAATAAAACTACACAGCTAAAGGAATTGTAACGTTCCAATTCTTAAAAAAAGTTATGTGCAATAAAGTGAAATGACACAGGAAAAAAGTATTGAACACGCTAAATTAAATGTGGTAGAAAAGCCATATTTTTTTAGATTTGGTTGCTTATCCTTTGCATGCCATGACTTTATGATGTCTGTGACCCAACAACATCAAAAGGCTCTTGATATCTTATTTGCTGGTACTCTTACAAGCGATACTATAACAGCTCTGCATTTGAATGGATCTCTATGGGAATTGGGGTCTAAATTACACTGGAACAATATAGAACACATGGTTGGCTAAGTGGCTCTAAGTCATCAAGGGTCTGATGTATTAAACAAGCCTTTAACCATCACTCTGTTGCCAGAAATACAGTAGATATGGATGGATAACTTGAAGGGTTTCTTCTCCTGACTTATTTTTCCATAGAGTTCAATAGGAAAATCTGTCAGGAGAAACGTTACAATTTCTTTAGCTGTGTAGTTTTATTGAGTTAATACCAATGTCTGGTCAAAATCTCATGTGAATAGCTACATTGGAAATATGTTTGATAATAAAATTGTTGACGTGTCCAATACTTATTTCCCCCATTGTATATGTTATGCATATAGGTACGTATGTGCCAATGCCAGTGAATAGCAAACCAAACTTTGGTTTACTCGAGTGTGCATGTAAGTCAGTTAATGAGCATGTCTGAATGTGTGAACACGTTTACATAGAAATGTTTATCTGTGAAAAAGCTGGAGCGTCTGAATGCATGGGCGTGCGCGTGTTTACCTTTGAGGTATCCCTGCGGTGTACGGAACTGGCGTGTCTGTATGGTGACTGTAAGCGTGACCACGTTACCGGCGACGATGGCAAAGGAGAGGCCAATCATGAACACAACGGCCAGTGTGTGGTTCAGCAGCCCACAACCGCAGAAGGTGCACAACGGGGCCAGCGACTCCCCTTCCCATGGCCCAGAAAAAACCTCTGCCGTCAAGTTGCGGTCGCCCATGACACCCGTCAGTAACTCTGAACCCCATGGCGTGCTCAGGTTCCCTGGGAAGCCAGGCATGCTGGAGACCCCGGTCATGCTGGGGTGTGGTTTAAAGGCCCTATGACCAGCAGTCTGGTTAGCAGGTTTTTTTTCCTGTGGGGATAGAAGGACAGACATCTCATTTAGTAAAGTAAGTGATTTTTTACCACTCAACTGCAGTCTGGTATTCATGAGAGTAACGCTGATGTTCTCCACCACTGTTCATCGCTCTGGAAAAAAGCACCTGCCAAATTATTGTAAAAAAAATCTGTCAATATTGATGATGATCTAATATTGGCTCAGCTGTACATATTCGTTTCTGTGGTTCATTTCTGTCGAGAAGCTTAATGAACTAGGATTAGCTGTTCGCACATTAATTAATTTCAAACTGCCAATATTTGTACAGTACTGGCAACTCACTGGCAAATGTATTTTAATCGAGTTAAAGCCTCAATTCAATTTCAGTGTATTTCAGTGTCACCTTCATCTTGCGCATCATGGTGAGGATAACACTTTAGCTGCTTTTCTATAACTGGCTTTCAGTTTCCCAGGTAATTCACTCAGCTGGAACTCAATGAACCATTACAAGAACGAATCATAGAGGAAAAAGGCAATGAAAAAACTGAACAAAAACTGGGCAAACCCATGAGAGCTCTTTGTACACAGCAAAGCAACCAAAGACAACCTGATCATCACATGTGCGAACCGCAAAGGTAGTGTCTTAAAAACTATCTTTCAGCTACCACAAAGTATTCAAGGAACGATTGTACATTGACATAATATTTTTAATTTCTTCAGGAATTTAAATAGCCTCTACAATAGAGAAGACATTGCTTTATTTTTGCAAGGCTAAATGGCTGCATTGATTCCCCACACTTGGTGTGTGATGAGAATAGTGGCCACTAGTAAGCGACACTGCCAGCAACCCTGGGACCCATGAAAATATATGACACTGGGTCCCTTAAAAATATATTGATGAAATTGATAATATTCCATGCCATCAATCCAGACATTTTTGGGCCCAGTCCAGCCTGAATCATTGCCACTTTTCACCCGCATTAGTGGCCTCCCTGCTGGTAAGCCCTGTTGATAATACTGATCCATAAACCGAGACTGAGAGCCTTTCCATTAAGGGACATCCTTGCTGATTTTCTTGCTGGATGAGGAATTGGGCTGGAAAAGCTACCTGGGACAAAGTCAGAGTGCTGCAGCTGAGACAGGGCACCCGTCATTGGGAATCTTCTTGGGATGAGGAATTGGGCTGGAAAAGCTACCTGGGACAAAGTCAGGGTGCTGCAGCTGAAACAGGGCACCCGTCATTGGGGATAATAAATGTGGCAGCTTCCTGTCCCCACAAGCCACTGGCGTCATTTCACTTGGGCCAGTGCGTATGAAGCAGCAGCATTCCCCAGCCATGCACCAATGACAGCCGAGTGTCAGGCCACAATGGCCGCCTCTTGGTAGTGCATAAAGCAGTCATTATGCATTCATGAGCATTACAAAAGCAGTACATTACAACTACATAGAACATTATGTGTTGCGTTCCCGAGGGGGACTGGACCCAAATGCAAGACTCAGAGACGGCTCAGGGGAAAACTCCGCCAGGGAGTACATTTAATGGAAAACAGGCAGGGCCAAGACAGGAAATGAGCCATGAAAACAGACAGGCAGGACAAGAACAGGCAGGACAGGAACAGGCAGGACAGGAACTTGGCGTGACAGGAACTTGAGGGACAGGAACTTGAGGGACAGAACCTTGAGGGACAGGAACTTGAGGGACAGGAACTTGACGGACAGGAACTTGACTGGAACTGGTGCGGGGCGCCGGGGTCAGAAATAGGTGCGGGCACCGCGGTCAGGAACAGGTGCGGGGCGCCACGGACAGAAGCAGAAACTGGGGGTTCAGGAACAGGTGCCCGCGGTCAGAGCCAGGCGCTCAGCCTGTGAGGAGAAAAGGAGCCTGAAAGGAACGAGGGAGGCTTGGAGGAACAAGGAGACCATGGAGGAACGAGGGGACCTTCGAAGAACAAGGGAGCCTGGGAGGAACGAGAAAGCCTGAGAGAAACGAGGGAGCCTTGGAGGAATGAGGGAGCCTGGGAGGAACGAGGGAGCCTGGGAGGAATGCCACCAGGGGGGCAGGGAACTGACAGGGCTGGGGCAGACGGAAAAGGAAAGGGTCAAACGGGGCCAGGGCAGACGGACAAAACAAACACAAAAACCGCAGGACATGACGAGATCACAAGACGGTCTGGCCCCGAACAGAGGAATGGGGCAGATTATATACAAACACTGATGACAAGACAATGAGGAACAGGTGGGATGAGAGCACAAGAGAAAAACACAATCAGGTGCGGGGAAGTGGAGGGAGAGAGGGAAAACACGGGGTGGACTTACAAACGGAAAACCAGAAATGGACCGCGGGACATGAAATTATGAATGCTTTATAATGTTTTACTTATCATCTAATGGGATAGATCTGACCTCAGGTTCACAAATCTAGGAATACTGCACACATAAAGCATTCATAACGCTCATAGCATTCAGCCATACATGCAGCTACGTACCTCAAGCCTAGTCCGACATGCCAATGAATAGCCTAGCCTACATTCAAGTCCCCATCACACCTGTCAGCCAAAAAAAGATAGAACTGGAGTTCACGGTAAACTTTTGATTTCCTGTGGTTCTGCCCCAGCAGAGAACACTTTTAACTTAAAGTGAGCCCACTCCATCAACATCCAGGCGATGTGCGATGCTACGTGTAAGGTTACACATGTATTCCCAAATTATCCTGGATCAAACTATGACTCTATATTGGCCAATAGTTTCTGCAATCTTCTGCAGGGACAATCTTCTGTTAGGGGACTATGGCTATCCATTAAAAACTTTGCTGATAACACCGATAGCATGTCTATAACAATGCGTGAATTGTCATTCAATCAAAAACTCACAAAAATACGCACTGAAATTCACAGACATTTGGAGTGCTGAAAATGAGCTTCAGATGTCTGATTCATAAGACGGGTGGAACATTACAATACAGCCTTCTTCATCTACAGTTTCTCAGTTTGGTTTTGATTGAAAAAAGTTCAAAACTTTGTCCAGCGGATATTGTTTATTGTTATGCATTATATTTATTGTTTTACAAATAGCCTATCACTGTGCATTATGTTTTTTCGATACGGCTCAAAAAAACGAAAAACGGAGATTAACTTAAATTTCACAATTCTTTACTGAATTTTTAACCCTATTCTCCGTTCTTCATTTTTTTTTTATGACAGTGACCAGGTTTCCATACTTTCAGCAATTAAAACCCTGCTGATTTCACCTGTTATTCCATAACTGAACAAAACGATTTTAAAAAGAACTAAGGAAACTAAAGAACTAATATTTTCAACAATTAGAAACAAAAACTAATTTGCAGCACATTACACAATGAATTCTGATCATTTTAATGCCATATGTTCTCTGCGCTTTAACTTTGTGCACGAGCAGGTCTGTTTCGCCAGCTGTAAATCACTCTCATACTAGCACTCTGCCAAGATGCGAATGCAGGTGGCTTTTAAAGGGAATGGAAGATGACACTCTGATTGATTTTTACGCCCAAGTCACACCTATAATTAATAGAGAGACTAAGTTCAGCCCATTTGAGCCTCGCGCCTTACTTTGCATTCAAATTATCCGCCTTCTAGCAAAAGTGTTGGACGCGCCCTAAATGCACTCGCGCCATGCTTTTTAGACCATGCGCTAAGATTGTCAAGATAGAACCCTAAGGCTCTTGTCCATCATCCCCAACTACACAAAGAAAAATCACTAAGAGTTCTGCACTTGGTTCTAACAGTTTAACATGTGACAGAACAGAATATAAATGCAATCATTGAAATTATTTCTAATATGACTTTGAAAACCCTCTATGCAGAAACATTTATTATGCAAAGTTAATATGGTGTATGTGAACAAATGGCAACTGAATAGTCCCAAAAAAATAATAATTATGTCTGATCAAAATGTCTTCATGAAAATTGCCTTGAGACATTATTTGTCCTGTCCCCATGCTCCTTTTATGCATTTTCAAATTTGAACTTTTTAAAAATTAGTTATTTTCTGAGGGACGTCCTAACCAACACCATTGCCATAGTTTAAAATGGGAAGTATAAACCTAGACGGTTAAAGAAATGAAAAGATTCCAGACACTACTTTCCCAATGTTGCCCAGCTACACAGTTTCAATTCATAATATATCAACATTCAAAAATAAACTGCATAGAATGCAGAATGCAAAATGAGTGCTCTTAAGTTCATTAAAAGCTTGTTCTTTAAAATGTATTAACAGGTCCCCTGAGATGACTCCATAACGTTCTCAATATTCAGTCCTTTTGGTTAATTTGTCCTCTGCTTGTTCCACTAAGAGATTACAGTTGGAATTAAATTTTTTTTTCCTAAACTAATTAAAAAGATTTAGAAATCCTTACATACATGCCACTGGTTGTAAGAATACAGATGGCTCTCACCTAGATGTCACTGAAGTGGTGAGAAGTCCATTGTCAGTCCAAGTGATGTCATGGGGGCATGAGCTGGTCCTGTGGTCATCACTGTCCCTGTGAGCACAATCCCACTGTGAGAGATGTCTAGTTCTGTTAGGAAAAAAAGAGTCTAATCCCTGAATGCATCACATGCAAAACCCCAGTGAAAAAACTGTGATAACCTGGGAGAGGGTGAATATCCCTGCTCCAATACAGCTCTCAACTTCAATGCTGCTCTCCTAATTCCTATTGGTCTCTCCCTCTCACTGTCCTTCTCCATCTTCCTCGCTCTATCTCCCTCTCTCTGTTGCTCTCTATCTCCCCCTCTCTCTCTCAACCACAAACCACTGAGAGCTCAAATGCCGTGAAGCTACAGCCACTTCTTGTCTCTCGTGTTCTCTCTCCATCCCTCCCTCACTCACTCACTCCCCCTCCCGCTTTCTCTCTCTCACTCTACCTTTCTCTCTCCCATCTCTGTCACACCTCCGATAGTTTCCTCACAAGCCCAGTGTTTTCCTCTGCACCCCCTCATCAGTTCTTAACACTTTCAATCCCTGCCTATTTTTTTCCCCCAGGCATCAGATCCAACCCATTCTCACCTCGCTTCACTTGGATAAACTGTCCATCAGTGCTCTCCGCCTCCCCCCCTCTCTCTGCTCTCCTCTCAGCCCCATCTTCCCCCACATAGTCATCGCTTGATGTTCCTCATTCATTCTCCGCTGTGGCCTCTCTTCTTGCACTTGCCTTCTTCTGTAGATTTCTCACCGTGTCACTCTTTCTCTCCGCATCACCTCTTTACCTGAGCTTAGCAGTGCTTTCCGCTAAATTCAACCCTGTGATGCTCACGTTGCTCATGTACAAGCGTGCCAGAGTTCCCTCCGGATACATTACTTCCAGACCAGCGGCAGGAGATCAGTACGTCTTGCTCTCGCTGCTTGTTCATGCATCCTGAATGCTCATTTGGTTAGCACGTTCTGTAAACAGAAGAGCCTATTATACTTTCTTTTCCTCCATCAAGAAAAACAGAGTTATCATAGCTAGTTTCACACAGGAAATTTTGCCAGGCAGTATGTCACGGACAGTGGCCTGTTCAGACAGCTTTTGCGTCACACACGGCCTTCTCCAATGTCCAAGATCACCAATTTCCACATGATTTCCTCAAAATCTTTCAAACATTTTCCCACATATCCTGTGCATTACTAAGAATGTACTGTACGTCTCTGCAGATTCTTCTTCGTTATCGTGCATGCAGATGGGAAATTAATATTCATGTGAACTGTTTCCACTACTTTTAACTCAATGGTTTGACTTGAAGTCCTTCTCATAAATAATGCAAAAGACTCCACCTGCATTTATTTTATTCATGATCCCGCGAGATCTTCACATTTATATTCTGTTAGAGCTATTTCAAGTCAAATTCTACAGTTCACCTTTGACGATAAAAATTGTAAAGCATAAAAACTAGACAAGCACATATTCCATCAGGTAATTATGATTAACCAAAGCATATGCATGTTTACATTACAGGCATTTAGCAGACGCTCTTATCCAGAGCGACTTACACAGCATTGGCATTTATACATAGTACCCATTGATACAGCTGGATATTTACTGAAGCAATGCAGGTGAAGTACCTACAACGGCAGTGTCCTACCTGGGAATCGAACCTGCAACCTTTCGGTTACAAGCCAGTTCCTTAACCACGACACTACACTGCCGCCAATGTTTACCTGTGTAATCTAATCAAAAATGTATCTTTAGATTAAAAAGTCTCACTTTTCTCATTTCAAGCCAAGCCGAATCAAATTTGTGCATTCTGTGATTACTAAGCAACAGTGTTGGCGCGGGCAGCATGCGGACTCCACCAATCCGAATGGTGTAAAAGGAACCATTACAAAGGCACTCTGGCATGCTGAACCTCTGCAGGATCCCTGGACAGTACACAACTTTAAATCATGAGGTGCCTTGTCTTAAAGGTACAGTCACACATAAAAAAATGATTACTTTCATCTACATCTACTTTACCCCATTTAAGCCCACTGAGCTTGTGCTAGGCAAAGGGGTGGCGGACTGGCAAGCACAAGCAACAAGGGTATCGCTGGGTCAAAAAAGGCAGAGCACAGCTACACCACAGCATTTCAGCAGAATTGTCCCATGATAACGGAAACTGCCAAAACCACAAACATATATTTGTGCCCTGGAGAAAAAGCATCGGTTTCTGTTTGGAAATGACCCAGGGAATCCCTGAACCATCATCATCACACCTCTATCACTTATTTAAAAACATATAGCTTGTATTCCCAGCAGGTCTTAATTCTTGCTGGGAGTAAGTTGTTGATATTTTCTGGAGAACATTTGAATCAATCAGTGACTACCAGAGACAATTATACAACCGAAATAGCTGCCGATCATTGCTTAAATTGATGTGCATCATCGACAGTCGGATGCTAAGACAAAACAGAAAAATGTACAGCAAGAGCAGTGTAAATAACATTCAGCGCTTGCTGTGCTAGTAACCCAATATGATGAATCAAAGATGAGAGAGTTAAAAAAGCATGTGTTCTTTAAAATAGACCACCACACAGCCCAGAATTGTGCCTAAGCAGCTCTTATTGTTCGAGTATATAATTATAGAAGCTCACAGTGGGCTAGAGACTTCAGCTCTATGTTAGACCATTGTATTGTCTCTTCCTGGGTTTATTAAACAGAAACGTGAATTAATTCCTTTCATCACTGAAAACATGCAGACAAAATTTAGTTCCGTAAATAGCTGGGGATAGCTGGGTTTTTTAACAATGCCAGTTGTGGCCTGGGGGGTAATCAGTCACACACCTCAAAGGCAACAGCAGCATTATACTCCAAAGCAATTCCAGACCTCTCAACCAGATTACGTGCTACTCCTGCCCACCCTACTGATTAAGACACTCTGAGTTAGACGCATATTAATCAGAGATCTGGTCCTTAAAACTCAAGACATTATTTCAAATTGATTAGTCCATATTCATTGCCGTCATTCATTCAACCTGCCGTTGCTGCGCTGATTGCCGGACAGTCTGTGCTCTGCACTTCCCCCAAATCCCTATGAATAACATAGAGAATAACCTGAACAATGAACTCTGGTCCATTGGTTCAGATGCAGGTAATCTGCAATGATATGGGTATACATGGATCGGTCACATTAGCGTAAATAATAAATTTGTCAATTGAGGCATGCCGTAGATGGCTTAGCAGTAGATGTATTTATGACGGAGTAATCGGATCTCCCCGTTACAGAAGGATTCAGCGGATTCATCTCCGCAGATCTCATATGAATATTGGAAATACTTTACGGCGGTTGAGAATAAACTCACTCGTAAATATACATTTCTAATCAAAAGGTTGTGTCAAAAAAACAGGGATGGCTCAAGTCACACAACAACAAGGTCACAATTGTCAGACCATGCAAATATATCGTACAGACTAATCTGAGATTTGGCATTTTGCCTCGTTTATAATGAGTTAATGATGAATATATCTTTTTTGATGACACTGGAAAATGAATGACAAGTGGTTGATATCTTAAATGATAAAATGGCCATGAAGAGTTTGGAGTAGTTTATTTTGTAATTCCTTTGATGACATCAGAAATGTGAAATGTGCACTTTTTCCCAGTTAGGGGCAATACATTATGCTTCTTTGATAAAGACCTTTCAAACGATGTATTCATCAATGTAACCGGAATTCTACCTGCTTCGACCCTTAGGCCTCGACAACGTTCGGTTATTTTTATTCATCCAATAATTTTTTTAACAGTGGCAGAGTGCTAGGGGGCAGGTGGGAGAGGGATGCCATCACTTGTAAAAGGTGTTGGCAAACACATCTGGAGACAGGCTTCCCAAAGGACTCCTAGTCACAGCTTCTCTCTGAACTAATGCCCCTTTATTGATTTTGACACACAGTGGTACATTTACAGAACCATTTCATGCATGTGACCCATTTGCTTTGAAGAATCAAAAGACGACGATAAAAGGAAGCTTCTGACGCCACGTTTTCCCAATGAAGTACCAATCCACACACGCACGATGGGTTTTGATCATTTCAATCCCGTGGCTGCAATAGTGAGCTGCTAAGAACGCTTTAACAGTCATTTAGGATCCACTTACTAAGTAATTTCGGATTTTAAATGATCTCCTCCATTTTAAAGAACCGGCAAAAGCATAGAATCTGCGGACCCTGAATA
Organism: Ilyophis sp. 1 JC-2022; assembly: GCA_022702515.1. Lineage (NCBI taxonomy): Eukaryota > Metazoa > Chordata > Actinopteri > Anguilliformes > Synaphobranchidae > Ilyophis > Ilyophis sp. 1 JC-2022. The sequence goes on along the minus strand of CM040399.1, from coordinate 48,745,856 downwards.
GGCCCCCTCCGAATTTAATATGCTGGAAATGTAACAGACAGGAGCAGGATCGTACAAAAGCAGCATTCCAGCAGTCAATCATTAAGAAGCTTCTAAATAAAAGATAATCCCCAAGGAACAAAACCAGATCACCTGGAGGGTTCTTACGAAAAGAAAACACAATTAACCTACCGGCACTATTCAGGAACAAATGAATCTTTTTAAAATGAAAAAAACCATGGTATATGAGCCATGACATTTTTAACAAACACAACAATGACAGCAACAACACCAAAAAAAATGTAAAAGGCAATTTGCTAAGTGGCTTTTCAATTCAACAAGTCAAAGTAAAATGTATGACATTTCAACCAGTTTGGCTAAAAAAGCGAGCAGTGATTATCTTCTCCTCAACTAAAAGTGTGCCAGGCTGGACAGTTCCAATCAGCCTCAAATGTGCATGTGCCTGGAAGAGATGCTGCTCCCGTCCGTGGGCCCGGAGGTGTCCAAAACTGAAAAATATACGCACTGCATTTAACTTATTAGCTTAACATCCGTTTTTGGTTTTTTTCTTCTGTTGCTTCATTAAAAATATCCTTAAAGGCACTCTGTAGTAAATGTTCAATTTAATGTGTGAGTTTTGAAATTGATTGTGAATAAAATGATTGCAATCAATCATATATTTCACAATTAATTGCTGTTCGTTTTCTCGACCCTTGTAAAATAGCACCAAACATTTCTGTTTCATCTGTAATGGAAGAGATAGCAATTTGAGGGTTTCGGACCACTTCATTTTCACTAATCACCTTAAGTAATATGCTCCTAATCAACAGTACTTCACATGTATACGTATTTGAAGCAATTACAATGATCTGGTACTTTTCTGTTGTCTTGAAACAAACAACATGTACATCAATTCTGTATGGCAGATTGAATCCTATTCTTACCTGACAGATGTATACTTGCTATGCAATTTGTGTGATAGATTTAACATTTACTGGATCCATAAACTGCAAAATATTTAAACTAACAAATATTTTCCTTCATATAATGTCATTACAATAACCATTTATTACATTACTGTTAACATGTTTTACTGACATATTTAGTTAGCAATTGAACAAAGTAAATTTTTTCCTTTAGTTTATTAAATTCTCTGTCTTTGGAAAAGTTTTGTGCACAGGCAAAACATGAGGTTTGAGAAGGGTTTCTTTTTAATTTAAAGTGCTATGGTGGAAACATACTACCGATTTAGCTGAAATATTCATACCCCTGTCAATGGTCGTTACTGTCTACCTCCAGTTCATTGCACTTTCCTGTTCCTTTCTTTGCCTGGGAATGCAAGTGTTCCTTTAAGGGTGACAGAGCTGACAGAATTACATTACTGCCCCCAAATACCATCACAGAGAGACCAATGTCCATCCACCTACAGCAAATATCATCAGAGAGAGACCAATGTCCATCCACTTACAGCAAATACCATCACAGAGAGACCAATGTCCATCCACCTACAGCAAATATCATCACAGAGAGACCAATGTCCATCCACCTACAGCAAATATCATCACAGAGAGACCAATGTCCATCCACCTACAGCAAATATCATCACAGAGAGATCACTGTCCATCCACCTACAGCAAATATCATCAGAGAGAGACCAATATCCATCCACTTCCAGCAAATACCATCACAGAGAGACCAATGTCCATCCACTTACAGCAAATACCATCACAGAGAGACCAATGTCCATCCACCTACAGCAAATATCATCACAGAGAGACCAATGTCCATCCACCTACAGCAAATATCATCACAGAGAGACCAATGTCCATCCACTTCCAGCAAATACCATCACAGAGAGACCAATGTCCATCCACTTACAGCAAATATCATCACAGAGAGACCAATGTCCATCCACCTACAGCGAATATCATCAGAGAGAGACCAATGTCCATCCACCTACAGCGAATATCATCAGAGAGAGACCAATGTCCATCCACCTACAGCAAATATCATCACAGAGAGACCAATGTCCATTCACCTACAGAAAATACCATCACAGAGAGACCAATGTCCATCCACCTACAGCGAATATCATCAGAGAGAGACCAATGTCCATCCACCCACAGCAAATATCATCACAGAGAGACCAATGTCCATTCACCTACAGAAAATACCATCACAGAGAGACCAATGACCATCCACCTACAGAAACAGCCAAGAAAACATAATGCATGCATGGTTACACGGCAATAAGATATAAGATCCCAAATCCCCAAACCTATGAATGCAGAAACATGATTTTTTAAAAGGATCAATGTTCTTTTTACTGCAGAAAAACTGTTAGTTTCCCTTTCTTAGTGCCTTTGCTGCCAAATACTTTTTGGAATATTTTTTTCCCCTTTCAATTATTTTGACAATTTATTTTAAAAAGCAAGGCAAACAAGCATTGTTACAAGCATTAGAAGTGAAATAAAATTTTTCAATTAAAATAAATATATACATTTTTCGCACAATATATCATATCCAATTCCCACCCCAATTTAGAATGGCCAATCGTCTGCACAAAATCAAATAAATAAATAAAAAAGTGCTAATATTCTTGATAAAATTAAAAATATCTTTTAAGGTCATTCATATAATGTTCCTTGTGACTTAGAGTTAACATTTAAGGAACATCCAGTCAACAACTCTTCATCCCACAGTTCTCGCTACTACAAAAGCTCTTCATCACTGCCGATGGTCCTGCAGGTTCCTCCTGTAACAACCTCAGGAGAATTAATTTGAACCTGACCATGTACTCCACCCAGCTTCTTGTACAGACCATGGCAATCTCACATTTAGATTACTGCAACTCTCTTCTCGCAAGCCTACTAGCCTGTGCCATACAGTCTTTACGACTCATCCAGAATGTGGTTGCCCGACTTGTCTTCAACCTACCGAAGTTCTCACTCCCCTACTGAAGTCACTTCCGTGGCTGCCGGTTGCCGTCTGTCAGCTTCAAAGTTCTGACTCTGTTCCTACGCTGCAGCCCTTTCCTATCTAAAAAACGTAATTGAGCTCTACATTCCAGCCCAACCACTCCGCCCTGCTGCAGCAGGGATACTTACACTTCCTGCCCTCCGTGCAAATGGTCCTCGCTTGTCTCGACTGGAGCTTCTCCATCCAAGCTCCCCAGCGGTGGAACAAACTTTCCGTTCCACCGCTCAGTCAGTCACTATCCGTTTTCCGTTGTGGTCTGAATACACACCTCTTCAGACTCTACCTTGACTGACATTCAGTTTCACACAACGCCTCTCTCTACCCGCTAATTAAGTAACACGTTCATGTACCACTTGTATCTTGATGTTATCCAAAGCCAAGAACATCAAGTCTAGTTCACATTGTAAAGCTATGCCTATGTCTTAAGTCAGGAATGCAATGGCTAGGTAAAGACAAGTCAAATGAGGCGCGATTACAAGAGACACAATAAAAGAACTACAACGTCAAGATCAAGATACAAGTGCTACATAAAAGCGCAAGAGCTGCTACTTAATGATAGAATTGTGTCAAGACACCTGGAAACACTTCCACCTGCTCCAGGAGCACTGCACACATGCACCTGCAATACACACTGCCTGACAGGAAGTGGAATAGTTAACATCACAGTAGGTGAAAACACAGTTGACTGTGTTGTAGAGGAAGTGAACAAGTGTTTCATATCTCACATTTATGAGTTATAGTGGCATAAAGGTATAGTTAATATCAATCAAAAAAATTTATTTAAAACTGAAACATGTCGGTTTATATTGTTTTCAACATGGTCTCACAGGAATCCGTGAAATAGCCACGGACATTCGTTTAACTCAAAATCCGTGGTGGGCCCACGGAATCACTGAAATGTCCGTGAAACACACACGGATTTCGCTCCAATACAAGTTAATGACACTCATATCCCGTAATACAAGTTAATGACACTCATATCCCGTGGCTATTTCACGGATCCCCGTTTCAACAACTGAGTGCAGATTTTGCTCAACGGACGTTGTTATCTCATTGGGAAACACACTTTTGATACATTCAGTTCGTTTTTTTGTTTGTTTGCTTGTTTTACATTAAATGTCTTATGTATATGAGTGTCATTAACTTGTATTGGAGCGAAATCCGTGTGTGTTTCACGGACATTTCAGTGATTCCGTGGGCCCACCACGGATTTTGAGTTAAACGTCCGTGGCTATTTCACGGATTCCTGTGAGACCAGGTTGATTGTTTTGCTTAGTGGTTTGGGACGTACTGCCCTTTAAAGCAGAAAAAACACATTGAGGCAAGATGATCAATAGCATCTGGTATGTATGGAAAAGACGAGGCCTAAAGTGCGCTTGATACAAGCCTCAATGGTAAAAGCCTACGGAGAACCGATTTAAGCCGACTTGTGTTAGAGGGACAGGCTTCATGCGTGCGTGCGAGCGAGTGAGCGACCTAATTTGCTTGTTGAAAAGGTACTACCTTCCAGCCCACCTCTTTCAGTTGATCGTGCCTCACTCTCTAATGTACCTTTAAAATTGTGGCTGGACGAAGTGACCTCTAGTGATGGGGAATTTTAAACAATGGCTCTTTTTCGTGACTTGTCACTAGTCAATCTGTGTATTGAACAGAGTCTTTGTCATGATTCTCCATTACTGTGGCTTCCTCAATAAAATGCTACAGCTACGGCTATTTGTGTAATGTTCAGTGTCTTATGTGGGATGGTTTCATCTTGGAGCTAAGATGACGGTTCCAACTAATGAGAAGATTGCACACAGTCAAACAACGAGTCAAAAATATTACAAACAAGATTTTCCAAATGATTCAGAAGAGCACTATGTACACAATGTAGTCTGACATTACTTTTACGATTAAGTTTCCACACAAACATTTTCACAAAAGATATAATTGTAGATGCACCTTGTATTTGCCCTTGTTAGTAAATTTGGTTGTCTTTTTAAAAATCCCACAATGATCACAGTCATGCCAATAAATGTCAATTTATTTAACACACGCTTTAATTTAGCCTTTAGTTAATGTCTCTTTAATGTCTCAGTTAATCACTGAATTGAATGTTTTATATTTTTTTATAAAAACCACTATATTCATATTAAGAAAAATGATATGTGAGAAACTTCTAAAATACTATTTCCCAGCTGCAGTGTATTTAAAACTCTGTTACATTGTGAAAATGCATTAAAAGAAAAAATAAGCTTTAACTGAAAGTCAAATACAGTCTGGTGTTCGTCATGGATCACTGCTTCACTATGGAGGACATTGTTGTGAGGTAGAGTAAATATGTATATTCGTGCCTCTAAATCTTTGGTTTTCTGTTGGTCGCAAGGTTGGACAATACATTTTTGTTATCACCTCGGTTAGCATGAGCCTGTTCGCTCTGAATGATCGTTCCTTAGCTACAGTAAGAGATACGTAGCCAAAAACACGTAGACAGCTGCGTACACAAAAGCATTCTCAATGAATGATTATGTTTCCTATCTCACCTGTACACACGGTATTCTTAATGTAACTGATTACAGTATAGTCAATAACATGGTTCTAGATCTCTCAGATTAATTTATCATTACTATAATGGTATTTAAACAACCCTCTGCTGCATCCCCTGTGTCCGAGAGCTTGAATAGGGTTTGCAGTGGTCACACTACCCTGTCCTAAAATCATTCAATCACCCTCAAATGCACACAATTAATTATTTCATGAGGAGTTACTTTTTCCCACCAGTTATGGCATGGTCATTCAAAGTGTTTGAATTGCCAAGTTCATCAATAAAAGCCTGCAACATGCAATATAATCTGACACGCATTAAGGTCTGTACAATATCAATCTCTAAATTAAAGTTTGTCTCGGGCAGTTTCATTCAAGTGACTAACATGGTTTGCACTACGGCTGTCACAATGCAGCGATATAAACATACATAGTCAAGAGCTAACATTTCAGTCTCTCATTTTTATAGACTGCAACACTAAAAACTGGAGGTGGTAAGAGAGGAGGCGTTTAATCGGGCTGAATAATACACAGGCTGTATGGAAAATATGGACATTTTTTGTGTCAGCACCCAAATGACCTCCATCATCTTTATACAGTGTGGCAGTTGTGCCAGTTTTGCTATAATTAGAATAATTTCCCTCTACTTGTAATTATACAGTCAGAAAATTCTTAAAGCTAGCACGGTCACACCCACATCTACAAACCATTATATTACATATAGTTAGCTAGAAATACACAATTATATATTTTTATTTAGCCTAGTTAATTTACTGCTAAGCAATCAAGAGAATTATACATCATTTACTGCATGATTTATGAATATGTACTTCTAGAAGAATAATATGAGTCTGAATGACTGTGTTTTATAATGCCTTTGAGTCTGTTTATTTAAAGACAGAGCGATCACCGTCTTATCTAACCCTTCAGAGCTCTATTAGAATTGTATTTGGTGCTGAGAATAAGCATTGTCCTGTATTGTGTCTGAAGCAATTCATAAAAACAAAGTTAACAACAACCTTTCTCTTCTCTTTATATGTCCTTGTGATTCCAAGGCTAATACCAAAAACCTGGTTTACAGGTTTTATAAAATATCAAGTAAATTGTACAAGGAAACAGAAGAGGGTTATTTGGTTATTTTTCATATATTGTTGTGTAGCATATACAACGGGGGAAATAAGTATTGGACACGTCAACAATTTTATTATCAAACATATTTCCAATGTAGCTATTCACATGAGATTTTGACCAGACATTGGTATTAACTCAATAAAACTACACAGCTAAAGAAATTGTAACATTCCAATTCTTTAAAAAAGCTATGTGCAATAAAGTGAAATGACACAGGAAAAAAGTATTGAACACGCTAAATTAAATGTATTTAATACTTGGTAGAAAAGCCATATTTTTTTATATTTGGTTGCATATCCTTTGCATGCCATGACTTTATGATGTCTGTGACCCAACAACATCAAAAGGCTCTTGTTATCTTATTTGCTGGTACTCTTACAAGCGATACCATTGTACCTACGTAGCTCACATTCATGATGTATTTGTAAGCCAAAAGCTACACCCCGTCTCCTCCACTGTTCCTGAGCATTTATTCACAAACCCATTTTCACCTTCTCTTTAGAGAAATGAGATCAGAAACTTCATTGAGGACACAGTAAATGAGGTCACAGACAGGCCCGAGTCTCACATTGAAGCTTCTGCTCAATCTCACCACGAAACAAGGAATGACAAGAACCATGTGCATCCTTTATGTCCCTAACTGTAACTACATGAGTGAGAATGTGGCTGGTTACATACGCGTGCTTGTCAGTGGACAGTCAGTCTACGCTCCTTGCTTTCACGTTAAAATATGTAATTACCGCTCTTCTCTCTCTCCCCTCAAACTCACACAAGAACATTGTGTAGAGGAAAGAATACATCTACAGAGGCTCCATTTGTTACGATCTCCGTAGCGGGAGGGGTAAGGACCCAGACGCAGACCACAGGATTAGGCAAAAGAGTTCTTTAATCCGTACAGGGTTCAGACCAGGTGATCAGAGGTAGGTAGGTACACAAGGATCAGGCAGGAGAATGGTAGTTAATCCGTACAGGGGTCAAACCAGGTGATCAGAGGTAGGTAGGTACAACAGGATCAGGCAGGAGAATGGTAGATAAACAAACGAGGTCAAAACCGAACAGGCAGACTGGACAGATAAGGGCAAGGCAAAAGAATAGTAGAGCAAACAGGTGTCGCGGAATAATACTACAGATCTCAGGCTTTAGAAGATAACAGGCACTGGAAAAGGTAATCACAACGATCCGACACAGACTGGAAGTAACACGGGGTTTAAATGCACAAGATACAAATGACACAAAGGGAATCAGGTGTGTGAGAAGGCGGGGTTCCAAACGAGAGACAATGACATACATCTGGGAAACAATTAAACAACCACAGAGACAACTAGGGAAAACGCGGACTGGATTCCAAACCCACACAATGACAGATGACCTGGAGTTTCAGGAAATCGTGCATAGAGTAAGATGACAGGCAGAGTAGATCAGAAGCAGCTGAGAATGATTAGCAAGGACAGAACAGAATGAAAATGTGCGCTCTAATATATTAGTGAGATTAGTAACTATACACACCCCTGCCGTTAGTATGATTAGTAGGTATATACAAATTAGTTTGTTAATTGAGTTAGTAGATCTTATCTATCATTAGTAGGTTAGTGGTAATTAGTAAATCTAAGTGCACAGAGATAGGTGTGAAGCAAGAGGGAACCCGAACACCAATGAGATCACCCGAATGGTACAGAGACGTAAACGGGGAGTGACAGATCAGGTGTAAACAAGTAGACACGGGACAACTAGGCAAAACCGGAAAATAAACAAGTCAGGTGAAAACTAAGAATAAACAATACATACAAAATAAAGGTACAAATGACCAGTAGAACACAGATCCTTACACCATTACATTATGATACGTGTTCAAATACTAATTCGGAAAACAGTTCTAACTACAATTTTCGGTTTGCAAAAATACATTTCTCATCATAGTTCAGCTACATATTGATGATGTTAAATAAAACTTAAATGTTTAAGTGTGTCTCATTCGCTCATTTAACTGTCCTAAACGAAGACCAGTTAAGTGTTTTACCTGCCTTTCAAGTTCTGAATTGAATTAAGGCACCACGGTAAGTGTATCCATTATTAATTAGTAAAATTATAATTAATATTATAATTAATATATGACTTGTAAAATTGTAAATATCATTAAATTGTAACTTAGTGGGCTGGGTCAACTGGGTCATAAGCTGCACAAACCACTTCAAGATGACTTTTCTGCTTGATACCTTTCGAGCATCAGACTAGGTAATGGTACTGAGTCATACACTGACAACGTGACTGTATTGAGTGCTTGCATGGTCACACGCTCCACATCAGCACATCAATAATCCATTCCGTATTCCATTATGCACAATTTCCCTTGGCTCTATTCCCTGATCTTTAGGTGAGAACCTCTGCTCAACAACTGGCTAAATAAAAAGGTTACGATGAGAAAGATGTTTACGAAAACAGCGTAAAGCTTTGCTAGTTTAAAGCCAAGCCACTTCAGTCAAGTCAAAGTATGTAAAGCAATGCAAGCATTCGGAACCCAACCGATCAGCCATCCTTGTCACTTTCAATCATAACTCCCAAGGGGCTTTTTACATTCCATCAGGGTGTGCTAACCCTCGTGTTATGTTTGCATTTTATGGCGCCTTTTATGTTTGTGGCCAAATTGACCCCAAAAGTTTAAACTGACACAAAACTATTGTAATAAAACTATTTTGCCACTTTCTGTGTCACCTTTTGTGCATCTCGCAATTGACTAGCCTTTTATTAAAAATATTTCAAATCTGTGATGAAACATCTCATTTTAGAACCTGAGGTAAGTGAACAGTTTGTGAAGTTTAAAACTTGTATGAAAAAGTGCCACTAGAATTACTCACAAAAAATCTGAGATAAAAACAAAAAAAAGTATATTTTGTTACATTTTATACAGCTACCCCACCAATGACTCAAAACAACACCCTTATATACAAACTTGGTACAGGACTTTTGAAAATATTACAAAATATATATATATATATTTTTTTACTACTTAATTCCAACAGATTTGGAAAAATCGTCTCAAGATGAAGAAATAAAATTAACTGGTTTTTAAGAGACGTCAAACATTGAATCGGGTCAAACTCACCCGGAACATAATATGAGGGTTACTATTTCAAAACACATAACTGAACATAGAACAAATGGTTTCTTCACCACTTACTGGCAATTACATGAACAAATCATATGTATTGTTTAGTCAGCGCAACCCCAGATTATAAAGACCATTGCATTGGAGGAGAATGCAGAAGATCATGCACTGTGGCTTGGTTGGGCACTTCAAAAATGTATAACTCAGATCTACATCGTTCTCGAGTTTCACCGGATTTCATAAACAGATATTATTATCCTGATTAAACTTGATTTCAAGCTCCGTTAATGCATACATAAATATTGAATGAAACCTGCAAGATAGACAATAGCCTATACTTCTGAAAATGAGGAGAATAGTGCGTGTGTTTTCCAGGGGTCTGGCTGGAAAATTAAATATTGATGAAGAGAGCATGAGGTTGATTTTGAGCATGAGCTTTGCACATGGGCAGTGGGTGTGTGCATGTGTCACACTCTCCCTCTCTCTCTCTCTCTCTCTCTCCGATGCACTCACGTCACATAGTACTTCATCACATGGGGAGAATGTGCTATTTTTATGTGCTAAGCTAAACATCACAATCAATACCCAGGTGTATGTGAGTTGCACAGCACCACCATTTGTTCCACAACACTACACACATTGTGGCTGAGACACCAATGGAGGTGAGACACCAATCTCTCCCCCTCGTCTCTGGGGCAGAGTACCTCTTCAGGTTTTGAGATACTGAAAGACTGCAAATGATGGGATTGATTACCAATCTTGGAGGACACAGTTCAAATATTATACAGATTGCACTTCTCACACAAATTTGGAATATCCAGTTAATATTTATAGACACGTTCATGCGAAATCCCTCACATCGTTCTCTTCCAAAACATGTTGTGTCAGCAGCCTACTTCTCGCACGACAGCCCACAGCCAAGACATCTCATATGCGGCTTTGGCGTGCAGTCCACGTGGGCCAGCATGACCAGTGGGGGTTGCTAAAGAGCAATGAAATGCAGAACCCTGACTGAACTGTTCCCTCATACCCTGGCCGATGCAATCGCCAATTATGGAGCTACTGTCCAGTCAGCACTGCTACAGTGCGGATTTGACCTGAGACCCTGGGGCTCATCCATACACCACAGCATGGGGCCTTAACCAAAAGAGCCAACCAGCAGGTCGTTAAACAGTTTATTTATTTATTTATTTATAGAAGCAATGGCTGCGTGGTGGGGAGGAGTGAGTCGGGCTACTGGTCTAATCTGTTTAAGACTATTGTCTTCCACGCTCCATGCACCTCCACCACGCCTTTATCTTTTTTGTAATAGTTTTTCCACCCACAGGATCACTCCACCCACTCCACCCACAGATCAGACCTCTGCACAGCCTTGGATTTGGCACAATTCCTCCTCATTTACAGAAAAATATCTTGGGTGTCCTACCTGAGAGTTGAACCTTTTCAGTTCCTTAACCATTATGCTACACTGCCGCACCATTATGCTACACTGCTACACCTGCCACACTTCTTTAGAGGGAGTCTGGATGAACGGGAACTCACCACCTGCCGTGCGTGCGATTGTTGTGATTAGTGACGTAGCGGTCTGCGAGTGGCAGGGGGTTCATTTGTAGCTCCAAGTCTGTTCCCGAGTCCTTTAATCCTTGAGTTGGTCCAGACTCAGGGGGTGGTGGGGAGGTCTTTTAGACCCACAATGAGAACTGGGAACAACATGGTCTGAGAACACAACCCCCATGGTTCAGTCATCACAATCCAAATGTCAACACTTCGTAGCCATTGTACGCAGGTCAGCACTGAAAAAGCAGCCAGCTTTCATGAAGAGCACTGACCTTAAAATTTTATCATTTTTTCATTGTGAATCAATGTCTGCTATTACACGTGGCAGAGGTCAGTCATAATCAATACATTTTTTACAAAAATCAATAAAGTTGATAAGGTAAAACATTAAATATATTTTCTTTGTACTGTTTTCAATTAAATGTATGTAAAAGATCATTTACAAATCACTGCCCTCTGCTTTTATGTGCATTTTACATACTGTCCAAACTATTTTATAATTTGGGTTTGGACATTGCTTCTGATTCTGAATCAATCCTACTCGGCACAAATGTATTGGTAAAACATTTGGTAGACTTGTGGTAATTGCCTCTCTTTTCCGGTAATGAATTTCTCGGTCAAAACTACACCCTTCATCTTGCTTTATTAAGAGTAATTGGTATTTTCTTTTTTTATTTATTTTGTAGAAATTTTTATCCCAGTATAATCGGGACATGAGCTGAGTTTGAATTTGTTTAAATTTAAAGAAATGGGTGATATTCAAAAATGTGAAAAGAAGCAGGTGAAAAGAAGCACCCGACTGTTTCATATAACGTTAGTGCTTTAAGTATAACGCCAAACTTCATCAACCTGAGACCCTTATACCTAACCCCTAGTTTTCCTGCTCGAAAATGAGCTACAGTAGTAACTACTGGCAAATTAACAAATTCTCATCACTCATTCCAAGTTATGACCAATTGTATATTGCAGAATAGCTTTTTGATCCCAGTGAGTTACCTCATAATTAAGATTTAACGGTATACACTACTTTTGCTTCCAAATGGAATAATGTACATGAAGTTTTAAGCGGCTTTTTGTATCACCTAAGGGTACACATTATCAGTTTAGATACAACCCCAGAATGCCTTACATGAAACAGCGTGCCGGTGTTTAGATAAGGAACTTATCTTGGATCACTGATAAACTGATCCCGTGCAGGGGAGGGGAATCCAGAAGGAAGCGAATAACCAGAAGGAAGACAGATCAAACATCGTCTGGAAGATCTGTCAATATTAGCCCATGGCCAGAGAAAACTTTCATCCAAGTCTTGATCTAAATCTTACCACAGCGCTGCAACAAGTTGAAATGGGAAACGATGACAGTTGCTCCATAAGTCTAAGTGCGATTATCGATTGCCAATCAGGCGCCCGTGGATTGCACGAAAGGAAACTTCTATTTACTGAGGGAGTAGTCAGTAAGGTTCAAAGTGTAAGTGCAAAAATAAGTGCAAAACTATTTATATTCATTAACAATTCATTAAGGCAAATGATACTGGAGACTATTATTAACACCAATTTATTCAGGTACATTTAAAAAAATATATACATCTCATGAATGGATACTGAGCATCGGTAGAAAACCATACTGCACATCAGTGGTCACTATGAACTGATGCATGCGTAAAGAAAAATAGACTAAGAAAACTGAATACTTTTACCATATATTGGAGCAATCTAACTGGCCATTTGCACCTCTCTGACAATCTCTCTTAAGGAATTGTTCCAGTGCATAGATGGGCCTCACAGTCTGGAAATGAAACCAGATCACCGCAGTGCTGACTGTGTCAACAGCCTCGAAGGGCCATGCACTACTGGCTGCTGCACCACAGGGATGGGAGGGGTTCAGTCAGCTGGGATGACATTGTCCCATCATGCACCAGCAGCCTATAAGATGCACAATACCTCCTCCTCCAACTGATGTCTGCGCAAGCTTGACTCGTCAACTGCAGTGTGATGAGAAGCAGCAGCTGACGTCATGTGCCTTGGAGGACTGCACAGTGGAAATAGTTGACTGCAATTCAGGACTAATTCATTGTTCCGATCATCAACCTGGTTGACGATTCCGGTCACAAAACGTGGCCGACGTCAGAGTATCACAGCCTTGAACAGAAGATTTTTCAGAGATTAACGATGTTTTTTCACCTTTTATCATCCAGTACCATCTCCCATACTGCCTTATAGCTCATTTTATAGCTTTATATACTGCATCAAAGGCAATTAATTTCCAGATCTTTTCAGTCATCCTGTACACAACAGCCTGATTGTTAGTAGTTCCTTGGATTGTAACCAATTGATTATATGACCAAGGGGCACTGCTCTTCTTTGCATAACTATGCACTATGTACGTCGCTCTGGATAAGAGCGTCTGCTAAATGTCTATAATGTAATGTAATGTAATAACCCTTTAAATAAGCAACACATTTATTATTTATTTTATTGTTTTACTGTCAGACTGTTTTTACATTTAGCGGTACCATTCTATATCAAACAGAGAGAGATAATTGTTTTTTCCGACAGGCGGAACATTAACCATTAACCCAGGGATTTCGCTGAAAAGGTACATGGTTAAGAGTGTTCAGGCACACAGTAGTAAAGACCGTTGACAAGAGTAGAGGGGCTGGACAAAACGGGACCTTGAGAACAGAGAGAGGTGCATAATAACGCTGGTGCCGGGTCGAGTTTGGTCAGGGTTAATAATTATTTTAAACGTTTTTTATTTCTTTTATAAAAGGTCATTATAGGTGGAACAGAGCACAGACGGGTAATCATGTGGTGGCTCTGGGCACTGTGGGCGGCGGCGGCTCTCTCACGCTGCTCTGCGATGGACCGCAACAAGGAAAAGGCCTTAAAGCTGATGAAGGAGACCCCTCTGATAGACGGGTAAGAGACTAACCCTCCCGCAGTCTTTACTTTTAATATCAGAGATATCGTATAATAATTACGGCGAGTACAGTATTTGTACGACTATGAAAGTGTAAATTAGTGCAAAAAAGTAATTTGAGGGCTCTGTATACCCAAATTAGTAAAGCAAGTTCGGAGCAAATATGAAATCAGCGACATGTCCATGAATACCGGTTTGGTTCCGAGATATAATATAAAAAATCACTTTCGCTTTTATATGCAGAGGAAGTGAACAACTGTTGTACCCGTTTTATAATAAGTTAATTATAAGTTCAGTATGAACTTCAGGTGTTTAAGGTACATGTACGCCCTATAACTTGTGTTTGACCTCCATCCCCGCAGACACAATGACCTCCCCTGGCAGATGAGGAAGCAATTCAACAACCAGCTTAGCAAAGTGGATCTGAACACCATCCAAACCACGAACACCAACATCCCCAAAATTAAAGAGGGCCATTTGGCAGCACAGGTACAGACAGCCACAGACACACAGAGACAGAGAGACAGATATATAAAAACAAACACACACACACACACACACACACAAATGCAGTTCTACATTCACGTTGTCTAAACTGATGCCCTCTTCACCGACAGTTCTGGTCTGCCTATGTGCCATGTGACACGCAACACAAGGACGCAGTCAGACAAACTCTTGAGCAGATCGACATCATCCACAGGATGTGTGAAGCATACCCAGAATCCTTCATGTTTGCCACCAGTAGCCAAGGTGAGATAAATTAGGGCCAAGAGTCCTCACAAGGAGTGGTTTTCAGAGCTATATTCACATCTTCCTTAGAAATCTATAGTCTGTTTAAACACTCAATATTCTGTAATCACACAAAGGATAATCTGCGTAAGAAGAATAGAACAGAAAAATATGTGGCATATCACAGAAAGTAAATTATCAGGAGGTATGATTGCGGCACTATACTCTGTTCTGCACCACAGATATAATGGACGCCTTCCTTAGGAACAAAACCGCCAGTCTGATTGGAGTGGAGGGCGGCCACTCCATCGACAGCAGCCTGGGCATCCTGCGGACCATGTACCAGCTGGGCGTACGATACCTCACCCTCACGCACAGCTGCAATACGCCCTGGTGAGTTGTCCCCATGACCCATCATGCAACACTGCTCAATCCCTGTGCACTGCACCCAGCAAACCTGCTCGGTGTATGGTGCTGCGTGTGAGTGACCGTTCTGCTTTAGACTCCGATGTGCATACGGTTAGCGTCAGGTAATGTTTAAATCTGCTGAAACGTAGTAGATCTGCTGGCCTGGAATTAATCAAGAAGAGCTCTGGGAAAAGTACTAACATGGCTGATTCATATTGGACATATAATTATATATCATTACAATATTATACCATTACAGATGTTCTCGCATAACTAACGCGCATCCTCCAGTGATACTAGCAAAAACTCTGGTAACAGTCGAACTGTTCCCATATGAATCTAAATTTCTAATATAAGGCAAATTAAATTGGTTGCATTTCATACAAATATAGCCTCACACCTGTATAGTCAAAATTGATTATTCTCATATCAAATGGTGAAGACATGTTCAAATCAAGATGTCACACTTTTTTTTGCCAAAAAGCAACTTGGGAACGGCAATCTTGTTGGGTGCTTTTCACAAAATAATTGCTTTTTTTAATAATCCAAGGTAAATTCAGCCCTAGATTCCCGCACAGAATTGTAGATTTCCTATCATGGCTGCAATGTCCTCAATAATGCATTAGTTATGTTGCCGGACCATGTGAGTTGATATAAATGAGCTGTATTCCGATGGCAAATTCCATTTGTTTCTTTCAGGGTGGATAACTGGAAAGTGGATACAGGATCAGAACCCGCCGTGCATAATGGCTTGTCTCAATTTGGAATTGTAAGTACACCATGTTCTTAACAGAAGAGTAGAAAATGACACAATTCTGAATAGTCCGATCATATGGGGTCAAACGTGTTGTTGTCAAACGTGTTCCTTTTGCTTTCACCTTTGTCAAAATAAATAATGGATTATAGTACAAAGAGGTCTTTGTTCATTAATTAATTCATTTAACAAAATAAAGTTTTTAAAATGTCAAATGCCATTTATTTGTGGAGCATTAGGTGCATAGACTGACCTTATCTCCATCACAAACACAGAACCACAAAACCATCAAATCCATCCTGCTTCTTAAACTATGGATTTGGCACCCAAAAAAAGCATTGACATTGTAAACCCTGTTAATTTTTTTTTTGGAAGTAATTTAAAGCATTAGTATCACAGCAAATGGAATGAGAACGACTGTGTTGAACGTCTCCAGCAAGTTGTAAAGGAGATGAATCGACTCGGGATGCTGATTGATTTGGCGCACGTGTCCGAGAAGGTGATGAACCAGGTGCTCGATTTATCCAAGGCTCCAATCATCTTTAGCCACTCCTCTGCATACTCTCTGTGCCAACACAAGCGGAATGTTCCAGATGCTGTCCTTAAGAGAGTGGTGAGTGACAGGGTTGGGGTCATAATTGGGAATGTAATCATTATAATAATTATCACAGAGTTTGTTCCTGGAGGACTCTGGTGTATGCGGGCTTTCGATCTAGCCAGGGTCACCTAAATCTGGACTGAGCTGATTTAGCATCTTTCTCCTGTTGAGTAAATTAATGGAAATCTTCTGAAGTACAATCCTCTAGGGTCACAACTCTTTCTCTTGAGTACAACTTTGAAAACCTAGAGAATACTAATGGTCCCAGCCTGCCAATTGTTCATTCTTTTTACTACAGCATTGTGAGTTAGCCAGGATATCAAGTTTGGTTGACTGGTCTATTGATTTGCAGCCACAGCAACATATACAACTAGAAATCAATTGAATTTGAAAATGCTCCCCCACAAATATAAAAGCTTAATGGACACATTCACAATTAGGCTTTTCGCACCTTTGGAAAGACCAGAAGGAAGAATCTAGACAAAAACAGTTCAATTCTCACCTTGACTTGGCAAGGAACAACTGCATGTTGATAAGCCACCAGTAAAATCCCATAAACCAGAAAGCGGGGGACACTCTGCTATTACACTATAAAGAGAAGAGACAATAAAACTAAAAAAGAAAGCCGATTATATTACCCCGATCTGAATGAGCAGTAAGTGATTGCACGTGTAGTCACCATTATCATCAACTCTTCAAAGGTGTCGGTTATCTAGTTTTAGATTACGGCCCTCGAGAAACAGAAAGTATAATTTGATGTGGCAAACTTGCTCATAGTCCACACGATATTACATTGTTATTAAGTGGCCTGCCCAGGTTGACCTGACCGTAGGAATGCGGTCTTTCTCTATCCCTCTTCACTCCACAGGCACGAAAGAGGCAATTAAAAGTCACGCTGAAGTGTTTTCTTATCTAGAGATATAATTATAATAGTGTCTTCTCTAATGCAGAGGAGAAACACCAGAAACACAAAGTTATTTATGGAGTCAGGGAATGGGGTCGTGGCCAAAGAATACTGCATGGCCACATGGTTTTCTTTTTGATCTGAAGTTTGAATGCCAATCCGTTACATTCAATTGAAAGTCTTAATGTCTCTGTGGGTAATGGTTGTTTTGGGCATGCCAGTTTGGAATTTAAATTTTTTGAGGCAGCTCCAGTTTCAAGCAGAGGTCACGATGGTACGACTGTCCTCGTCACATGAATGTAATATTTTGCCTGAAAGGTGGAGATTGTACTACTAGCTGGACATAAGCATGGCCACCAAACATCACCTCCATTGTTAAAAGCACAAGTACATTTTCCATTTTTGTAGCGGTATTCAATAGCTGAACTGAATTACCTCCTAACATATTCATGTTTGGTCTTGTTTAAAAAAAAAAGGCTAAAGTCCTAATTCCTTTGATAATAATATAATGGTGCTTAGCCCTGCTTCAAACAAAATAAGGCCACTTTAATAAGTAAACAGCTATTAGATAAGCCAGTCAGTCTGACCCCCGTTCCACACCTTAATTCGGCATCATCCAAGCATCCTTGTATGTATGGGCCAGGAGAAGAGGGGGGGGTATGTCCCTAACCCCCTTCTCTCAACTATGTAAACTGTGGGCCGGGCCTTACTGCAAGTGGGTTAGTTGGGGATTGGCATCTGAGTCTTGTACCTGGGTTTGTCGTTTTTGTTTAGTCTCGTGTGGTTCCTTACATTCTTGGGGTTCATTCCAATCACTTATTTTATCTCCTTGACACGCTTTACTCGACAATGACACTCATTCTTTATGACTAACAAAAGCCAAGTTTATTCAGGAAAAAAGAGGCTATAAAGCATAGTTAAGCACGTAAGCATAATATGACGCTGATGCTTGATTGAGCAAGGACGTTCCATTTGCCTAATGCTTGTTGCCTCGATTCCTCTGTCTTCGTATCGCATCCTTCCATCCTCCGTTGGGCGGAGCTAAGGAGCGAGGAAAGTACGTAAAGAAAAGATGCAAGGAGTGAAAATAAGGGACTGGAATGAACCCTTAGTCTTACAGCTCATCTGGCAGCTTTACATTTTGTTTATGGGCTTTTGAATATTCTGCGGACTGTTGATTTGGTCTTGGCGTATTCTCGGGATTATCTTGGGAGTTTGTGGTTTTAGATCCTCCTTCATTCATTTATTTTGTGAGCAACTTGTCTACGTCTTAACATTCATTGTTTAAGGTAGTGGAACCTTCGTCTGTAGATTACACGTTGAATACTTGTAATTTAATAAATCTCTGAATTTTAATCTGGTAGTGAGTTGTACATTTTGATTAAAGGTTGGATCCAACAGATTGCTCTGCCTATCAATTAATTTGATAATAATGAACAAATTAAATCAAATCTATTTTACATGTGGGATAAGGGAGGAGTTTTAATTGCGGATGCCACTTGTGTTCTATATGTGCCGAACATTAAACAAGGAAATTAGCTGTTAAAACTGCTGGATTTGGAAATAGTCAGTTTACTTAATTCTCACTTCCCCGACAGTGGTTGGTAAAGGCCTTCATGTCGAGTTCAGGCCTATAGCCACAGATTCAAGCCTCCTTCTCAGCTCTCAAGTCACATGACTATGACTATTTCTGCTTGCTTTAGAGAGACAACGCAGGGATCGTCATGGTGAACTTCTACAATGACTACGTTACATGCAGCCAGACAGCGAACCTCGCTCAAGTGGCAGGTCAGTGGAATCATGTACAGCCAAGCAAGTCACCATGTTAGTGTACTGAAATGTTGGAGACATTTCTGTTTAAAAAAAGTACCTGCGATTCCTTCTTTTTTCTGAATTCAGATCACTTTGACCACATCAGGAAGGTAGCCGGACACACAATCATTGGCTTTGGTTCTGATTTTGATGGAGTGACAAGGTGAGAAACAACCATGGATTTTAAGCTGTGTGCCCGACAGGGGATAGATAAGTGTAGACCTTAAATAATTCCACCAACCTTGACATTTATACTACTCTTACCAAACTACTAGTGAACGGAATGAGGGCAAAAAGACGGTGACTAATCCAATAGAATGCATAAAGTAATTTACCGTGAAAAAGTTTCAGTGCCATGATTAGATGATCAGAAGTGACAATGTCAAAAAAACAGAAAGAATGAAATATTCTCAGTTTTCCCATCCATCAAAAAATTATTGACAATGTTAACAGAGAGAAGCTTCCTTGATCGATCATGAGAGGGCCATGCCAAAGTTTAGGTGGTTTAATTGAAATGACACCTGTGCATTTAAATAATGTTTAAAAATGATGTGACTTAAAGTACGTATCCTTGATGGTGGGCGTCTCCATATTTTCACTGGCCCTGGTCAACCTGACCCTGCCATGTTATTCCCCAGATTGCCCGAGGGCCTGGAGGACGTCTCCAAGTTCCCCGACCTCGTGGCGGAGCTGTTGAGGCGGGGCTGGAACGACACAGAGATCAGAGGCACACTGGGGGAGAACATGCTGAGGGTCTTAAAGGAGGTGGAGAGGGTGAGACCACCGGCCCCGCCCCCTGCCGTACTGATCGCACACTGCAGTTCAGCAACGCCTCGTTCTCACCATTTACTCGCGACAGAGACAAAGCGACAAGATGCCACTCAGAGTCTATGGATAACAGCGACAAACAGCAGGAGGGCTGGAGTCAGTACACAGTGACAAATGTCTCTCTGAAATGTTGACCACCAGTCAACTTTGTCGCACCATAAACCAATCAGAAACTACGCCGCTCTTGACGGTTCAAAAAAAAGGTGTCCGACGAGCTCCCGTTCTTTTCTGTATTTCTGAAAAGCAGCTCATCGTCGCAGTCTTAAACCACCTAATTTTATACATAGTGGTCTGTACGGCTATAGGGATGTTACAAAACTTGAGGCTTTGAACAGAATTTCCGAGACCGTCAGCACGTCTAGTGACTGTACTAGACATGCATCTGATTTGCTATGGAGGTGCAGGATGATTGTATATTATGGATGAAGATGGAGGGTTTCTGTATAAATATAATACTTCACCTAGAACAGGGGTGCTAAACGGCAGTCCTGGAAGGCCGCAGTGTCTAGAAGCATTTGTGCTTTCCTTTCAATCGGCAGCCAAGTAAGGCCTTGAGAAAAAGATGTGTGGACTCTGTAGCCAATCAATGACTTACATTAACCACCCATGCTGAAACACCTAAAACCAGCAGACGCTACGGCCCTCCAGGACTTTGCAATCAAGTGTTTACAATGGGTAAGTTGTTGGTGTTGCAGCAAATGCGCTACAACGCCCCCATGTCGCTGCACGTGACCAAGTACAGCGGTTTTGTCTCCGTCTCTGTAGATGGTGTGAGCGAGGCGTTAGAGAACACAGCATTTTGCTACTATTGTTAATTGGTCGTGTTTCACTTGCACTTTACTGTCTGCACACAGCAAACTCGCTTCACTCACTCTGTAGCTTACCACACATCCAGAGGATTCCCACGCTCTGGGGAACGGTCTCACATCAGAACAGACATCCATCCGCCCCTCATGTAGTTAAGCCTCTGTAGCATACCACACATCCAGAGGATTCCCACGCTCTGGGGAACGGTCTGACATCAGAACAGACATCCGCCCCTCATGTAGTGAAGCCTCTGTAGCATACCACACATCCAGAGGATTCCCACGCTCTGGGGAACGGTCTCACATCAGAACAGACATTCACCCCTCACGTAGTAAAGCCTCTGTAGCATACCACACATCCAGAGGATTCCCACGCTCTGGGGAACGGTCTCACATCAGAACAGACATCCATCCCTCATGTAGTAAAGCCTCTCACATGAACACTGCACCTACGATAAAAATGCACTGCACACGCTGATAAAACAACATTTAGCAAATCAAAGCCTGTGTTTGTGTTCTGAAAGGTGCGGGACAGTCTGATGAAGGACCCACCAGATGATGTACCCATTCCCTATGAGCAGGTGGAGAATGCCTGCAGGACCAGCTATGGCTACGTTACACTGGAAAATTCCGGAAACTCGGCATCCCGGTCTCGTCTTGTGCTGGCCCTAGCCACATTGCTGTCCTGTTTTTTTTGGGTCCCGTCCCATTCCTGCTGACCATAACCATCCTACTAGTCTTATCTTCAGTTGCTGACAAAACCTCCAACTGATACTGTGACCGCATTATGGTCCGAGTTTTAACATGTTGACCAAAACTTCAACTTAAACCAACTGACTATAACGACATATTACATTGCATTACATTACATTGCAGGCATTTAGCAGACGCTCTTATCCAGAGCGACTTACACAGCATTTTTGCATTTGTACATAGTATCCATTTACAGCTGGATATATACTGAAGCAATGCAGGTTAAGTACCTTGCTCAAGGGTACAACGGCAGTGTCCTACCTGGGAATCGAACCTGCAACCTTTCAGTTACAAACCCAGTTCCTTAACCATTGTACATGACACTGTCCTAGTTATAAACTGCAGACCAGAACAACACTACGGTCAAAGTCCTAAGCTACTGATCGTAACCACAAGCTCTCCTAGTCACAGACCTTACCCTCCCTCTTCCTGCATCTGACTTGCTATGGAGGTGCAGGATGGTTGTATATTATGGAAGAAGATGGAGGGTTTCTGTATAAATATAATACTTCACCTAGAACAGGGGTGCCCAACGGCAGTACTGGAAGGCCGCAGTGTCTGGAAGCATTTGTGCTTTCCTTTCAATCGGCAGCCAAGTAAGGCCTTGAGAAAAAGATGTGTGGACTCTGTAGCCAATCAATGACTTACATTAACCACCCATGCTGAAACACCTAAAACCAGCAGACGCTACGGCCCTCCAGGACTGGAGTTTGATGCCCCTGACCTATAGGATAAATGGGCTCTTCCAATTAATTAGCGTTATGGCCAAAGCAGACACGTTTGTTCATTTCTAAAAGTACAGCAGCTTTAAAAAAAAATAATAATAAAAAAAAAAAAAGAAGTATTTTATCGCTACTGGCATACAACAGTCAATATTGGTTTCGGTCTTCAGAGTCATGATATCATATGTGCAACCACACTATTGTTTTTACAGTTGAGAAGCAGTTTCAATGTGATATACAGTATATTAACCAGACAACAGTGCACATACCTGTATATTGTTAATACTAGGATAAATGTATACATCTAATTGCAGGAAGAAACTTCTTGTAAAACATACAACATCTTTAATGCCAGATACTGATGTAATAATGTATGTCACATGCATGTAATTTCAATGTGTTCAAACAAAAACAAAAATTTTAACTAAATATGCCTCTTAAAATCACATTTCCTATCCCCAGTGATTGATAAAACCAAATTCTTTAATTTGCGGCGTTAAATAATCTTCAGAATACCATATGAAAGACAAATTTCTTGCCCTGGAAATCATACACACATTTTTTCATTCCTTAAATAGCAAGCACACCTCTTTTGTAGTTGTCATGTCTGTAGAACAGGAGTGTCAAACGCCAGTCCTGGAGGGCCTTTGGTTTTTGGTGCGTTTCAGGACTGGAGTTTGTCCCCCCTACTGTACAACTACAGAGGATCCATTTAGTGGCAGCAGACATTTTCTTTTTAATGCACAGTACAAGAAATCTATAAAAATTTCTGATCTCAATGACAGCGTACAGGATGAGTTTAAAATTGTTGGTATTTAGCAGAATTTAAAAGTAGAAAATAATCTTTCCACAAAATATTAAAAGTTTCCATAAAATATTCAAACACAAACGTGACACACCATATCTGCATAAATTTTTAAAATAAAGAAATCTGGCAAGATCAACAAAAATGCCACACAGAATTATTGTGCACTATATTATGGAAATATCAGACACAGCCTACATATGATAGTAATAACAATTATACCTCACAATTATAAATATACATGATATAATTAATGCATTATTAAACTTGGAATCTTACCTTATAATCAATGAGGCACTGAAGAGGAGTCTGCTTGAATCCAGCTTGCAATTAATTACTGCAATTCAACAGCGCCACTCTGTGGGGGAAAACAGGAAAATACGTAACACATGGAAAAGAACTAGCGTTGAAAAACCTGGCAAGATGGAACAGAAATTTTGCTGTTGAATCTAAATCAATTTGGTATAAGACGCTAACTTTTAAACTCCACTGATATTTTGCGTCTCCCAAAGGGCAAGACAACAACAGAACCTTCTCACGGGGAAACAAATAATCCATTGGCTGCCATTTGTATCTTGCTTAACTTCATTCCCAAAATGTAATTTGTGGGAAAGGAAGCTGTAGAACTAAAACATGGGTAATCGTTAGCCTATATAGCCTATATAGCCTACCTATAAAACAAATGCAGACACCGACCACACTTTCCACGCTCCTTGTAGAGCCTGCATTTGCATTCCACCAAGACAAGCATTGCAAGCTTTAGCCCGACAAAAAAAAACAACCACAACAGCTTGTTGCGTCTGTGATAGATTTCACATGAACCACCATCTCCCACAAAATAAAAAAAACACCACCACCGCTGCATCTCTGGACTGAAGAGCCACAGGCTCAGCTTCATGTTGTTTCTCAGCACATTAGTTATCACTTAAAGCAGCTGATGTGACTGTTAACTCACCTCACCTGGTTTCTTGGCCCTGAACTTGTTGCAAATGAAAAATTTTAAGGCAAAAACAAAAAGGAGAAAAAATCAGGACTACGACTGGACACCCACTGACACCCCTATTAAATGCACACAACCTTGTTGTGTTGTACCTCTTATTTTGTACCGCAAACTAGTTTCATGACACACAGCCCTCCATGTTGTCCCTTCAGTGCTTGAATTAAGCAATTAAAAGTAATTTTCCTCACGCCTTCGAGCTTGTTAGTATGCAGGGTTGAAATGAAGATTCTTTTGACGTGGAGGCTGAACTTCATTTTGCAAGAGCCTGCAAGACCTCAGGTGGGTTGCTGGTGATGAGCTATTCCCAGGATCACTTTAGCATATTCATGCAGTCTGCAACCCTGACTGCTCCACCAGTTTCTCACCGAACACTTCACTATTTCTGTAAATGTTGCATTTAAGAAAAACATTTAACATTTCTCTATTAAGCAGACCCATACCCAGAGCAAACAAGCTGACATTTTAATTTATTT
The DNA here is from genome assembly GCA_022702515.1 of Ilyophis sp. 1 JC-2022. NCBI lineage: Eukaryota > Metazoa > Chordata > Actinopteri > Anguilliformes > Synaphobranchidae > Ilyophis > Ilyophis sp. 1 JC-2022. Next base: position 48,721,073 of record CM040399.1, on the reverse strand, counting down.
GAATAATATTTTTACAGGAGAAATTCAGGTTAAACCTAGCACAAGGGAATGCCAACTGAGAATGAAACCCACAACCTTGCGCTTATAAGCACAGTTCTCCAATTACACGACACTGCTGCCCCACTGTGGGAACATCACAGGATCGCTTTGCAATCCCCATTACTAGATGACGCAAGTTAACTGTGTAATAAGAGATGTTAATTACAGTGGTGTCCAAATATTTTTTAATAGCTTTTAGTTCCATATTTCTAATGGAGTGGAAACATTACACATTCAATTCCAAATCAAAGCATTAACAAATTTTATCAAGTCTGCATTATTCTTTTACAGGAAGCAAAAAAAAAAAGGAATATTAATCTGTTCAAAAAATAGCAGTGTCGACCTTTTTCTCTTCAAACTCAAACAGTTACTGTATAAACTGAAGAAATTTTTCTAAATATAAGTTCACTTTAAATTACTGAACTAATATTTAGTTACATAACCATTGTTTTTGAGAACTGCTGCGCATGTGTGTTGCATCGAGTCAACCAACTTCTGGCGCCTAGAAACAGGTATTTCAGCCCAGGATGAACGAACAACATTCCACAGTTCCTGTGAATTTTTGGGTTTTGCTTCAGAAACTGCATTTTTTATGTCATACCACGAGTTTTCAATGGGGTTGAGGTCAGGGGATTGAGCTGGCCACTCCATTACCTCAATCCTTTTTTGTCTGGAACCAAGATGTTGCTCGCTTACTTGTGTGTTTGGGGTTGTTGTCTTGTTGAAACACCCATTTCAGGGGCATTTCCTCTTCGGCATACGGCAACATAATCTCTTCAAGTTTTTTGATGTATTCAAACTGATCCATGATCCCTGGTATACGATAAATAGGCCCAACACCGTAGTGTCCCCATACCATGAATTTTGTGCCACCATGCTTCACTGTCTTCACAGTGTACTGTGGCTTGAATTCAGTACTCTAACGACGACCACTAGACCCGAAAAAAACGATATTACTTTAATCAGTCCACAGAATGTTACGCCATTTCTCTTTGGGCCAATCGATGTGTTCCTTGGCAAATTTTAACCGATTCTACAAATGCTGTTTTTTCAACAGTGGCGCTTTACGGGGGCTTCTTGCTGATAGCTTAGCTTCGATCAAACATCTTCCGACTGTAACAGCACTTACAGTAATTTTAGTTGCTCGTTTTCTTCCGCGTTTCGGGTTTTTGTTGCCATTTTAAAGCATTTGAGATCTTTTTAGCTGAGCATCCTATAATTGGCTGCACTTCTTTATGTTTTCCCCTCTCCAATCAACTTTTTAATCAATTTACGTTGTTCCTCCGAACAATGTTTGGAACGGCCCATTTTACTATCAATTAGCAATTCAGAAGGAAATATATTTTATAACAATGTGTGAAACATTTGCTTCCCTTCTTCCTTAATAAAGGACAATTAATGACCTGTTTTTTCACAGAATGAATTAATTCTCTAATTAAACTCCACGCTATTATTTTGAACACACCCCTTTCAATGAATGAGTCAATTACTCAGAACAAGCAGCGTGCATGTCATGACAGTTGGGTATGTTGTTTTTCTATTACACTACTACATCTACAAGTAAATTATTTGCCATGCAGAAATATCACTACTACTATTAACAGTGGTTCATCAGGTTACTGATGTTGTACTGCTACTTTTTTGAACACAACTGTACATGCTGAACACCAGCAAATCCTGAGGTCCTCCAGGACCAGGGTTGAGAATACCTCCCTTAAATGGTTACTGCGCCTGAATTGGTTGCGGATATTAAGGACCCAGCGGCCCTCCAGGACTGAATCAGTGCCCCTTGATACTTTTGAGTATGCTTACCAAGCACACTGGATGAGAAAGTTATGTAGGTGAAATGTTCTCTAAATGTAGTGTACTTAAAATCCAATAGTATGGATCATAGTAATAATATTTTTCGCATACTGCTTGTCACGTACTAAACAGTATGCAGTAAACAGTACACAGGCCGCAGTACATGAAGATCACTGGTTTATCTCATAAAAAAATAAACACTTGGCAGAGGTGAGTCTGGACACACACAACTGGGCAGTAGAAGGAATACCCACAGACAAAAGCCATATTTTAAAAATTTATTTACGAACATAATCTCTGAGGGACAACAGCATTTCTCGCGCTCTCTGTACATGCAACTGTAGAAAATAACCATTTTTATTTTTTTACTTATTCTCAGTTTAGTTTTTTTTCTCATTGTTTTTGCATGAAATCAACACAGCCAGAGGTGACAGTACTGGTTCTGTTACAGCACTGACGACAGCATCAACAAATCCCCCCCCATAGCTGCTCCAACAATATGTACACAGTTCAACTACATTGTACAAAAAATGACATTGTTACATCACCGGCAGCGAGCGCACTCTCCTCGCTGTTAGAACCCCACATTCTACGCAAGTTTAGACTAGTACAAAGAGAAGGGTGCAAAACGCCCTGGGAGATATTTACAGCTATGTACAATGTCTCATTTACGCATTACAAGAGGGAAATTTACACAGCAGAGACTTTGACTCCAACACACCACAGGTGTCAGAAAGATAATAAATATGTTATTTTTCACCATTTAAAGAGTAGTTCTCCATGCTTTATCATCAATTGAATTTTTTTTCTCAACACAGCTACTGTCCGGTTTAAGTTAATACAGAAAAACGAGGAAAAGGCTTGAAATTGTGATATTATCCGTAATAACGATAATCCACGGGGTATAAAAACGAAACGGGCTTTGTTGGAAAGTAGAGGTAAGGCGCTGCTGACTGAGGTGCTCACAGAAGAGTGAGTTCTAAGTACTGCGGACACTGCTGCTCAGGATGAGGTTGAGGAAAGGGTCACTCAACCATCTCACATACTGACGCTCCTAAATAAATAAATAGCTAAAATGTGTATTCATATGCTTAGAAGAGGTTTATAGGAAAATAGCGATTTCAATTAAGCCGGAGAATAGCTCATGTGTTACAAGGTAATAGAATCTAACTCTGAATCCAACTCTGAAACCCTGAAGCATTCTGACCCATAAGTCACATAATAGAGAATAAATGCATGCTGCTCTGTGAGAAGCCCAAGAAGAATATCTCAGTCACTCTTGCTATGTGCAACAGAGGAGTACGATGAGAGAGGCCAGCGACAGCTTTATTAAATCTAAACCTTCAGTGATGTTCGTGCCGACGCTGAATTTTACCCACTACGTGACGAAGCAGTCTCAGACAACTAGTTTTCACGATTTCAAGCCTTTGTCAGTAAAGAAATAGCTAAGAAATAAAAGACAGGGCTCAAAGCATTAAAAACAAGACAATAACTGAAACATACATAATGTTTTGTAAACAATAGTAAGGATGCAGAGCATTGTGACGGCATATACATTCTGTTCATCATAAGCAACGCGGTTAACATGCTACAAGTGTTTATGCTTCATACAAATACGACAACATTGACATCCGTCGCCAAATTTACGGACCCAAAAATGCACACATACAGAATTGTCAAAATTAAAGAACACGAACATTTCCTTGTCTTTTGAGTGTCCAGTTTGGGATAAAGTCTATGTATGAATATGTACGTCTCACATTATAAGGCAAGGTTTGTGGGAAGCCGAATACTTTGCAAGACTGGATATGGATGCTCACACGTCGTTTTTTTTCTGTGGTTTGTGAAATTTAAATAGTCCTTGCTTGATAATAAAAAAATAAAATAAAAACCCCACAGACAAATATACACAAACATGAAGAAATATACCCTTCTACAAAAATATGACATGTATACTATTGATTCTGTGCAATTTATTGTTTCTGCTGAAGTTTTCTATGAATGCACACACCAGAATGTGACCGTGAACTACAGGCATTTCAAGTTGTTCGGTAAAGTTAGTTAAAAAACTGACCCTTTCTGCAAACTTATAGAGGAGGAAAGCAATGCAACATTCTTTATCAAATAAACGATTGCTTTATCTTTCAACCTGTAGCGGGCAATTAATAACAAAATCCTGATTTAGTTGGTAAGCTGGCTGTGCAATTTTTGCCCATTGTTTATAAATGAGAATACTGCGTGTCTGCATAAAAGCCGTAATGCAGAAAGGTGGCTTAAAGGATAATGATTCAGCCCTACAGTTTAACATTTAAACCAGAGCACATGATACACGGAGCACCCTCCAATAACAAGGAAATAAACTCAACAAAAATAAAATAAAACATAACATTCGTATAACCCTGATTAGATGTAGTACAATTCTGGAAGGCAAAAATGAAAGACAGATAGTGAAAAGTTGAACCTGCCTGCTCTTTCACTGAGCACTGATAAAAAAATAAGCTGAAACGGTTTGGATTTAAAAAGCACCACTTTAGCAACTGTAACCAATTGGTTTTATGAGCATATGTCAGTTACAATTCCAGCGAAATTAATCTCGCGACTGCGGTTTCGTAAAATGCGCACAATTCAAAGCGCTCTTTAGTTAAAAAAAAGATCCTTCACATTAGCACCCCTACCTGGCTAAATAGAGAACTGACACAGCCATTTTAGAATGCTGAAGGTATGGGTATGTAGTCATTTAAAACTACCCTCACAATAAACAATAAAATGTGAGACTTCAAGGTAAATTTAAACCTGATTCCACTCCATTGACTAATGTATGAAAGCATATAAAATCAAAATGGGCATAAAGATGGTTATGGTACGGCTCAGAGAAAGAGAGGCATTAAAAAAATATATCAGGGACCAAACATATTGGTTATTACCTCAGCAATCTTGGGAATTACTGCCCATAGGCTAGCACAATATAAATTCTCTATAGACCCATTTATTAATGCATTCGCTCAAACTAATTACAATGCCACTGTTATACATGAGTAATAGTTTATGGTGTATTTAATTTGTAATATTAAAACATTTCTATTATAGGACAGCAAGAGAACTGGTTTCAAAGTCATCTTGCGTTATTTGTTGTCTGGTGTACCTTAAAAATTACTTGCGCAATACTTGAGTAAATTAAATGCTGACTGTAAAAAGGCATTTTCTTGGTTTTGATTATTTTAATTAAATAGTTCTGTAATAAAGCAAAGCATAATATACCCTTTCTTTAAATAATTTATTAACCATTCTGCTACATCTGAGGATTAAGATTGTGGTAGTTACAGTTGGAAAAGGTGGGGTTCCCCTAACAAGGTGAGATCTGGTTGTGAAGACCCAGCTGACAGGCTCTGACTGGTTCTGACTGGTTCTGACAGGCTGTGGCCATGCACTGGAGACTGCCTTTAAAATACTGAAAATGTGTACACATTTTGGCCCATCGTTATAAGGGAAAAGTGCTGCCCAAAAGTTAACTGTACATACAAAGATAATTTTATTCATTTTTTTTTTTTTTTTTTACACTTAACTGAGAGTGATGTTACAGTACATAAGTTATTTACAACTGTGCAGTAATGTGTGGCAAAATAAATTATCTAGAAGGCAGCGAGAATACATTGGTTAACGAATATAAAACTGTACAGAATTTACGGGATACATTTTTTCCATTTTAATTTTCCATTAAACTAATATTGGCTCCGTAGTGTTTCAAGTTACTTTCTCAGAAAGAGAAATTATGAAATGCCCAAGTAAAGAAAAAGACAAAAAAACAAAACAATAGTCTGCTAAAACCATCTCTGAAAGTCTGCCTCTTGAATTGAAACATTCTTTTCCTCATTCAGTTTGCAGTAAACGGTTGTGTAACACCTAGCGGTTCAAGGCTGATGTACAGTGCATGCAAACTGGTCATTGGAAGACTCCTGTCGGAATCTCCCATTCCCTGTCTCCTCTTCTCAGTCGTCGCTGTGCGCCGAGTCTCTTCAAGCCAAACAGATCGAAAAAAAGGCTGGAAAAACCTACTCTGTTCTCGCTCTGCCCCACAACACCGATTTCAGCAGGGCAGCGCTATCGCGATCGCGCTATCGGGGCCCCTTGGCCCCAGCCGCGCGGTTCCGCTGCCGGATTTCCGCCGCGCACGGCAGGCGTGGATGGTGCTGTGTGCGCCTCTGCAGTGACTCGGAGAGACAGTGTCCGCAGGCCCTACTCTCAAGTGGGGAGAAATGGAAGGTTCCTATAGGACCCCTTCTCCTCGCCTTGCGCTCAGCATGTCATTGCTTCCTAGCTTCTCCCAAGTCACGGTCGCCGCGGTTCCTCCAGTCGCTGGTTCCGATCCGAGCTGATAGGAGGGTTTGTCTTTCTTTTTCTGGTTTAATGTAAAGGAACCAAAAAAATGTAGGAAATACAACTTAGCCTCCCCCTTTCTAAAAATAAAGCAGGGGAGTAAGCCTCAAAGTAAAGCCGTTCTGCTTTTTCTGAAAGCATAAAACCGCGTAGGATCAAAGTGCAAGTTGTGTTTTCCCAGTAAAAAGATGCTTCCTCCTCTTGTAGAAGGGAATCATAAGCACGTTTTTTTATTTTTTATTTTTATATATAATATAGACCTTTTTTTCTCAAGAAAGAACGTTCCTTTTTCAAACCAGCTAGCCCTTACCATATGCTCTCTTTGATGTTTTTTAACGGTGATATCAGACGGCGGCAAGTGTTCCTGTCACGCGGGCAATAGCACAAAGTCATCGTTGACATCGACCATTGGCACGTAGAAGGAAGGGACCTCGTTAACGCAGAGGGACTTGTGGCTGGCAGGGTCCAGCTCCTGCACTTTCAGTTGCCACTCCATCCTCTGCACGGCATTCAGTGCAGCTGCCTCGTGCTGCTGTCGCATTAACAAGCACGTCTGGAAGAACGAGAGAGGGAAGTCTGTTACCAATAAACAGCTACAGGGAAAGCTGCGAGAAATGCATAAGCAACAAAAAAGCATCAATCTGTCCGTAATCTCCGTCTTCCTCTATATGAAGAAATTAATATCAATCCTATAGTGAAATAAGTACTGAGGATAAAACAACTTCAACATAAATTAACAAAGTGGTTTAATTAAAAATAAAGACAAGAAACACAAAGAAATCAAAACCCTCACCTTCATGCGGTCATACTTGTCGTCTACATCTTGGATCCAGGAGATGAACTGACGGGCGTTGAAACGATCTCTCACTGACTTGTTTTCATCACCCTGAGGCAGAGGAACACACATTAATAAAGAGCATCTACAGCTGGCGTCTTCAGTCTCGCAGACTATATGATTGAAGGATGCTGTGTTAGTTTTAGGGGCTAAAATCCTTCTTCTATGAGTTATCAGTCAAGAATTACAAGTATTAACGTGGCAAAGCAGACAGTCGTTACAGATTTGCGAAACATTATAATAGTGCTGTGGGCCCACCTGACTCTCAGAAGGCATGTTGTAGACCTCTGAATCCAACAGCATAGTGCAGGCACTGAAAGGGACAGCCTGGTTTGCTATTGTCCTGGCCGCTCGACAGTGGACCCGCAGTACCTCCTGTTCACATGACACAATCAGCTTCTCCTGTGACAGGGAAGAGGAAGGGACACAGGTGCAACAGAAAGATAGGGAAAGAGGCACGTCTCTGGTTATTCAACAGCTATTCAATGACCCTGCTTCTCAATCAGCAAACTCTGAATGTTAATGTTAAGATATTAAATCATACTGAAACAATGACATCAGACATCAGCATAATACCATGGAATACGCTTGCTTTGTGTTAATACACACTGGACTACAATATTGGAAGTTTTCATTGTATCACAGTGCATCACAAGGTAGGACACATCGTCTGAGCAGGGGACTTCAGAAAAGGTGTGTCATTCCAGCAGAAAGAGGGATATTGGGAGAGACAGTGGGACCCTGTGCTTACCCTCTCAATGCTGTGCTGCAAGCGCAGCTTCCCCCTCACCGCCTCCTGCTGTCTGAACAGTTCCTTGAGGGGCTCCGACAGGGACGGGGGTGGAGCGATCTGAGAAATCAGAACAAAGTCATCTATCCGTGTCTCCACAGTCCTAAACTATACCTTTGCACCTATTCATGGGATGAATGTGTGAATGACAAATGACAAATAAGACTGCCCTGTGAGTAAAAAATAAGCTAAATCAGGGACGGGTATAAAGAAGGGCAATTCAAGCCGATACGTGGGAACTCTACAGAGCACTTACCACAGGTATGTGCAGCTTGCTGAGGGGCTTGCCATCCAGGAGGTAGGAGCCAGTGTAGGTCACATATTCAGCATAGCACTGAGGAGCCTGTGGGGTGATGTAGCAAAGGATCTTCCGCTTCTCCTCGATCTTCTTGCGGATCTGCAGGTACTCAAAGTAGGGATTGGAGCGGTCACTGTGGTAGGGCTCAATGTCATCCAGCTTGATAGCATTGACGATGACGGCGAGCGTCTGCTGGATCATCTCCCGCGTCTGCTGCATAGTGTTGACCAGCTGGACTTGCACTTGCTGCTGGCTTGACCGGGGGAACTTCTTTTTCCGTGGATGTTGTGCCTGGGCATCCTCCTCCTCTGAAAGTCGAGCTTTGTTCTTGTTGACAACAGTGGGGGTGGAGCTGGGAGTGGTGATGATGGGCTCTTTCTCCAGGATGACAGAACAAGAGGTGGTGACGATGGTGGAAACACTGGTGGTGCTGTGAGACGGGGTAGACGATGTCAAGTTGCCTGAGAGCGAAGAATTATTCTGTTTGCTCTGGTTGGCTAACATCTGAGCCCGATTCCTGGTCATCCTCTGTGGAATCTCCTCCACCTTCTTCGGAATTTCAGCCGTGGTTGTAATCACTGCCTTGGGTACTGTCTCGAGAGGCACACACAGTTGGGCTGTGGCGGGATGCGCGACTGCTGACACTGGAGTGGAGTGAATTGGACTACTCTCAGCCGGAGCTGCGGTGGCTGGGCTCTGCTGTATGCTGCAGTCTGGTTCACTGTTGGAAACGGTGTCAGGGCATGCAGTCACAGCTGCCAATGTGGACTCCTCTACTGAAGAGTCCTCCAGTGTGTCCTGGTTTTTGTTAGCATCAGCACAGGGCAACAAACTGTTTACATCATTTTCAGCATTTTCATTGAACGATGCCTTATCCTCTGGTGCTGCTGTAAAGGTGGAGTTGTTCTCTGGAACCTTCTGGGGTTCTGAATCCAGCTCGTGGTCTGACATGCAGTCATCTTCGGAAGGACCAAATAAATTCTGTGCAGGCTCATTCAGTGGTACAACAAAAGGAGAGCAAGGCGTTTTGCCCAGGCTAGGCAAGTCCAGCTCCATCAGATCAGGTTCCTCTCTCATTTCATTAGCTGGTGATGCCACACAATTTGGAGGATGTTTAAAGTCTGGCAGCCCTGGTTCTGAGATATCAGGCTCCTGGATTTCCTTGTCTTGTAAAGGTAAATCTGGCAAAGAGAAGGGACCCAGATCATCCAAATCTTCTACTGTCGTAGCAAAAGGGTCTGCCCAGGGAACCACTGGGTCATGACTCACAGGGAGGGGCATACTGTTCTCAGGGATATAGCTGAGGGAATTCTGCTGGTTGTGTGTTGTCAAGCATAAAGGCTCAGACACAACCTGGTTGTCTTCAGGAATTGATTTACAGTCAGTGAAAAAGGATTCTAGCCTGGTTGTGGAGGACAACATGGTTTCGGACTCCACAGGTGCTGTGATAGGTTTTACAGATGCGGGGATGTCATCTACAGGGCCTTTATGTTCCTCAAAATCAGACTGTGGAACATGAACGTGTGCATGACAGTAAGGCCTGGGGAAGACAGAGTAGGGTGACGTTGCTGATGGGGGACAGGGCAGCGCTGTTGGGAGGTGATGCTGAAAGTTGTCCTCTGGGTGTGGGAAAGGGACAATCTTGGAGGTTGATATCAAGTCCACAAAAGGTCTTTGAGGAGATTTCAGGAGCATCTCAGAGCTTGTGGTCCAACTGATTGAGTGATCGCAGGAGTTTTCCACGAGGCTCACTGTAGGGTGACTGGGTGTAAGACAAAGCATATCGTCTGAAGCTCGTCTGTCTGGAGATTCACCCCAGTCCTTTTTTATTGGTTCTACAGCACATTGTGTAAAGGAAGCGATTTCCCTTGAGTGATCTCCATTCTCAGACTCAACCAAATCCTCACTTTCTTCACCCTCCTCTGGATCATTTTCCTCATCATTTTCATCTTCACCCTCCTCGTCCTCATCTTCCTCCCCTTGTTCCTCCAGGACCAATGGCAGCAAGTCACTCACAGGATCAGAAAGAATGAGAACAGCTTCAATATGTGGGGACAGAGGCAATGGATGAGGCGGCTGTGAGAGCTCATCAATATCCAGAGGTGGTAGAGCTGCTGGGGCAGGAGTTGGAGGGGCAGCAATGTCCAAACAGGGCTCCTGAGGGTCCAGCCTGTGCACTGGAGATGAAGGCTTTAACAGTAAGTTGCTGTAGACCCCTTCAGGAAGCTGCTCTCCATCTTTCATGGGACAGATGGCGGCAGAGGTTTCATCTGACATAGGCTGAGCTGGCTCAAGCCTTGGAGAGGGCACTCCAATGTGAGGAGATAAAGCTGAAGTCAAGTAGTCAAGCTGGTCCACTGCCACTGCCTGCTTTTCCTCTGTTGGGTGTGGGACCAAAGACTCCATCTCAGAGGCAACAGGCACACTCTGCTGTCTGAGAAACTTGTCAGCATCTATCTTGAATTCCTCTTCCAGAGGCCGAACATCCACTGAAGCTGAACGGCTAAGGACAGGCATCTGAAGATTCTTTGCAGGAGTAAGACCAGTATTTTCCTGGAAGCTGTGAGGTGCATTAGAATACCTGTCAAAGAAGGATGGAGAGCAAGCATTCATGGACATAGTCATAGCAGATGAGTTCTGACAGTCAATGCCGTCAAACATGAGATCAGGATAGTCCTCTGCGCTACAGGATGGAGTGCGTGGAGTTTGCATGACCTCTTCATAACTCGGACATGAAATCACAGATGTTGGAGTGGGCACACCAGTAGGTCTGTTCTGATCTGGCCTTGGAGAAGCTGGTAGGTTCTCCTTCATTTGATGTCCTGCCAGCCAGTCTTTAGAATTCTGACTGTCCATAAGCTGTGACTTTCTGTCAGGAGACATTAATTGGGCAGGGATGCTAACATCCTTTGGCTTTTTTTCTTTTATTGCAGTTTCTAAAGAACTTGATTTTTTAGAGGACAGATCTGGGCGGCTCTTTCGGAGGTCCTCACTGGACTTAGTTTTATCTTTCAATTTAGGATCCCCTGACCTGTGTCTCAGCTTCTCAATCTGTTTCATTCTTTCCTTGTGTCGTTTATGGCGCTCCTCAATTTCCTGGTCCTTTTGACTAAGCATTTTACCAAAGCTTGTCATCCTGAGGTCGCCATCAACTAGCAGCTTTTCACGTGGACGGCTGTCTTTCCGAGTTGTGTCTCTGGACTGATTGACCCTGTCATTCTCTTCTTTTGCCTTTGACTTGATGTAATCAGTTCTACTGTCCAATATTTCTTTCTTTTTGACCTCAAATTTTGGACTGTCCTCCTTAGACTTCTCCTTAAAACTGATGACATGAGGGCTCTCCTTCAATCCAGATTTCTGATCTTCTTTTAGATGTTTAAAAGAGCTAAACCCATCAGTGTATTTGTGTTTTTCTTCTTTAACTTTATCCTTATGTTTCTCTTTCTTCTTTTTGTCTTTGACTTTCTCGCTGATAATGACACCGCTAACTTTGTCTGGTTTTTTTGACATCTCCTTTTCAAACTCCAAGGTCTTATCGAAATCATCCTCTCCATCAGGCTTAGCCCCATAGGGGAAGGTATAAGGGTCAGCCTCCAAAGGCATAAGTTCCTTTTCAAAGGGCAGGCTTTCTCTGCGCCCATATATCTCTTTGATCTCTTCGGGTTTGTCCCGCTTGTCCGATTTCTCCTTTTTCACTTTGTCTTTCTCATGACTTTTTTTGGATGAGGATGAGGATGAATGCCTATGCCTCTCTTTCTCTCTGAACTTGTCCTGTGGGTAGGATATAGAAAGCGAGTCTCTCCTGTCCTCTGAGATGTCAGGAAGGCTGATGTTTGAAGAGTCATAGAAGCTGCTGAGAACTGGTTCGTGGCCCCGGTCTGTGAAGCTGTCTGATGAAATCTCACTGATCTTGTCATTGGAGTCATCCTTGTAGTCATTCAGGGCCTCCTCTTCCAACTTTTCCAGGAGGGATTTCTCATTTTCACCACTTCCTTTTGAGAATTTCCTGTCCTTTGGGTGGTCTTTGTCAAACTTGTCCTTGTACTTGCCCTTAGGCTTCTCTTCACTCGAGTGCCTTTTGTCAAGTAGCTTTTGCTTGTTTTTCTTCTCTAGGTTTGAGTCGATCGAGGTCCGGTCTTTGCGTTCCTTATGCTTTCCATCGCCCGAGTCCTTCTCTTTTTTGTCCTTATTTTTTTCAAAAGAGCCCTTTCTTTCTCTCCCACTGTCAAACATGATTTTGTCTTTTTTCTTGTCTTTATAGTCCTTTTCTTTTAGCTTTTCAGCAGAGTGCTGCTTCCCCTCTGCAGAGTATTTTCTGTGTTTTTCACTTTGCAAAAGATCTGCCTCATCCCTGTCAGGCGTAGAGTCCTTCCGATGTAATTGTGAAAAACTAAGCGAATCACTGAATTTAACTCTGCTGTAATCTTCCTCTTCATCCTCACTCTCATCTGTAAAAATGTCAGTAATTTTATACCAGGTCTTTTCCCTAATTTTTTCTGCTTTTCTCTCATCTTTCTTTGCTTCTAGGAAATCCTTTTCCCGGTCAGCGTGCTTTTCCAGAGAGGGCTTCTCTTTCTTTTCTTTTCCTTGTTCTAAGGACATTTTTCTTTCCTTTTCTTTACCATGGGAGTCTTTGTGTTTGTCTTTAATTACATCCTTTCTGTCTTTGGAGCCTCTATCTGTGTCTTTCTCCTTGGGAGCTTTTTCAGTGGAACTTTTCTCAGCTTTGTCCTTTTCGGACTTCTCTTTATGTTTGTCGCCTTTACATTTATCTTTCTTCTCTTTTTCCACACTTTCCCCCTTCTTCTCCTTTTCCTTTCCAGAAAGATTTCTTTCTCGGATCTCTGATGATTTGCTAACAAGGTCATTCTCAGCTTTGTCTCTGAAAAAGCCTTCACTTATGTACTCATCTCTTAAAGCATCATCTTGTTTACTTTTGGAATCCTTCCTCTCTTTTGTGAATTCATATGAATCTTTTCTTTCTCTGCTGCTGTCCACATTTTTGTCTTTGAAGTTGTCTGCAAGCTCCTTCCTCTTCTTCTCCTTTTCTGACAGGTAGCTGGAATTCAACTTCTGTTTATCGGACATGTCTTTTTTCTTGTCACCGACTTTATCTGAAAAATCTTTTTCCTTCTTTTTGGACGTGGTCTCTTTCTCGTTACGTTTTTCAGTGTTCTCCAACTTCTTGTCTTTTACTTTGTTTTCCTTCTTTCGATCTCGACCCTCCTCTTTTACAGTCTCAACAATTAGTTTAACGGTGTTGTTTGCTTTGTATTCCTTGTACTCCTTCACTGGAGCATCCCAGCTATCATCACCATAGAGAGAGGAGTCAGAAGAGAGATCCGATGCCCATCGGTCATGAGGATCATCCGAGGCACTAAGCTTGCAGTCTTCTAGATCTAAAAAACTGGTCTTGATATCATAGCCATCATATTCAGGCTCCTCCTTCGGTGCTTTTTCCTTTTTTGACTTATCCTCCTTTGTGTTTTTCTCCTTCTCTGATTTGAGATGCTTATCCTCTTTTTGTTCATTCTTTCTGTCTGCTTTAGTGGACTTGTCCTTAGCCTTTTTCTTTTTCTCATCCTTGTGGGGTTTCTGCTTCTCCTCCTTGAGCTTATCCTTTTCCTTGAGGTTTCTTTCTTTTTCTGATTTGAAGGTTCTATCCTTCTCATCCTTGCTGGCTTTGTCCTTAGTTGAATCCTTTGTTTTCTTGGATTTCTCTTCTTTAGTAACTCTGACTGTTTCTTTTACAGAGGTCCAATCCTTGTCCTCTGACTTGACCTTAGACAGCCGGTCTTTTTCATGTTTGGAGGGCTTCACTTGGTTTTCAGCGGGAAACTCACTCTCAACAATAAGAGATTTTTGTCGTGTATCATCAAAATCGAAGGAAAAGCTCTTGACAAATTTTTCATTCATGTCTTGGGTTAGCACCAGGCTGGGGGCCTTGTCTTTCCCTTTATTTTTGTGTTTGTGTTTGACTTTATGCTTTTTCAACACTTTGCCATCTTTATCTATCTTGGACACTACTCCATCTGTGTTGGAGATTTTATAGTCAGAGGATGTCCTTTTCTCTGCCGTACTTGCGTGCACATTGTTTTTCTTCCTGTTAACCTGCGTCTTCTTCTTCACCTGTTTCACAGATTCTATGCTTGAGTCGCCTGAGGAGTAGTCCGACTCACTCGAGAGCCGGGTTCTGACTGAGTCTGAGAGGGAGCTGACATCAGACCATGCTGGAGAAGACACAGTCTTCCAGCCATCTGTCCTCCACTGCTTTGGGTGCTGTTCGGCTAGCGACGGTGTCAGTTTCTGGGAGCCTAAGCTCCCATGAGAAGAGGACGAAGAGAGCGAACTGAATACAGATGATTCTTTTAGGCTCAACGCAGAGGAGTCCTTTATACAATTTGAGCTCTGTACAGAGCCCGTGTCGTCCTCGCTCTCCATGTCCTCACTCTCAGACTCGGAGGTACAGAATTTGTCACTGAGTTTGCCAAATCGCACTTCTTTGTTGGTGCTGTTTTTAGTCTCCTTCTTCCTCTTCTTTTTGACTTTGCTCTTCTCTTTTTGTGGTTTAGATGTCAGGATGGTGGATTCCCGGCTCTTGTTGTTGCTTGCTGGTGCCGGTTGTCTTGTCGTTGGTGTTGGGGAAAAACACAAGGTTCGATCATCCTCATCTGAGCTGTTTGTATCAGAGAGGATTCGCCGTGCAGTCTTCTTTGGTGTCAGCGAGTTACTTTTGGAATAGGTTTTGACCTCCGTTTTAGGGACGGCAATTACGTTGTTGTCTTTGCTTGCGGAATCTTTGCGGAAGTCCTTCTTGAGCAGGTGCTTGTCATCCACAGGTGGGACCCTCTCCTCTTCATCATCCTCATCAAAGTCATACTCATCTTTCACAGGCGTGGTCATGGATTTAGGTGGGTCAAGGGCCGCTTTCAGCTTCAGACCCTTCTCAAACTCAGAATCTGTGTTATTGCCATCAACCGAGCTGGATGGGGCAAACGACGGTGCATCTTCCTCCTCTGAAGATTCTGTCAAGAAAAATAATAGCAACGACTATTCAGCAGGACATTTATTATCCTTAGTGATGTCATGCAATTTAACTCTAGTGAGAAACTAAATGAAAAAATTATCAACTATAATTTATTACTAAATTCTACATACTGTACTTTCTCAACGCATACTGACCTGAAGAGCTGTCCTCACTCGAGGTGTAAGTGCCTTTTCCTAGCAACAGATTCAACATGGTTGGAGAGTTTGCTACTTTCAATGGAGTTTCACCTCTTCTGTTGCTTTGTCGAGGATCCCCTCCATATCGCAATAGCAACTTCACAACCTAGAAAAAATATGAAGCAAACACACATCAGCAGTGAGCTTGAGAACATTTAAACTGGCAAAGTACTCAAGAATTTAAGTAACAAATATTTTTGGGATAGTTCACTTTTTAAACATTTTTATTTGTTTTAATGTTATTAATTGTTTAGTTTTTAATTGGTCCAGACAGTTTTTGTGTGTGATCAAGGATATTTTATATAGAGAGGCTCCCGGCGACCTATCGTCTATTCAATGGCTAGCATAGGGGCGTCAATGGATTTGTGGTTTAAAGCAAGAAAACACTTCAAGTAACATGTTTTATGTAATTTGTGTATAGGATATTTGATTTTCATTATATATTGTTTATGCCATGCTCATAATAGAATATTATTCAGTTTAATTACCTATGATATTTGTTGGTGGTCTCTCTACCCTGTTATAAGAATATATGAATCAATGACGAGATATATTCGTCCCAAACATGCGCACCTTACAATGTGTAATTGATGGGAGGGTATTTATATACCTCCCGGTGCATTGTCTATATTTCTTTTCGACTCTGAAGAAGACATCGAAATGTCAGTCCCATTAAAGTATTTTTTGCTCTGAGCTTTGTGTGCTCCAGTCTTCCTTATTTTGGGTTAGTCCTAGTGAAGTGGTCCGGGTAAGGTATATTCTTACACTTCAAGTAACTTCAGTGCTCAGTCTGGGATTTCAAGGAGTCACAAATTCTACTGCACAACTGTGCCACACGGGCACAATATGTATAAGCCGATAACCTTCAAGAGAACTGGCCATGAATAAGCTCACCTTGAAGTGCCCATTATTGGATGCGTCATGTAGAGGGGTGTCATCATCCAGACCCTTTGTATTGACCTCTGCCCCTGCTGCCAGCAGCTGTTTGGCCACATCGTAGTAACCTCTGTTGCAGGCCTCATGCAGTGCCGTCCAGCCTGAGAATCACAATAGGAAGATCAAAAGGGAGTTGGGAGGCATCAAAACATTCAGAGTAGAGGGAAAAATCTATTAAGATACTTTGGGTCTAAGATGCTGTTGCTGGGAGCTTAGCTCAAGGTCCATATGTCTTCTGGCTGCTGTTTAAAGGGTAAGTACACTCTAGATCAGGGGTGGCCAATTCCAGGCCTCGCGGGCCGGTGTGTATGCAGGTTTTTACTGCCACCAGTTACCACGGTTCAATCAGCTAATTAGTCATACACACAATCACCGATTCACTTGTAAATTACAGAACGATAAAATGCTACAATACACGCATTGACGCATACCGGCACAAGAACATTCATCAGCTGCTTTTCATATCGCGGATATGTAGATTAAAATATCAGATCGTGTAAACGATTGGGCTAATTAAATAATTGTTAACTGGCGGCAGCAAAAACCTGCATACACACCGGCCCGCGAGGCCTGGAATTGGCCACCCCTGCTCTAGATGAACATAGATCAGAAGAAACGGGTAGAAAAGCATTTTGGCGCTGCCCTCTAACGTTTGAAAAAATCTTTCTGCATGCCCACTCTGGCCTGCCGAAACCGTGATGTTAAGAGTACCACATTGGAGGTACTACTACTTCATATGGAAAATTGTTTCTGGCAACAACGGAAGTCGCCGAAACGTGACTGGTTAGATGCACTACAATCCTTTGGTTTTCCACGTTTTCAAACTGGAACAATGTTGCAGCTTGTTCATAAACTTTCTCTTATTCCATCTAAACAGTCCACAAAAACACATTTCTGAAAATATTTGAGGTGAGAAAAGGCCCATGCAGCTGCTCAATCTTGATTCATATTTGATCTGCAACCCCTAGTTTGACAGTTTGATCCGAGTTTTGTGAGCCAGGCATAGCTGCACTGTCCGAAATCATTTGTATTTATGCAAATGCAGATGGACACACATGCTCCCCCCACCCCCTCTCCCTCACTCACCCCACAAAGTATTTTTCAAGATTGTGTAGTCGGTGGATACAGGCTGAAACAGTGAGTGTACTTTTTAATAGCAAAAATAAATGAATTAATTGTGAACCAGGACACAGATTCCAAAAATTCCTAAAGAAAAAAATTAATAAAAAAGAGGTGGTATTCCTCACCAGCAAAGTCTTTTACATTCACATCGGCCCCCTCCATGATGAGTTCCTTGACGCGCCGCGCTTCACCGCGGATGGCGGCCCGGTGCAGCCGCGTCTCGCCCCTCTCATTTCGCTTGTTCACTTTGTCTTTGGTTTTTGAGGCAGAGTTTGGCGTTCCCTTCTGACCCGTACTCGACTGCGACTGGTGCTTTGGTGTTGTGTCTGAAAGGTAACAGCGAGTTTCGGCAAGTGCTTTCAAATACAATTTTAAATGAATAAAAGCATGGTAGAAATAAACAAAAAGGGTTGACCTGTACAAGTGGAAACAAATGAAAGTAATCCAAGCTATTTTCCACCAGCGTGTGGCGCTCTAACACTGCAAGAAATAAGCCCAGAGAATTGTCCACAATTGCATGCGCTATGATTACCACATAGACTCGATAAGGATTTATTCATTATATTTATAATACTGAGTTTGTGGGAACCAGCCTTAAACTCAAAACATAACTGAATTAACAGTGATAAAACTGATCCATTACATCAATGAATAGAAATGCACCATACATTTAAAACTGGAAAGAAACATATTATATTCATATATAGTCAGATAGATGTGAGCCTGAAGATGCGGTTAGCAACAAATATGTCACAAACGCATATACAAATATATATATATGTATGAACTGGTAAATGGGAACAACACGCTGCTTTCACACTCTTTCAAAGATGCAAGAACAGCACGGCAGATCAGAGAAGCTCAGGGACATTTTTATGTAGGAAAGGGAATAGTTTAACTTCATTCTCATCACATGGTGCTCGATTTAATGAGGCCAGGTTTGAGAGCAACAGGGACGCAGCTGACTGGAGACATGACCGTCATGATAAACACCCACCGGGACTGTTGACCGATTCCTCAGCTGTCATCTGCATGAGAAGAGCCACCTGCTGCCGCTCCGAGAGGGGGTACCCGGCCCGGATTCCTGGCACGCCCATTCCGAAAGGCAGGCCAGACTTCCTGGTGTTGGTGGGCTCTTTTTTGATGCGCTTCCGCTCCGGACCTTGCTTCTCTGTAAGGAGAGGACGAATGCGAGGTCACGCCCGAGGACAGAGAGTCACTACGAGAGCAGCGCAGTCGCTGCGCGTGACGGACGGGATGCTTCCGTGACCGCTGAAAACGCCGGCGCCGTCTGCACCGCGTTCTCTTCAACGCACAAACTGAGATTTGCCGCTCCTGATTGAGAATGCAGAAACGGAGCATGTTGCTTCCTGTATTGCACCTAAAGGACCTGAGGCTTTTCATTTTGTAAGTGAACCCACTGACCTCTGAGTAAGAGTCTGTTTGTGCGTACTGTTTCCAATCTTTGTTCAGAAGGTCAGGTCAATTCCCCCCTTGTGACCTCAGTTTGAAAGTGGTGCATTATTGAGCCACTAGCTAACTGCCCCGGGAGAGGAAAATGCAGGATCACAACAGGGCTTGTGCTTTGTCGTCTTCTTCTTAGGGTGGAACCTGCCTTTATGACAACATTAAAAACTACACAGGGTTTGTTTCCAGAAGGCCAAGTCAAGGCCACCACACTGGAAACTTACTGGACAAAAGCAGCTGCACTGAGACACACCCAAAAATTATTTATGTCTGGGTGCCAACGCATTGTACTGCCACAATACCGCAATGCTGCCACAGTTAGTCGTAGCTTTACACTGATCACTTTACACATATACAGAGACACAAGATATCAATGCCCTAACTGCTAGACACATGAGCACTAATGATGAGAAAGGGCCATTGAAACATTTCTGTCAAAAAGCTAAAACGGTCTCTGTCCTCACGCTACAAAGGACGACAGAGACTTGCAGTTTTGTTTGTGGCTGGACACATGATGATTTGCTCAAGGCCAGAGCACAATTAATATAAACAGGAATTATTTAGCAGTCAAAGCTGATGAATTTCAAACACCAATAAAAGAGTCCACAGAAGCAGTCCCAGCATGTCTGCAGGCAGAGGAAGTTAAGGGAGATGAGAAATAGCCAGGTGGCCTTAGCAGCCTTTAAAAAGCAGCGCAGTAATGACCCTGGCATTAAAGAGGGTTGGAAGGCTGATTTTAAACATTTGGGGGGGGTAGGACACATTCTGCCTGGATTTGAGTGAAAGCCATTCGGAACCGACACAACAAACCCTCGTTGTTCGAGGTACCCGACAGACAGACAGACAGACAGACAGACAGACAGACAGACAGACGTGTCTCCACGCTGCGACAGATGATGTCTATACTGTAAGGACGGGGGAGGTCATTACTCTAAACAAAACATTTCAAAAGGGCTGCAGAGAGGCTTAAGGCCTGATATCGGCATAAGCCTACGCAGAATAGAGAGGGGCCATAGATATACTGACAGCGGAGGGAGGGGGAATAGACTGAAGTGCTGTTAACTGCAGAAGCACAACCGAGAACTAGCCTTGGCTGATCAGTACTAAAGTGCACAAACTTTATCAAAGGATCAGCAAAAACAAAATGGTACAGAGCTCCAGAAATTCACAGCTTAGCTACTAGTGGTGTCAGCACGGCGCAGTCAGCGTTGCGTATTTCTTAGACGCGCGACCACTTTACATCTAATTAGTACAAAACCATAAGTAAAAATAAAACGAGGGCAGTGTGCATAACAGGAGGTGCATTTCAAACACAGCTCTCACGATGTTCATTCACAAAGCTTGCATTCAACTGTCAATCGCAGCCGAAAATATCCTGTTCTTATTCAGACCGCTATAACAATGTAGAGAAAACAAACATCCATAAAACATCATATACCACAGAGGATTAAGAAAATAATCTAGTTTAATGGATATTTATTTGTCACATCTACATGGTTTAAGATGGTAAATATTATTGGTGAAAAAATTTTCTAACTACAAACTGAGCACAAGATAAAAATATCATTAACTGGAAGAAAAAAACTTCCCATTGCTTATTCTATTTTTATTAAAATAAATGCATAGGTTAAAATATTTAATTACTGAACAACATATAGGCCCAGTGGTTCCATGATGAATTAAAAAAAAAAGAGAGATAATTTTTGTTTTTGACAAAGACAGCAGAGAAAGATGCAGCACCTTTGTGAATTTCACCTGCGCATGGAACAGAAAAAATTATTATTAATAATAATAATAATAATAATAATAATAATAATAAAATATAAATTCTGTAAATCTTTCAAAATAAAAAATAAGTTCTACTGTTCAATTATAACTTCAGTTCTTTCTCCTAAATTCCACTCTGCATACAGCTAAGAATGTACCAGTATGGGATTGCAGATAATGGATAATGATGCCACAGATCAGCTGCTATCTTGCACAACAGCCAGAACACAGGAGAGCAACCCTTTGTCATTTTGGTAGCAGGTACTGATGGTAACTGCTGTGTGCCCAAACCATAATGTCACATAATGTCAAGGAAAATATGCTGAAATGCCATTGAAAAACCACACGTCAACCTCTCACCACACCAGGACCGCCCTTTTCTTTGGGACCAATTACCTTCAATTACAATACTAAATGTTCAGGGCAGGCTTGAACCACACATCCTTTCCTGAATCTTTTCTGCATAGGAAAACCGGTTTATTAATGTCAACCTTTGCCTATGTGTTTGCACCCTGCAGGAGAATTCAAGATTATTTTCACATTTATCATCCATTTCAACCACATACCAGCCTACCCAGAGGAATCGTCTGCCCATGCAATTAATTTTTGTCCTTGGTCATCAAAAAATGCACCGCTTTCCCATTGGCCATTTTGAAGCCAAATCCAGAAACAATTTAATCAGACAATATGAAGTTGTAGACTATTAGAGCTACAGACGATTCGGCCAATCATAAAAATGCCACGTCTAAATAATATATTTCTCTAATATCTGATTGGTTGGTTTGGCCATATAAAACATGGAGACACAACGAGAGAGAAAGAGGTCAGTTTCTTTGATCAATCTATGCTGTCTCTTCTTGATAACCAACTGTTACGCATTGCTTAGAATATAATATTCGCTAGCCTAGCTTACTCAGTGAGTTGAGGATAGTGGCGAGAATCTCCGTCTGGGAGATTTGATTTTAAATAGATTGATTACATGCTGCATCTAGCCTAGTTGTTACAGCTGCGATTCTGCTATATATATTTGTTTTAAAAGGCTCAAATTTTTCTGGGGGAGGAGCCCCAGAACCGCCACTACTTCGTCCCCCCCCCTGTGCCCCCCCAATCAAAGCAGTCTCAAAATGCTCCTGCAGAAAACATACAGGAAGTCACAGGAGGAAGTCTCCTACAGTCTCTTTAAATAGACCTGAATCACTGTATAATGAGACTAAGGTATCTACTTTGTGTTAGACATTAAATGGGAAGCTTGATAGAGGTTAGCAAAGTTCAGGTTAATAATTTTTTTTTTTTGAGTGCCGCAGTACCAGACAGCACAATTGCTTTAGAAACTTTTCTTTTACATTTATTGTACATTTTATGAACTCAATAAGTGCCTGGCATTCTCCCTATTAGATTCAGATCCAGCCAGGAGTATGTAGAATACATCTGTCTGTAGAATACATCTGTCTGTAGAATACATCTGTCTGTAGAATACATCTGTCTGGAGAATACATCTGTCTGTAGAATACATCTGTCTGTAGAATACATCTGTCTGGAGAATACATCTGTCTGTAGAATACATCTGTCTGTAGAATACATCTGTCTGGAGAATACATCTGTCTGTAGAATACATCTGTCTGTAGAATACATCTTTCTGTAGAATACATCTGTCTGTAGAATACATCTGTATGTAGAATACATCTGTCTGTAGAATACATCTGTCTGTAGAATACATCTGTCTGTAGAATACATCTGTCTGTAGAATACAGAAGTCTACCTGGAGTGTGTGTGGATTCAGACCTGGTCCTTTGAGTAGGTTAGTCTGTAGTGTGTGTGGATTCAGACCTGGTCCTTTGAGTAGGTTAGTCTGGAGTGTGTGGATTCAGACCTGGTCCTTGGAGAAGGTTAGTCTGTAGTGTGTGTGGATTCAGACCTGGTCCTTGGAGTAGGTTAGTCTGTAGTGAGCCTTGAAAGGCTGAGAATTGTGTGGGGAGAATTTGGGTCAGCAGCTGAGGGGGATGAGCCCAGTAGAGGAGGGGACTTTCCTTCCCCGTAGCCAGCGCATTACTCACACGCACGCACACTCACACACACTCACACACGTGCGCATTACTCACACACGCGCGCATTGCACGCACTCGCACGCACACACACACATATGCACTCGCGCGCGCATTACTTACTCACGCACGCACGCGCACACACACACACACACACACGCACACACGCGCACACACACACACACACACGCGCACACATGCACACACTCCCAGCTTTATTCTTAGAAACGGCCTCCCTCAGCTGTTGGATGATCCAGAAACACGCGCTCTGACATTGGGGAAACTTGTTCAGGGACATGCTGCCTCCATCAGCTCCATCAGTTGGGGAGCCACTCCGAGGGTTTGAGCAGAGGAAAAGGTCAAGGCTGGAGACACAGCCAGACATTTCCTTCAGCTTCAACCTCCAGGAACAGCACAGCGCCCCAGCGGCTTGTCACCGACTGCTGAAGCAGCATTCTGGAGCAAACTATGAGCAGCTGGAAAACAGGAAATCAAGGAAGAGCACACAGGACACACCCACAGAATGTCGAGTCACCATCTTCTCAACCGCTACACAAAGGAAATAAAAAGGCTCTTCCTTAACACAAAATGGTTTGCGTTCTGTTCATGTGCCTGAAAGTCAGAAGACTACAGTAATGTGTCACCGACCACTGGAGAAACAAACTGCCACTGTTAATATTGTTACTTGCTTAGCCTACACAGGTACTCACTGTAACTGCCAGGAAAGTTGCTTTCATTCCTTCCATTTCCAGTTAAATAACAACTAACTAATCTTATTGTGTACCCACCAGCAGGTTAGCTAGCTTTAAAAAAGTACAAACTAGAGTAACACGGTACGAACCATAGCTGTTAAAGGTGGTAGTCAATAAAATCAGAGGCAAACATAAACTTGAGTGGAAAATAAATTAAATGTAAAAAATTACTCCTGCACTGTACGCCAGTTCAACACGCTTCATTAGTTTAGGATTATCCTTAAAAAGTGATGACACTGTATGACATCACAGGAGGTGCCAACTGCATGCAGACTCCAGTTTCCAGTCAGGTGTTGTTGCCATGTACGTTGATACGCGGCGCAAACTTCACCTTCATTGTATATAGAGTATTAAGACCTATGGTCAGATGGCTTTGACCACTGTGAGCATGTAGCATGCGTATGAACCCGGGGAATTAATGTACTGACTACTCCCCACCACAGCAACAAAGACTGTGCTCTCTGCCGGCCAAATCTCCAGGAGGAACAGAAGGCAATTAGAGCATTCTGCTGAAAAGCAAGCCTGTCCAGTCCGGACAAAATCAGATATGGCACTCATTCGAGTCACAACTACACAAAATGTACCGGTTTAAAATTACAGAGAGATGGTGAGTGGAACATAACCTAGGCCCTCCCCCCAGGGGTATTCAGCAATTCAATGGTAGCTTTTTGCACATGGTTTCTACAGACATCTCCGGGCCTCAGTCTGCCTTCTAAAGGACACGAGAGGCCTTCTGCTCCCTGCATTAGGCTAAATAAAGCAGCTGCTCTAAGGACCCACTGCTTAATGGGGACATTAGCATACTGTTCCAATGTGCGCGTTTGCCTGTAAAAAAAATAAATAAATAAAATGGCTAAGCTGGCAAAAGTGTGTTTGCTCAGCACGTGAAGGTGTGCACGTGCGCGCTGTCCGGCTGCGCTTCTGTCGCTCTGTCCAAATGAAGGCTCTGACACGGCCAATCTCCCCGTAAGAAACGTCGCCAGACGGCACACACTCAACTATCTCAACTATCTCGCAGAACATTAATGATAGAAGAGTAATGCTCTGCTGAACATTTTTACAGAACCCAATCCAGTCAGGCACATCACAGGTCTACATAATGTCCAGTCAGGCACATCACAGGTCTACATAATGTCCAGTCAGGCACATCACAGGTCTACATAATGTCCAGTCAGGCACATCACAGGTCTACATAATGTCCAGTCAGGCACATCACAGGTCTACATAATGTCCAGTCAGGCACATCACAGGTCTACATAATGTCCAGTCAGGCACATCACAGGTCTACATAATGTCCAGTCAGGCACATCACAGGTCTACATAATGTCCAGTCAGGCACATCACAGGTCTACATAATGTCCAGTCAGGCACATCACAGGTCTACATAATGTCCAGTCAGGCACATCACAGGTCTACATAATGTCCAGTCAGGCACATCACAGGTCTACATAATGTCCAGTCAGGCACATCACAGGTCTACATAATGTCCAGTCAGGCACATCACAGGTCTACATAATGTCCAGTCAGGCACATCACAGGTCTGCATAATGTCCAGTCAGGCACATCACAGGTCTATATAATGTCCAGTCAGGCACATCACAGGTCTACATAATGTCCAGTCAGGCACATCACAGGTCTACATAATGTCCAGTCAGGCACATCACAGGTCTGCATAATGTCCAGTCAGGCACATCACAGGTCTACATAATGTCCAGTCAGGCACATCACAGGTCTACATAATGTCCAGTCAGGCACATCACAGGTCTACATAATGTCCAGTCAGGCACATCACAGGTCTACATAATGTCCAGTCAGGCACATCACAGGTCTACATAATGTCCAGTCAGGCACATCACAGGTCTGCATAATGTCCAGTCAGGCACATCACAGGTCTATATAATGTCCAGTCAGGCACATCACAGGTCTACATAATGTCCAGTCAGGCACATCACAGGTCTACATAATGTCCAGTCAGGCACATCACAGGTCTGCATAATGTCCAGTCAGGCACATCACAGGTCTACATAATGTCCAGTCAGGCACATCACAGGTCTATATAATGTCCAGTCAGGCACATCACAGGTCTACATAATGTCCAGTCAGGCACATCACAGGTCTACATAATGTCCAGTCAGGCACATCACAGGTCTATATAATGTCCAGTCAGGCACATCACAGGTCTATATAATGTCCAGTCAGGCACATCACAGGTCTATATAATGTCCAGTCAGGCACATCACAGGTCTATATAATGTCCAGTCAGGCACATCACAGGTCTACATAATGTCCAGTCAGGCACATCACAGGTCTACATAATGTCCAGTCAGGCACATCACAGGTCTACATAATGCAGCACAAGCCCACCACATTTCCCTTTTCTTTGTAGCCCACAACCACCCCACTGCCTTGGAGGTCAACTTTAATATAATTGTATTAATACTCATGTTTACATATGTAATCCACCCCTCCCCTTCAGTAACACATAATAAACCCCGCACCCTCCCCTACTTTCTGTTAGCGCTAGAAATCCTAATCTTCAGAAATCAGTGCAGTCACAAAACTCCAAATACATTAATCTAACAATACCAAACAGAAAAAACAGAAAAAGCACAAATATAACGATTTCAGGAGAAAATTAGCAGCCTGAAACCACAGAGGAAACTAATCAGACGGAAGTAGCATTCATCAAGTGCACAGTCATTGAGCCTGCAGCATGCATTATACAAAATACACGCACTGCAACCAAGCAACAGGACGTGGGCTACAAAAACAGCTAATGAGCTTCTGTGTAGCTGTTATAAACCACAGCACAGAAGTGAATCCAGCAGATATGGCTCTGATACAGCACAGTGTCAATACAACTGAGTCAGTCTGGTACAGCACAGTATCACTACAGTATCAACACAACTGAGTCAGTCTGGTACAGCACAGTATCACTGCAGTATCAACACAACTGAGTCAGTCTGGTACAGCACAGTATCACTGCAGTATCAACACAACTGAGTCAGTCTGGTACAGCACAGTATCACTGCAGTATCAACACAACTGAGTCAGTCTGGTACAGCACAGTATCACTACAGTATCAATACAACTGAGTCAGTCTGGTACAGCACAGTTTCACTACAGTATCAACACAACTGAGTCAGTCTGGTACAGCACAGTATCACTGCAGTATCAATACAACTGAGTCAGTCTGGTACAGCACAGTATCACTGCAGTATCAATATAACTGAGTCAGTCTGGTACAGCACAGTATCACTACAGTATCAATATAACTGAGTCAGTCTGGTACAGCACAGTATCACTGCAGTATCAATATAACTGAGTCAGTCTGGTACAGCACAGTATCACTGCAGTATCAACACCACTGAGTCAGTCTGGTACAGCACAGTATCACCACAACTGAGTCAGTCTGGTACAGCACAGTATCACTGCAGTATCAACACAACTGAATCAGGCCTGAAATACAGCACAATATCCTGGTCCTGGTCTCTGAACGACACGACATGCACGTGACCCACTTCCTGCCGAAAAAAAAGCTCCTCCATTTCCCAGCTTTCTCCACCTAACACGGCTCACAGTCTCTTTCCTGCCAAACGCAGGCTACACTGAACTTCCTCGGCCCTGCCTGGAGAGTAGCAGCCTAACTCACACGCGCAAACGTTGCAGTATTCCCTTTCCTACAAGAAAGCCCGTACGCATAGTGCGAAATCTCATAGAGCTCTGCTGATATTTTGGTTTGTAAAAGGAACAGACGTTGCGCTCTGTGGAAAGCGAGGAGCCCTGGCGCTGGTGCCAGTTTGTGGAGAGTGAGGCGATGTAATCGCGCCGCTTCCCCTTCCATATCTCTTATTAAAGGTGAAATCGCGGCAGCACACAGGTGTGTGGATCTCACGTTTTACAGGGTCAGACCAACCCGCCGGGGTGCTTTCATCACAAGTTCCTCCGTTGTGTGCGTTTTATAAATCCGCCCATGTTTTCCCGCAGGCCCACAACTATGTACTATCAGCTACAGCGCAAACGCAAATATGTGTTTAACCTACAGTGTGCCGATGGTCAGGATGAGGGATGGGAGAGAGAAAGGGGGCTGACCCGTATGGAGGGGGGGATGCTGTAGTGGAGAGGCACACAGAGAGAACGAGAGAAAGAGAGGGAGGAAGAGGAGGGTCTGTAGAACCCAGAGGAAGGCAGTGTTTACCTGAGAGCGGCAGGGAAGCGGAGAGTGAGGTGGTGGCGCTGGGGGGATCCCAGGCCTCTGATGACAGGCCGGGGGCACACACAAACGCACACGCGTGCACAAGCACGCACGCAAGCACAAAACCACAGACACCAGCATATAAACAAATTAAAAGAAGAGTTTGGGTTGGAACAAGATGCGAAACATGAAACTCAATGAAAAAGAGACTCAAATTGCAGAGATCGACAGACCGAAAACATTTGGTATCAAACGTTGCCATTGCTGATGGTAAACAGCAGGGAGCCGTTGGGAAGCGTGCAGAGAGGGCCATGACCGTGCCGAATGGGTTCAGAAAAGCAGAGAACCAGAAAGAGAGAAGAAAAGAAAGACAGAAGGATGTTGGACAGAAGAAAGAAGAAAAGTGTGAGATAAAACATGTAGTCCACTATGGATGAGTCACTGAGGACAGGCGGACGCTGCAGTTGAACCGGCGAGCGAACGCACGGCCCCCTCTGTGTTCATGAGTCTATGAGAATGGCACAATAGTGACGTGGCTCCCTCCAGTGCACTGCAGCTAGCAGCCAATGACACATGAAGGGCCTGAGCCCTGGGCCCCGCCCACATTTACATCACAATAAACAATCAGGGCTTTGTTTTCATTCCCCCTGAACCCGCTCACAGAGAGACGCACGTGACCGTAGACCAGCAGTTAAACCATGCCGTAACCAAGGATTCAAAGACCGCAAATGGTTTCCATTTAGAGTTTTTGGAATGAAAACGGCTGTGCTGAGAGTTTAACGAATGGGCCAGAAAAGGAAAAGGAAAAAAAAAAAATAATAATAATAATTTAAAAAAATACTCTTTTTAATCTGATGCCCTATTTGGAAATGTTTAGAGGAGAGGGGTTTCATGTCAGTCTCAGGTGTAAGTTCAGTGAGCTTAAGCACAGTTACACAACAAACTGAAATAAAGCACAGTTCTGCTTAGAGCACACACTATTTCCATCACACCCAAGAACAATTCACCAGTCAGCTGAAACGATAGACATTCAAACCGAAACAAACACTACAAATAAGGTCATAAACCAAAAATGTCACATCCACATTTGAATATGTATCTCACCGACAGCAAATATTTCCACGCTGTGCTCAATGCTTACACAAATTATTAAAAATAAATAAATGTAAATTATTTTCCTAGACCAAACCTTTTTAGGCTCCTGGGCCTGACAGAAGGTGGATTCCGCTGTGCAGGGCCTTTAGTGGGCACACTCTCCAGAGCTCGCTCGCTCACACACAGCGGCTTCCCGCCCTTTTAACTGGAAGTGAGGCATTGCGTTTCTCACCTGAGTCTGAGTCTTTGTGATCTCCATTGGCTCCGACAGTAAAGGGCAGCTTCCTCTTCGGAGTCTTCTCTTTCATCTCTTTGACTCCATCGCTTGGGTCCAGTTTGGGAGTTTTGTTTGAAGAGATTTTGTCTTTATCCTGCAAAGCAGAAGTAGGAAGAAAGTGATTATGCAACTTTTTACCAATTAATTTCAAACAAGCTATTTTCCCCAAGAAAATCAGAGATGTGCAAAGGATTAGAACAATGAAAACCGACGTCAGGGTGAATCATCAAAAATTGCATAAAGCCAGGTTTGCTTAACATTTTTATAATTGGAACAAATTATTACAATCTGAAACTGGGTTCGAAATCTCCCCAAACAGCAAGCACTGAAGCACAAAGACTATATTTTGCATTGATGGGACACAGGCAGTGCTGTACAGACACAGGCAGTGCTGTGCAGAGATTGACACAGGCAGTGCTGTACAGAGAAACACAGGCAGTGCTGTAGAGAAACAGGCAGTGCTGTGCAGAGAATCACAGGCAGTGCTGAACAGAGAAACACAGGCAGTGCTGTACACAGAAACACAGACAGTGCTGTACAGAGAAACACAAGCAGTGCTGTGCAGAGAAACACAGGCAGTGCTGTACAGACACAGGCAGTGCTGTGCAGAGATGGACACAGGCAGTGCTGTACAAGAAACACAGGCAGTGCTGTAGAGAAACAGGCAGTGCTGTGCAGAGAATCACAGGCAAAAGATTTTGCGGACCTCGATTGAAATTGTTGACGGAGAGGGGAATAAAATACTGTTTATTAAATTGTTCATTTAGCGTATTTACCGCGAGTGTTCGTTTGCGTGCCTAAGTTAACAGTAAATCGCCGATAACGAGCCACGTAGATACACGCGTTATATTGCTATTTTTAGAACATGCCTCGCGGGCGACTCACGAGGTCCCTGCGGGCGACAAGGTGCCCGCGGGCACCATGTTGGTGACCCCTGCTGTAGAGAAACAGGCAGTGCTGTGCAGAGAATCACAGGCAGTGCTGTGCAGAGAAACACAGGCAGTGCTGTACACAGAAACACAGACAGTGCTGTACAGAGAAACACAGGCAGTGCTGTGCAGAAAAACACAGGCAGTGCTGTACAGATGGACACAGGCAGTGCTGTGCAGATGGACACAGGCAGTGCTGTAGAGACAGACACAGGCAGTGCTGTACAGAGAAACACAGGCAGTGCTGTACAGAGAAACACAGGCAGTGCTGTGCAGAGAAACACAGGCAGTGCTGTGCAGAAAAACACAGGCAGTGCTGTGCAGAGACAGACACAGGCAGTGCACAGCCTCAAGCTGAGCAACAGTGTGAGCAGTGCTGTCCCTTACAATTCCCCTGCCTCAAATTCCCGTCTGCTCACACTTCCAGCAATTACAGTATCCGCAGAGCACGACTTTTCCATGGAATGTCCTTCTCAGTGCGGAGAGCAGAAAACGCAGTTCCAGACGGGAGGAGGGGGGAACGATGGGCTCGACAGCCACAGGAAAACCCTGCGGTGACGGCTCAATCTGACGCCGCACACAAGCGGCCTTAACATACAACAGGTTTAAACGCATCAAACGCTCCCGTCCCCAGAGACTCAGTCAGTAAAAACCCAGAGCAGCTTCCCTTACAGATGGGGACAAGGTGGTAAAAGGCAAAGCCCGTAAAAATAAGGCGCTCACTGAATCAAACGCTTTGCAAAAGGATCCTATCCTTGATGAGAACAATATTCTCGTAAACTGCTTTAATTAGCAAAATAATGAATGACTTAAGAAGGATTATAAAACCCAAAACCCGGGCTTATGTAATTACCCCCTCCCCCTCCCCACAAAAAAAAACAACAAAAAAACAAAATAACAAAAAAAGCGGGATTTGCTTTCAGATGAAGCCAGCTGAATTCCTGCCGCATGAATAGCAGTATAATGAGAGTTCTTTGGGTTCTTCAGGCTCGTACTTTGCTCCAGATTCCTGCTTGCCTGTATCAGCTGAATAAATGAAGTGCTGAGGCGCAGGATTTTGGGGAGTAATGGCGGGCAGCCCCTCTGCCATCCCGCCCAGATCCTGGCACAGAGCCGCTTCTTGCCATTGATCAGTCATGAGACTATGTCGTCACCGTGTGTGCACACGGCCCTCTTCCTGTTTCACTGTAGGCAGTACGGCGAGAGGAGGAAGCAGCGGCTGACCATGGGGGAGCTGTGCCCTGTGTGCACTCGGCACACCCGCGCAAACACAGGCAGCGGTTATGTATACAAAACAAGCACGTACACGCACACACAAACCACACATAGAACAAGCTTGCGTATACACACAGATATGTACAAAGCAAGTGTGCCCACACGTGTACGTGCTCGCACCTACACAAGAACAAACGCACGCATGTTTACACGCACGCACGCACACTCACGCACGCACACAC
Source organism: Ilyophis sp. 1 JC-2022 (assembly GCA_022702515.1). NCBI lineage: Eukaryota > Metazoa > Chordata > Actinopteri > Anguilliformes > Synaphobranchidae > Ilyophis > Ilyophis sp. 1 JC-2022. The sequence continues at coordinate 48,689,671 of CM040399.1, read as the reverse complement.
CAGCAGGGCGGGGCTCAGTGAAGTGCACACACAAGATCAGGCAGAGCGTCGCTCCCAAGCTGCCTTCGTGACCAGCCCTGTTTATGGGTCTCCTAGCAACGCTGGAGCTCTCTGCCTGTCTGATGCAATCCAGCCTGGAATGCTGTACATACAGCAGTACTGCTGCCACCACGACACAGAATGAGCGCGCACACACCGCTTCTGACCACGCACACACCGCTTCTGACCACGCACACACCGCTTCTGACCACGCACACACCGCTTCTGACCACGCACACACCGCTTCTGACCACGCACACACCGCTTCTGACCACGCACACACCGCTTCTGACCACGCACACACCGCTTCTGACCACGCACACACCGCTTCTGACCACGCACACACCGCTTCTGACCACGCACACACCGCTTCTGACCACGCACACACCGCTTCTGACCACGCACACACCGCTTCTGACCACGCACACACCGCTTCTGACCACGCACACACCGCTTCTGACCACGCACACACCGCTTCTGACCACGCACACACCGCTTCTGACCACGCACACACCGCTTCTGACCACGCACACACCGCTTCTGACCACGCTGCTGTCGATCACTCTCAAAATGCATGCACGCACACACACACCATTCGGACCCAACAGCCACAAACACAAACACATACACACCATTCACACACACACCGTTCCACCATCCAGACCCAGCGGTACAAACACACACACACACACCGTTCCACCATCCGGACCCAGCAGTACAAACACACACACCGTTCCACCATCCGGACCCAGCAGTACAAACACACACACACCGTTCCACCATCCGGACCCAGCAGTACAAACACACACACACACACCGTTCCACCATCCGGACCCAGCAGTACAAACACACACACCGTTCCACCATCCGGACCCAGCAGTACAAACACACACACACACACCGTTCCACCATCCGGACCCAGCAGTACAAACACACACACACACACCGTTCCACCATCCGGACCCAGCAGTGCAAACACACACACCGTTCCACCATCCGGACCCAGCAGTGCAAACACACACACACCGTTCCACCATCCGGACCCAGCAGTACAAACACACAAACACACACACACCGTCCCACCATCCGGACCCAGCAGTACAAACACACACACCGTTCCACCATCCAGACCCAGCAGTGCAAACACACACACCGTTCCACCATCCGGACCGAGCAGTACAAACACACAAACACACACACACCATTCCACCATCCGGACCCAGCAGTACAAACACACACACCGTTCCACCATCCGGACCCAGCAGTGCAAACACACACACCGTTCCACCATCCAGACCCAGTAGTACACACACACAAACACACACACACCGTTCCACCATCCGGACCCAGCAGTGCAAACACACACACCGTTCCACCATCCGGACCGAGCAGTACAAACACACAAACACACACACACCGTCCCACCATCCGGACCCAGCAGTACAAACACACACACCGTTCCACCATCCAGACCCAGCAGTGCAAACACACACACCGTTCCACCATCCGGACCGAGCAGTACAAACACACAAACACACACACACCGTTCCACCATCCAGACCCAGCAGTACAAACACACACACCGTTCCACCATCCGGACCCAGCAGTACAAACACACACACCGTTCCACCATCCGGACCGAGCAGTACAAACACACAAACACACACACACCGTTCCACCATGCGGACCGAGCAGTACAAACACACACACCGTTCCACCATCCGGACCGAGCAGTACAAACACACACACCGTTCCACCATCCGGACCGAGCAGTACAAACACACACACCGTTCCACCATCCGGACCGAGCAGTACAAACACACACACGATTCCACCATCCGGACCCAGCTATACAAACACACACACCGTTCCAACACCCGGACCCAGCGGTACACACACATTCATACATTAACACGGCTGGGCTCAGGACACGGAACCATTTAAGCCCCATTCTTGCACATCAGACAGGAACACAGAGATTTACAAAGAAATAACGGCTGAGAATCCACTGATGCAAGCTGAGTCACGATGAATAACTGAGTTTCTGCGTATAACTGCAGATTAATCTCGGAAAATATGAGGCAGATTGTGGCAAACTGAAACCAAGAAAAGACGAACTGGAGATTTACAGCTGAGTGAGGGAGATGCCACCATTACTCAGCACAATGAGGCTTATACACACACCTCTCTATCTCTCTCTACTCACTGAGTGTACACACTGATGCCATTGGAGAAACACGTGACCACCATCTGTCCTAAAACTGTTCTTCATGAAGACAAATTGTGGAGTTGATTTTGCTGATATCTAACTTGATAAACTGCAGTGAAATACAAGAAATACAAATTTGCATTTAATTTAAAGTCAAAGTTTGTTGACTCCGTCCAGGCTACAGTTCTATGTGTGTACTGTACAGGCAGAGCTGTCCTCCATAATGCAGCTCTCTGTCCTGATCTGTTACCACAACAGGTTATATCAACAATGTCAAATGAGAATTTCAATTTCAAAAGAAGGTCATTTTGGACACAGGTGCTGTTAAACTTTGTCTTCAAAGAAGTATAAAATCTTCAGCAGAGAACACAGTCATCTAACAGAGAACCCTCAACACAACACTGTTTTAAAAGCAAAGTGCTGATAAATACCATTTGGTCCATTGCATTTCCTTTGAGTTTGCATTTCTAGCCATAGAATTGTCAAGCTAAAAATATAAGGTTCTGATCCTGTCCAGGGACGGTAAGGAAAGAAGAACGTGGTCAACTGTAAGGAAAGAGGAACGTGGTCATGGTCATAAGGACTTGGGTCAGGCCTGTCGAGGTGCTCTCCCAGGTTTCAGCGGGGCAGTGACCCTGACCGTGGTCCGAGAGCACTGGAGAAAATGCCCGTCGGTGACCGGAGGCGCCCTAGAAGTGGGCCTTTCGGGGAGAACTAAGGCCCGGCTGTACGAACGGGCTGCAGGGTGACCTGGTACCCGGGGAGCGCTGGGGGTTCGGAGGGGCTCGGGCCTTACCTTCTTCCCAGCCTGCTTTTCCACCATGTCGGTGTTGAGTGGGAAATCCTCCGGCTGGGCTGTTTTAGAACCCCCGCCCTTGGGCATTATTCAGCTCTCGCCAGCGCAAGCCTCATTCACGCTTCCGTCGCGTCGTCATCGACCGTCTGCCAGGGCACAAAGAAAGAGAGAGAGAGAGACAGACATTAACACATCTCCATCGCCTCTCGTAATGGCTGTCATCACCAGCACACATTTTTCACACGGAGCGAGATCCAGAGCCCGGGACACAGACTGTACCCGTGAGCCTCCCCTCTGCCCTTAAAGGGTGGCATGAGTTAGACAGCGCTGCCAAACACACATACAGTCAAGCCGGAAGGTCTGCACACCTTCTCCACGTTTTATTACGTTACAGACTTATACTACAATAGATTGAGTTAATTTTTTGCCTCAAACATCTACACACAATAGCCACAATCCTGTTTCTGAGGTCTGCAGATAATTCCTATGACCCCATGGCTTGGAGTTTGCTCTGACATGCACTGTCAACTGTGGGACCTTATATAGGCAGGTGTTGGCAATCCCCAATCATGTCCAATCAATTGGATTTATCACAGGTGGACTCCAATTAAGTTGTAGAAACATCTCAAGCAGTATCAGTGGAAACAAAATGCACCTCAGCTCACTTTTGGGTGTCATATCAAAAGGTGTGCACACTTGTGCACATATGATATTTTACATTTAGATTTTTAATAAATTAGCACAAATGTCTAAAAACCTGTTTTCACTGTGTCATTATGGGCTATTTTGTGTAGAATTTTGAGACCTCAATCTATTGTAGAATATGTCTAACGTAATAAAACGTGGAGAAAGTGAAATGGGTTTCATTGAGCCCCGAGTGGTGAAATGCGTGCTGAACCGGTCCTCCTGTATCTGCAAGCACACATTTTGATACGGTGCAGAATTTCTCCGTTGGAGCCACAGAAGGCTGATTAACAAGGTGAAGATGGGAACAGTGGATATGACTTTTTTTCTTGCATCAAAATTGCTAAATATTACTGCGCCTGGGCTTGCATATCCTGGAAACGACAGATTTATAAAGCAAGATCTCTCGTCAGTGCACATGCTGTCGGGCTTTGCATGTTTGTTGGCAATGCATATACACCCGATGCTACCAATGGCAGACTTCTTTTTTTTAATGACTCCATGAGTTATCTAGAGGCTTCTCATAAAGAGCCAACAGAAGGTAGATTGTCACATCTAGAGAAAAATATGAATCCAGTGTCTACACGCAACCCTGGCAAGCATGTTTCTGTTGCATGGTAACACTGTAGATGCCGCTTGGTCATTCTTGGCTGCAGTTCTTCCAAACTGCCACACACCCTGTTTATCGTTTCTGAAACACATTTCACAACCTTTGGCGAGAAACAAGAGTCATGAATGAACACCTGCTGCAGAGTAATATGACTAAATGATATTCGAGGGCTTTCTCCACGCTCCGTGCTCCTTGATGTTTTTTTCTCCAGGGTACAGATGGAACACGACTCTTTCCTCTGTGCCAAGCAAAAACATGGCATTCAGCTCCAACCCTGATGCTCTCCATCTGCCTCTGTCCAATTAAAACCAGCCATTTAGCCAAACCCAAAATGCACCGCTCCACTTCCCAGGACATCACAAACATGCCGTCCTTTCTGCCCTGCAGTTCTTCCTCTTAAAGTGATGAAGGTGCACGACTCAAAAGGGAGGATACACACAAGAAGCTGGAACAGGAAGTACAAAGCACGAGCTATCGACCAATGAGATGACGGTGCTCCCGTTCCTCCTTAGCTTCACAGAACAGCTACAGGGTCTCATGCCTGCTTGCACCGCCAGGCTCAGCCCATTTTTGAGAACTGAGGTTGAAGAAACTTTAACAAAATGACAAACAATATACAAGTGAATAGTTATCATTTGAGATCTTTGGCTTCTTCCAGTATTTACTTTCTGTTGTGAACGAGCTAGGATATTTACTCTTGGCTTGTTAGTCATAAAATAGCTCAGTTTGCTAAAAAGTTATGTAAATTTAAACTGTAAGCAAGAACTGGAAAACTTTTGAGTGAATATCAATTTTAAAGCTTTCAAAATCTATGACCACACAGCCAAGCCAGCTAATCAAGACGATAAATCAAATGTAAAACTCTCAATATTTAATAACACAGTAGAGCAGGTATTTCTCCAAAAAACAGTCATTTGCTTCTGCCATTTTTGATAAGCTGTCTGGCAGCACTTTGGATTTGACAACCCTCACTCTTCAGGATGGCTGTGCTGGCAGCAAGCACAGCAGAGCTTTAGAGATGAGATTAACCTAGCAGTAGATTGATACAGATTTCAGATGGCAAATTTGCATAACCAGGAGTTCTGCAGCCGATGTACCGCCAACTTATGCAACACTCAGGGTATTTGGACCCTCTGCAGAGATACTTGTACACTTTGCAATGTAAGCAAATTGTATGGTTCTCCATAAGAGCTCTGTGAAGCCGACGCTGCACAGCTGAATAATATGTTATTGTGTTCTTAGCTTTCATCTCTTTGGGGATGAAGTGAGGAAATGCACAACATCATCCACTCCAAACACGGCACTCATTTCCTCTGCTGACTCTAATCAAAAGCTCCAGAGCATCTGCACTCAGCATGTGTGTGTCAGCCCATGCTCTCCCCGTAAGCCATGGCTGGCACGCATGCAGCTGGCCCAAATTCATCACACATGAGCCTGCGCTGTAGGTACAGTGAGGCCCGGTTCCAACGCTGCGCTTCTTCTGGAATCTTCTTCCTGCACGTTTGCACTTGCGTTGACGCCGGCGTGAACAAAGGAGCAGTGTTTCCCCCGAGCCTGCCCAGCCCCCCCCGCACGCCGTGTGTACAGCCTGCACACGGGACACTCTCCCCAGGGGCTTGCTGTGCACAGCCTCACCGCCTGTCACAGACATTCCCATAGGCTAACAGCTTTTGGTTACGAGGTTCTCCGAAAGGAAATGCCCTTCTTGCCACTTGTAGATAAACATTTGTTTGGCATTTCTGCTGTTTGCCAATGGCTTGGTAAAGGATGTGGCCTCTATGTTCTACAGCTACTCTGTAATGGT